>CANSZD010003502.1:0-517409 GCA_947648045.1 Beta corolliflora
ATTGAGGGTAAAAGAAGGTTCTTTGATGTTGTAAGAAGTGTTGCCCGGATCATATCCTAATCCATGTCGATTTTGATTGTCTACTACATGGGATTGGTTGCTTTATCCCTACCATCATGCCCTAATCCGGGTTCCTTGAGCATAACCCATCTTCTTCATGATTTTGGTCTTTTGGACGCGAGGTTGCATGGGAAACCCTACAGGCTCTTTGACCGCATTTGTGGATATGGCTAAGGCGTTTTGTTTTTCCGATGGCAATTGCGTCATCCTTGTGAGAAGGGACAAATTTCTTCTTTTTTGGACCTAAAGGTAGAGAAAAAGGATTAAAATAAAAGAGAAAAAAAGCTACATATTACGGGAAATGCATCACTAGATAAGGAAAATTTTCTAAAACTTGATTTTGCAATATTTTATTTGGAATGGTCCACCTTTACAATTTTTTTTTTTTATTTTTTGGAATGATTTATTGTCATTGGGGTTGATAATAAATTTTTTTTTCATTCTTCCATTCCCCCCTTTAATATTGAACAAAGATAGAAAATATAGAAATTAGGGCATGTATCCCTACTGATGTGTCAATTCAGCATTTTGAAATTGCTCTTTGTGATGACTGCATCTTGAGTCCTCGATCACATTGCCCGAAACACAATGGTTAATACATTTGAGTCGAACCCGAAGGTTTCCTACATATCCCAATTGCTCCGAGGTGCATTTTATGGGAATGAGACTCGGCGTAGTTCGTTTTTTAGAAAGAACTAAAGTTTTTTATTTAATAAAGCAAATTGCACTCATATTGAGCTACCTACGTACTGGGTGTTACATAGGTGGAGTGATTTCACGGTGCAAGTGTACGTGATAATGGGGATTCAAGTTACACCTACAAGACTTTTTCTTTTCTTTTTTTTTTCGATGGGCTAACCCCCTGCAGGGACTTTTCCAGAAGATTTTTCCCTTTCAGTGAGACTATCAGTAGCTTTGCGATAGACAAGAGCTATGTTGCTGATTTGCTTGATGCGATTGATGAGAGCATGACATTGGTTTGTGCCGTGACCATGCAACCGATGGTAATGGCGTATCATGGAGTTTGACCCTACAGGACTTGCCCCTTAGGCGTAGGAAGTGGATGAATATGACCTTGTTCAACCAATTTGAGAAAGATATCGACTTGGGATTGCCTTCGTGGATGTGACGGCTACCTTCCGCGCGGGTAATTCTTTGTGAGTCGGACTAATGAGAACTCGATCAATCGGATTTTGAACTTTATAGTAAAGATCATGGCATCAGTCGATTTCATGCCCAAATTGGCAACAATAAGCGCGAGTTTGCTCGTGTTCGATTCAGGAAGGGGTAAATAGTTGCACATACGTTGGGGCTTGAATTATACCTTGGCTATAAAGACGATCATACACCATACTTAATGGTTCATCTATCTTAGCATAAACCCTTGGATTTGCATAGGGAATTTCAAGATTTTCCGGGATCGTTTTCTTGTATTTCGAGTAATGTCATGTCGAAGCCATGCTTTGCTCCATGTGGTTGAGGCATGCATATTGATGGTAACCATGTGACGATAATAGAAGTCATTCGGGTTTCGCGATAATATAAGCATGAATTCCAGATCGGTAATAGGGACATGAAGGCGTGGCGCGGATGTAGCGCATCTCGAACAAAAGTGCGAGAAAGTTTCTAAGGCGCTTTGGACGCAAAGTGATTAGCTTGAACTTCTTGACTTCGATCTGTTGTTTATGCTTTCGAGAGTCCAATTGTCGAAAGCTTGGCTAGCATTTTCCCAACTAGCTCTATCCACATAATCTAAAGAATAGTACCGGGTCAATTTGGTCCTTCCTAAACTTCTCAAAGAGCATGGGGTAATCTTCCTCTGGTATGCCCCATGGGTGTAATGCATTCATAAAATGCACTAAGTGAACAAAAGGGGATCACCGTTCCCATCAAATTTCCTGACCTGTGGTAATTCACGATAGTGATCTTCATGTTGATATCATGGAAAGAGAATCGGTGACTCAAGTGTGAACCTCTCGAGACACGGCATACTACATTAAAGTCCAGGTCAAAATCGTCGGTCCTAGATATCTTCTTTGACTCATTATCATCATTGCCTTCCATTTAAAGGAGGATTTCCAATCCAGGATTCTTCGGTGCTTCGAGATGACATATTATGTGTACCGATGCTTTAGAGCTCCTATCGTTTCTTCATCATCCTCACTTGGTTCATACTACGGCTTTGTTTCTTGACAGCTTACATACCGGGTGTGGCCAACTTGGGATCTCATTCATCCATGAATTCTCATGCCCAGCTAGGAATACTGATGGATAGTGTAACCATCCAACCTAGTGCCCTTCTACTTCGTTCGGAATCCGATACGGTTTCTGCGATGTTGGAGAAGGTCATAAATTTACGGATCACTTTGAAATAGTCACGCACCACGATCGGTGAGGAGTTGTACCTTCGATGTAAAGGGTAGAATTTCTTGCTCTATTTTCATGCAACCTACTGGTCTTCCTAATAAGAGGTTGAAACATGCTTGAATGTCAATGACCATGAATTCCACCTTCCTTGCCACGGGACCACATTGATAGGAGGAGTGAATTAAACCTAGTACTTCTCTCTTAGAATTATCATATGCTTTCCGGACCACCTGGTTGGACGGTATCAAATCTTCTTTTGAATACCCAAGTCTTGTTAGCACACGTAGAGGGCAAACGTTGATTCTTGAGCCATTGTCGATCAATACTCTAGGTATATCCCATCCATTACAACGTATAGTGATGTGCAATGAATTTGTTGTGGTTGATATTATCGGGGAGATCATTTTATGTGAACATGAGAGTTTGATCCCCATGAATGAGCCCCACCATCCCAGTCGGGTGTTATGGAAGAGCTTATAGAGGCTTCATTGAGATGCTTCGGAACAACCGCCCTATGAGGGATGGGAATGCATTAATAACTTGGATGGAAACATTAGCATTTACTTCTTTCATACGCTTGATAGCATCATCTTCTTTATTACCTATCCCTCTGGCTCATAGGCTCCTTGCCCTTTTCCTTCTTTCTCAATACCTCCAAAGGATTTTCATCCTCCAAATGGGATGGTTTAAAATGGCGACCTGCTCTAGTTAAATGAGATGATATCCACATACTCCTCATCACTAAGATCGTCGAGGTAGATGGAGCGCCGGTAGGTATTTGGAGTGGTGAAATGACCTCCGGTGGTTTCTCCACAATTGTCGAAGACCGAAGAAGCATCTTCATCGGCATCGAGTCCAAACGAAGAAAGCACCTTCATAATCCAAGATTCCACACATGTGGAGAATGGATCCTTATTGAGAGTGAAACGGGGTCTTTACAAGGCATCGAATTTGACTTTTCTTGAGTGGAATAGTCATAAAACCGGGCACTTGTAACTGCGGCTATTGACATTTCGTACATTTGGGAAGCTGTCTTGCGGATTAGGCTGGTGGATCGCATCCATCCGAACGACGAGATGGCATTAATGGCAAATAAGGGCTCGCTGATTAGGAAGGGGATTTTTTTTTGATGTTGAGTTGAGAATCATTTGGTTTATTGGAAATGGATCCCAAAGAGAGTTTTCCATCATCCACAAGATTTTGAATCGGATGCTTGAGGGTGCAGGTTTTCGATGTTATGCCCAGGGCTTTAGTGATATTCCACAATTTTGGTTTGAGTCGTAACTAGGGTAAGGATTTTTAGGAGGTGGGCGCGGATTCAATGGTTGAATGAGATTGGCCTTTTTTAACATGGAAAGAGCTTGGGAATAAGTCATGTTTAAGGGAGTGAAGTTCCTTTGTGGTGCAATTTGGAATGCGGAAGGTGCGCCGATGGCATGGATCGCATTAGTTGTCTTGAGAGTTGAATCAATTGTTTGTGGCTCTTTTATTATTTCCAAACTTTGCATTATAAGTGGCGTTGCCGAAGGGTTCATCTTTCTTGATGTCTCCCCTTTTCACAACGTCCTCAACTTGGAGTTCAGTAGCAATCAAAGCTTTGAAGGGTCGGGGAAAATATTGGTATGCCTATGCTTCACGGTAGGCGGGAAGAAGGTTCTTCCTGACCATTTGCGGTTGTTCCTCCTCATTAGGCCTACTCATCATTTTAGAGGCTTTGTTTCTCCACCGAGTGATAAACGAAGAAAATGTTTCATTAAGATTCTGAGAGGTCCTCTCCAGATCCCTTCTAGTAACATCAATTTCTTCATTATACTTGTCTTGGTTCGAGAACTCTCGACTATATCACCAAGTGGATTTCTTTGTGTTCTCAAGGTTGAGGAGCCAATGTGCTTTGCATCACCATCTAAATCTTGCTTTGAAAATGCTTTGAGCCATTAAAGATTCTTCCACTCCCCAGGGGACTCATTGCCCCCACATACATCTTCGGAAATTAGTTGGGTTGCCGATCCCATCAAACTTTGTCAGATTAGGCATCTTGAAACCATGAGGTAACCGTGCCTTTGGAAAAAGTGTTAACCCATGAATGTCCATCCACGGTTCAGCCTTGGTCATGCCTTGTAGGACTTCCTTGAGCTTGACTACTTCTTCCTCGAGTTTAGTGGGAATTTCTCTCTCATTGTTCATAGGTTTCAAGGTGAAAAGGTGAAGTTACTTCCGATTCCGAGGGGAGGAGGAGGAGGAGGCATTTGGGCGCTTTGGCGCATTATGCTCCAACACGGTTTGCTCAATATTATCCTGTCCCGGTCAAGCATAGCCTGGATAAGTCCTCGGAGCTCATCCATTGGATTAGGTGGAGGGGTAGAGTTATGTTGGTGCTCGTTGTTCGAAATTTCAGATATATTGCTGAGACGTGTAGCAGAGAATATAGCCGGTGTAGACAAGGATGACAGTATTACTGTAAGAGAACGTTCACTATGGTCAGAACTTCGGCGAATCAGCCTAGATCCTGAGCGGGCCCAAGCAGAGTTCATGTGAAATGAGATGAAAAGTTAGCTAAGAAATTTGTTCAGACTTCACTTCTTCTTTTCTGTTTTTTTTAGGGAATGAAAGAAATGATATCTTGGAAAAAAAAATTTTACCCCAATATTTATTAAAAGGTGCGAAACCTTAACTTTATCATTTGTTTTGGATTTTTCTTTAGTTTTCTTTGACTTGTTATTATTTTTGTACTGACCTTTTTATTTTATATTTTTGATTTCCATTTTTTAGACTGGTATTTTTTCGAGATAATACACAAAAGTTTTTCAAAATCAATTTGGTGATATCCTTCCATTTCCTGCTGCTACAGACATAAGATAAAAGAGGTATAACGAGGTATGTGTCCTCATTTTGGCAAATTATTATGCCCCATATATCGTTCTTCTTTGTGGTGATCCGCATGTGTTGATTGCTTTTAAGTGCTGAAACCATAGAAGAAAATATCAAATGCAAAAAGGGCCGAACCCGAAGGTTGCCTACGTATCTCCTTCGGTAGATTTGGATTTGGGGAAGAAATTTTTGTTGTGATTTTTTTTTGAATGGAGAATGAGGCCCAACGTAGTTCTGATATATTGAAAATGAAATATATATATATATATATATATACATATATATATATACATATATATACATATATATACACATATATATACATATATATATATATTTTTTTTTTTTGCAGCTACACTCAGAAAATGAGTTGCCCCTTTTAGTACATTACATAGTAAGGAAAACTAAGATAGATGCATACAACATTAGATTTTTTTTAGGGGATCAAGCCGCACGTAGCTCTACCTACAAAGTATAATATAAAAGCAATAACTGATTCAGATACTTCTCAAACTTTTTTAGAATTCAGTCTGCTAGGCGCCATGCCATGTATTCTCCTGTTTGAATACGTCTGTTCCACCTCTTAGGATTAGACTAATGTGAAGTACTCGGGTTCTTCTCAACCTTTTCCGATTCGGTTTGCCGGGCGCCCGGGCCATGTATTCTCTTGTTTGAATACGTCTGTTCCACCTCTTAGGATTAGACTAATTTGAAGTACCTGAAATGTACACACACTAACAATGTTAGTCAATGACTGATGAATTTTTCTTTATATGTGTTTTTAGCAGGAAATGGAAGAATTTTCCTTTTTTCCCGAAAATAATTATCCCTTTTGATTTTATCTTTTTGGCACAATATTTTCTCAGTCAATTTTTTTTAGACTAGACTTTTCGTGTTTTAAACCATGGAGTTTTAATTACATTCTAATTCCTAAACATGTCACGTTTTGAACTCGTGATTATGACTCTTTTTTGTTTTTCATTTTTTCTTTGTTTTGTTCTTATTTTGGAATATTTTTTCAAAACATGAGTTTTTCCTTTTAAAAATCAATTTTGTTTTTGAAAAAACCAATTTGAATGAAAAGAATTATGAAGTAAATGTGAGTTTTTTTTTTAAAATAGGTGAGCACACATTTTTTATGACACTTATGATAAATAAACAAGAATACTCTTAATAATTTCAATAATCATTTCGGCATCAATTCAGCAACTGTTAATGATTACTGAAATATTGACCGATTGAAAACAGACTGGGGAATTTTTGAAAATTTTCACATTATTCAATAACTGAAATAAATAAAGGACATTTGTGCATTGATCCTTGTGTCCTAGAGGTCGAATAAAAGGTGATTCATTTAAGGAGATATTATGTTTAAGTGGCCTCGAGTGACTTCCATTGTATCCATCGAGGGTGGACGCTTCTGACAGAGCCGGTCGCAATAGCTTGCGGATGCAGGTTTTACTCCCTTAATTCATTAATTTGTTATTCTAAAATTCTGACCCTTGCCAATACACAGAGGTATCAGACCTAATAAGAAAATGGTTAAAAAGAGTGCACGTGTATGGATCGATAAAGTACCAAGCACACGTAATTTTCACATAAGCATGCTATATACAATAATTAAATTGTGAATAGCCATGATTAACTTTTTTTTTATTATATATACATATGGAAAATAACGCATTGTTTAGGTTGAAACCTCTTATACTTCAAGTGGAAGTAAAGTCCCCAGTTGAGTCGCCAGCCTGTGGTACCCAATTTTTTACTGTCTTAATTAACGGTCTGAATCCCACAAAAGTCTCTCATTAGACTATGGTTTTTAGAAAACTTTAAAGTCGCCACCCTATTAATATCTGAACAGGGACGGATTTATTAAATCATTTTAAAATCAATTTGAAGAAAAAAAACGATAATGACTTCATATGAATAAGGTTTTTTTTTAATTGGTCTTTCATACCACGAGACAGGGTTCGGGGTTTAGGTTAAGAGGTGCGAACATCTGGAACTCGTCTCCTCTTCCGTTCTACAGAACGGGCTCTTACTAAATGCGTTATTTTCCATTTTAAAGTAATCATGACTATTCAAAAGAAAGAAAATCACATAATTTGCACATATACATATCAACCATTTTTATTTAGGACTAATATATCATTTGTACATGGTAGATTTGAGCACCGAAGTTGCACTACGTACCAATCATTGCGGGATTGGTATCCACTCATGGATCAAAACCATCGTAGTTCGATCTTATGTCTCACCCTAAATGGCCAATTCCATTGTGGATGAAAAGGAAAGAATAGATTATGAATAACTCACCTTTAGAATTAGACAAATCTATTTGAAATGAGGTAATCACTCCAATTAGTGATTGAAATGGGGTTAAGATAATCACTTTAATTAGCGATTAAATATGAAGGAGGATCAAGATAATCACCTTAATTAGTGATTAAAAAATGGAGGTTAAGATAATCACCCTAATTAATGACTAATCTTAAAAGGAAATATAATCACCTTGATTAGTGATTAAAAATGAAGGAAGGAAGTGATCACCCTAATTAGTGATTATTCAAGGTTTAAGATAATCACCCTAATTAGTGATTAAATAAGAAGGGTTAAATTATTCACCTTCATTAGTGATTAACCAAGGTTTAAGATAATCACTCTAATTAGTGATCAAATATGAAAGGTTAAATTAATCACCTTAATTAGCGATTAAAATAAAGGTTAGGAAGTAATCACCCTAATTAGTGATTATTCAAGGTTTAAAATAATCACCCTAGTTAGCGATTGAAATGAGAAGAAAAATAATCGCCCTAGTTAATGATTATTTAGGTTTAAGATAATCACTCTAATTAGTGATTAAATATGAAAGGTTAAATTAATCACCTTAATTAGGTATTAAAATGAAGGTTAGGATAATCACCTTAATTAGTGATTAAACTTAAAAGGAAAGATAATCACCTTGATTAGTCATTAAAAATGGTTTTAAGATAATCACCCTAATTAGTGATTAAATGAAGAGTTTGAGCTAATCACCTTAACTAGCGATTAACTAATGATTGGAGATAATCACCCTAATTAGTGATTAAGTGAAATGTTTGAGTTAATCGCCCTAATTAGCGATTAATCTAGGATTGAAATAACCACCTTAGTTAGTGATCACATTTATAATTTTCAAGAGGTCTTGGGAAAAGAGGTTTGCTTCCTAATTGAATGCTTTTGGATGGATGAGGAACAATCTTAATTGAAGATTATTAAATCGTTTTGAGAAAAATGATCAATTTGAGATCAAATTTGGAGATTGTGTTTGGCTAATTGGGATTTGGCCATTTAAAGTGAGACACGTGAAACGGCCTAAAATCAATTTGGAGATCATAATTACCAATCTAATTATGTCAATTTATATGATTGATCCATTTGAAGATGGAGAACAAATTTAAAATGTAAGATGGATCATCATACAATTTAACTTAGTTAGATTTGTAATTTTTCCTCTTAATTGAGATTGGGTCATTTAATTCATATACTATGATATATTGGGCCCAACATGCAAAATTTATAACAACATCTCCATGTTTTTCATTAATGAGTGATGTAATAACTATTTACAAAAACTATTATTACAACAATATGTACAAATTTTATGATCTATACAAGTCTTCAATCTTGATCTTCATCATGATGCTCCTTGATCTTCATTTTCTTAAATGGGTTTTGGAATACATGTTTATTTGTAAACTTGTGAAAATTAGAGATTAATTAACTTCTTTGATTTTGATTTTTTATGACAATTTTTATTGATTTTTATTTACATAGCAAAAATAAACCATTTTAAGAGAAAATTAAAATTTCATGACTTTTAAATAATATTTTCGTATAAAAAGAAAACATTTTTTATGAAACTTGAGTTAATCATTTTATTTCATTTTCCAGACTTCACTTTTATTCTTGTACTGAATTATAAAATTCATAACTTTCTGTACAAAGCGTTAAATTGAGCATATGATACAACTATAGTGAGTGATTTATGTTTTCTCAAAGATTCACAAGGTTTAAGTGAAAACTCAAATTATGGTGAATTTTACTAAAACTGATCCAAAAAGGACCTTTATCAAATGTGTTATTTGAAATCCAACTTACTGAACTTAGTTTGAAGTCAATTTTAGTATGAAAATTTTAGACACTTTGAAAGACTAGAATGGAAATTTTCACTTGAATTGGACACTTTTAAGACCCCTTTTTATTCATTTTCTTAACTAAAGAGAGAATCAGTATTCTGGAATTTAGTGATTTGCATGAACGTTTTTGTAAAAATGATATAAAATTATATAAAATTCATATGAACATGATTTTTATGTTTTTGGAAAGCTACTGATATCTATTTAAAAGTTGATGTTTTTAGTTTTGTCTAAATGAGTTTATTTTAAACTTTATTGACAGAACAAGCTTATGTGGTACTAGATAAAATCAGTTTTGCACAATAATGTTGTATGATTTTTAATTAACTGTAACTAATTCGTTTTTTAGACATTCGAAATCCCAATTTCTGGAAACATCTTGAACGTCATAGAAAAAATATTACATCCTATAAACTATTTACATAATACAGACAAAAAATAAAATGAATTACGAAATTAAAACTGACAATAATTACAGCATCACATTTTCTTTTTATGGAGATGTTTATGCACCACTGTACTTGCAGTTTTTTTATGAAAACATGTTTTTGGTGATGAACAACAACTTAATTAACAAAAATCACATAAGCACATATATTCGAAGAGTCTCCCCATTAGAGTTGACTATTCTAGGTGGGGTGATTTAAGGTTGGGAACCTATTAGGACTTCCACATACCCAAATCACTCCAAAAATTAAAAAATGATAAGAGGAAACAAAGAGAAAGTTAGTGTGTGATTAAGAAGATAATTAATAAAAATAACAAGAACTTTAACTTTACCTTGCTAACTCAATGATGCACTTCCTTTTGCAAACTTTTCTACTTTTTTGTGATTTTTTTAATTTCTAAGTGAGTTTCTAAATCCACTTAATTACTAACTTAAACTTTTTTTGTGTTTTTGTTTTGATGAACTTCTTTACTTACTAATTATAATAATATTTTCTTAGAGAGAGGAATTAGGGAGAAGGAGAGTAGTATTGAGATTTCTAGTTGTGAGAAGTTGTGAAGTTAAGTTGTTGTTGTGTGAAGTTGTTGTTGTTTTGAAGTAGAAAAATGGGGGGTATTTATAGAGAAATGAGGTGATGAATTAGGGTTTGAAGAAGGTAGATTATCATATTCTTCACCCAAAAATCTGATTTTTTATCATCCCAAATTATCTTAATGACATCACACCAATGACATCACCTTAATGACATCACTAAATCCTCTCAAATCTTCCTACATCATCAAATTTATGGGAAATGCCAACATTCTTATTCTCTTAGATTTGATTTTGATCTTTACACTAATGAGGCAAAATCCGAATTTCAGCACATCCTAATACGTAGAAATGCATCGAAAACGTGAAAGAAGTGTCGGGCGGACCCTTGCGCCAAACGCGAGGAGCTGCGCTAGGCACGGACACGTGCGCTAGGCGCATTCGCCTACGACCGGCGCGCAGAAACCATTGTGCGGGGTGCATGATCATGCGTCTGGCGCGTGATCATGTGCCTGGCGCACAACTTGAATCTTTCGAAAAAAATATGGATTCTTGGCTCTTGCTTTTGATTTGATTCTTATTCTTATTCTTTTTCATGATTCTTATTCCTTAACTAATGGATAAAATAATGTGTTTGTTGGTTAAAGAATATATTCTTATTCTTTATCCAATGAACAATGACTTGACCATCAAGAAAACTGATTACTACGGGTTTTAGGAGACGATTAAAATTCCGGCGCCTAATTACGACTCGTTTTTCTGTTTTCGAAAAAACCAACTTAAAACAATTAACGAAAACTCGCCAAATTAGTAAGCACGAGCATGATTATACTACAAATCATTTTATTAAACTGGTGGTTGTAGTTATTGACTACGACTTACAAAAAATTATATTTCTAAGCCGGAATTGTATGACTAACACGCGAAAAAAAAGGAAAACCATACGACGGAATGAAACTCGTGCTCCGGGATGTACATGCTTTTGACGGGGCGTGTGCTCCACAATACTTGACGGTTTTCGTTATTTTTATTTCTTTTCAAAATATTTATTTTAAATTTTTATACGAAAAAGGGGTTCAAAATTTGGTGTCTACACCTCCAACAACCACCACCCAACCCACTAGCATTACCACCCACAAACCACCAATCGGAACCCCCACCATAACGCACTTAATTAAATAGAAACCCCGTTAGTGAAGTCACTCTCGGAGTTGAAAACGACTCCACCTAACCCACAGCCTCAAACCCTAGCTCTAACCACCCAACTCACCACCTGAAACCTTAACAGTAAAGCTAACAACAAGGCTCAGAACCCCGCTTCCAAGCCCAATCCCTGAAACGACGTCGTATTAAAGTGGGGCATGTCCCAGTGCGATTCCCGATGGAAGGCGCGATCATCCCGGAGATGCGGTTGAAGGAGACGTCGAAGGTGGTGAGGGACAGTTGCTGGGCGATGGGCCCACAACGAGGTTGTTGTGGAGGTCGATGACGGTTAGGAGATAGATGGTGAGAGGCAGATAGGGGCGATGGAGAAGGGAGTTGAGTAGAGAGATGGTCTAGAGGGGGATGAGAGAGAAATATGAGGGGAGGAGGACGTGATTACTATATTGGGAGGAGCAGAGCCAACGATGACGACGAAGTACATATGCCGCTGAGGAGTTGTCGGAGTTGCGATCGAAGAAAGAGGAGGGAGGAGAAGATGTCAGGGTACAGAGGGGTTGGGATGTGGTCGTGGTCAGGGTTGATTAGAGGGTGGCAGTGGTGGTTTCGAAGTGCTTAATGGGGTGGTCGTTTGTGCTGGAACAAAGAGGCTTAGGGCGGACAGTTGACGAGGACGACAGAAGATGAGTGGTATTCTTCATTTTTAGGATTTTTTTTATTTTTGGGGTTTTTTATTTTTTATTTTTTATTTTTAGGGGATTTTGATTTGGGGTTTTTGGATTTTTGGGGGATTTTGAATTTTTGATTTGGGGTTGATGATTTAGATTTTTTGAATTGGGGTTGATGATTTAGATTTTTTGATTTTTGGTTCTTAATTTCAGATTTTATTTTTATATAAATTGAGGTAAGTATTGTAATTTCACTATTAAAAAGTAACGGAAGGCTGACCGCCATTAGTGTTTGCCTAGCTTATTGTTGACACATAGTCGTGTCTCCCCATTTAAGGGCCCAATGATGAAACATATCGCGGTTTTAATTGGTCCGATCCAAGGGGAGAGCAGTCTGAATGGTCAGGCCAAAAATTATTTTAAATTGTAAAAGCTTATTTATTTGCAATAATGATCCAAAGTCCTATTTTAAAGCCCAATTAATTATTCCTGATAATTAATTGTATTTTGAGCCCAAAAACATATTTTGAGTCCATAAAAAATATTTTGAGCCCAATCCTTTGAAAAATCCCAATTAATTAGTCATGATAAGTAATTGTTTTTATTTATTATTTTAATATATATTTCAGAAATAAATAAATATTTTCAAAGGTATTTTTTAAAATCATATTTTATCTCGTAAAAGTTACTTTACGGATTTAAAGGGATAAAAGAAAAGCGTACAAAGACACGTCGAGGAAAAAAGGTTGTAAGCGTGTCTAACGCAGGCGGTGCTTCTGGCGCGCCACGTGCGCTCGTTGCATTGGTTGTGATGCGTCAGGCGCACCAATATGTGCCTGACACGTGGATGTGCGCGTCACGCAGAGATGTGCGCCCACCGCACTCTTTGCACGACGCGCGGTTTGCTTTTCTATCTTTTTTTTATATTTTTGTATAAAGAGGCCATGATTTTCCGGATCTAAAAACACACTTTCACGTACTCCCTGCGCTCGAATACTTGCGAATTCTCAAACTCTCATACTCTCATACTTTCAAACACATAAACACATACACAAAAACACATACACACATACTTTGATCAATCTTCACAAGTTTTCGTTGAAAGGCTTCATGATTGCTCCTCTCAAAGGTTGTTCCTTCCTCAAACCCAAGCCCCACCGGTATATTCCTGAGGGTCCTTGAATATATTTCTCTTATTTTTTTTTATTGAAGTTATTAACGTTTTCTTTCATGATGTAGATCTCTAGTCACTAGTGGAAAAAACCTTATATGTCACAAATAAACTGATCCGGTTCTCCCAAAACGGGATCAGTAAATCAAAAAAAAATTGAGCGTAAATTTTTGGGCCAAGAAACTGATCTGGTTTGGTGTAGAACCGGATCAGTTTTGTGAACTGATCCGGTTCTCCACCAAACCGGATCAGCTTAATTGTCCAAAAAACACAAGGCCCAGTTCAATAACTTAGCCCAGTCGCCCCTTTCCTCTCTTTCACCCCTTCTCTCCTTTTTCCACCCTTCTCTCTTTCACTCCAAATTAAACCCTAAATTTCCTCCATAGTCCAATCGCTTATTCAATCTCGCACTTTAAGAGAAGGGTTTCTTCTTCATCGTCAGGATTTCGAATTATCTTGTAACTCGCCGGAAAATCGTTCAGTCGAATTATCTTCTTCATAGTCGTATTATCTTGTAACTCGTCGGGAAGAGAAGAAAAGAATTGCGGGTCATCAGGCCGGTACTCCTCAACTTCGGTGGAGGTGGAAGGAAGAATTGAATGGCTTCTAAGGACGACGATCGGCATTCGAAATAGTCAAGTACACGAGAAGCAGAACAAACTTCGAAAAGTGAAGTTTCTTCTGAAAGCTACCGTCACTTGAATGATAGTGAGAAAATTAGAAGTAAAGCCGGGAGAAGAGATTGGAAAGAAGAGGCAAGAAACAAGAAATAGGTTGCTCTCTTTTTCAATAAGCGACACTTTACGTTTTCGGGTGTCTTAAAATGGCAGTGGAATTTTTCCCACTTACATCATCTGTATTTATATATTTTCAATGGTTTGAATGCAAATTTATTGCACCAGTGAACCTATTCTGTTCAGCTGGAAGAAGATGGGAACCAAGCTTGAGTTTAGTATTTCTAGCCATCCCCAGACCGACGGCCAAACAGAAGTCACTAATAGGACCCTAGGCACCCTACTTTGAGCCTTAGCCACAAAAAAGCCTAGCCATTGGGAGGAGATGCTGCCCCATGTTGAGTTTGCCTACAATAGAGTTCCTAGCAAGACTACGGAAATTATCCTTTCTATATTGTCTATGGCCTCAATCCATGCACTCCCCTTGACTTATCCCCTATTCCCACCACCCCCACAAAATACAGCCATGAACCAAACACAAGAGCCCTTGAGATTCAACAATTACATGCTCATGTTCGAGAGAAAATTGAGAAAGCTAATGCAAAGGTGAAGGAAAGAGTTGATAAGAAAAGAAGAGAATTCCAATTCAAACCAGGAGACATGGTTTGGATTCATCTTAGGAAGGAGCGTTTCCCTTCCAAGAGGAAGTCCAAGCTAAATCCTAAGTCAGATGGTCCATTTCAAGTGCTTGAAAAGGTGAATGACAATGCCTACAAGATCGAGCTTCTAGGAGACTATGGAGTATCCGCCACCTTCAATGTAGTTGATTTGAGTCCATTCTATGATGATGAAGAGGAGTTGCCAAGTTTGAGAGCAAACTCTTCCAAAGAAGGGGAGAATGATGAAGGACCATCCAACAAGGGTCCTAAACTGATTTCTATGGTAGCTTTAATTTTGCGTGAGACTTTAAATTCTTTGATTAATCCTTTGTTCATTGAAGAGTCCATGTGTGAGTTTAGTCACTTGGTGATTAGTTTCATTTACTTAGCTTCCTTGTTGGTTCATTAATGTCGAAGTCTAGAGTCCTTGTTCTCTCCTTTGTTTTTCCGGTTGTTAGTTGTTTAAGTGAGTTAAACCAATGTTAGTTAGCACGTTGGTTGCTGTAGTTAGAGAGATTAGGAGGTTGTTACATGAGCTCCAATACACGTTCAAGTGAGCAACAAGCAAAGGGGAGATGGTTGCTTTAAAAAAAGGAACTAACTCCTACTTTGGTGACGCCTTATTCAAGCTTATGTACATCGTGCTATTATGGGGAGTTTGTTCAATTCCTACTTTTGTGGCGTGTGATCCTTGCTTTGTGTCGTGCAAGTTCAAGTGGTTTGAGAGCATACTCTCCACCCCAAGACATGCCTAAATACATGAAGGAAGTGCAACAAAGGAGTGGAGTTTGTTGGAGCAAAACTAATGGCTAGTTAGGCCTTAATTCACACGGTCTCCTTACATGGAGTTAGTGTTAGTTAGCGGCTTTAGTTTCTTTTATTTTATTGCATTTTCTTTTGTACTTAAAAAATCAGAAAATGGACATGAGTTTGTATATATATTTGGACGAATGAAATGAAAATAACAACAAGTTTTATGACCAAAAACACAAGTGTGTATTATCTTGCTTTCTCTTTCGTTTCTTGTATTAGAAACCTAACTGAATTCGTTCCTTCGCTTAATTAGCTATGGCTTAGCTAATTTCTGAACTTAGGAGATTTTAATTTCATTAGAGTGATGAGTCTATATCTATTTGGAGTTAAAAATAGCCCTAACTTGAGTGATGTTTCTCGGTTCATTCTAGCTAGTTTCCATCTTTTACATGTATGTTCCAGTTGATAACTCGAGCCTACATCAACATGTTAACAACTACATATGGAAAATTAAGAAACCTAACTGCTTCATAATAACTAAATACAAACACAACAATTTTTTTGTCAATCGTGCCTCACACAAGAGCTAACCTAGAAAGATCATAAGTAATAGATCAAAAAGGTTGTAACTAGACCCCACATAATGAATTTATAGACATAAAACCTTTAAAGGTAAAAAACCAATAATTTAAGAACTTAGGCTCTGTTTTTTTGGACTGAATTAATGCAAATTGAGTGCAGTTCAGTTCAGTTTAGACAAATTCAGTCCAGTTCAGTCAGTTCAGTTCAATTAGTTTTTTCTCACAAGTTTAATTCAGTTTAAAAGAAGAGAGCCTTTTAAATTAGTAGTAGTTAAATTTATAAAAAGTACGTTATCTAATAAATGAGATAAAAAAGTACACTAAACCAAAAAAAAACCTCCTTTTTACGCGAAATCATGATTGTAAATTTGTAATCGTAATATAAGTCGCCGATTCCATCTTCATCCTCTATATTCAAACTGCACTCTCAATTTTGCATCGCATATCAGCCAATATGAATCAAACTTGACCTTGTTGTTGGTATAAATTGATGGCTTAATTTGCTGAAATTCGTATAAATTTGGGGAAAAATGGGGCTCTACTCAACTGCGACGATCTCAACCGATGCGGTGAAATTGTGTGTTTTTGACCTAAGAAGAGGCCAACGAGAAGGTGACGAGGTGGAAAAAATTCTGTTTTTCTATCCTTCTGAATTGCCTTTGACTGATCAGCTCTCTGTAATTGGGCTTAGTGAAGGTTTAATTACCTTCACAAGGTTAGTAATTCTACTTCCCACCAATTCTGTTTTACTTAGTTTTGCATTCTTTGATTCGTAGGTCGAGTTGTTATTCAGCTATATTGTTAGCTCTTCCGATTTCAATCGTCTTTAGGTTGTTGAATACATGTCAACCCTAACTTGATCCATTTGTATAATTTATTTTCAATTGCTTATTTCTAATTTCGCTGTATGATCTTGTTTTGTATTCTTTGAATAGCATATGTCGAGTCGAGTTGTTATTGAGCTATATTTTACTTGTGGTGGTATGAAATTGAAATGGAGTTTAGGATTATTGATGACTTTATTAGGGTGTACTAGATTTCTGTTTGATGACATTGTTGTGCGCTCCTAGTTGGGTTACACGAGCTTTCCTCGACTCCTCCCCAGGAGGAACATAAAATTGTTCATATTATGGCCAAACTTCAACCATTTTTTATACAACATTTATAAATTTTTATATTTGTTATACAATATTTATATATTTGTATACAACACTACTAAATCCGGAAAACAACATGAAATTTTCTTTCTTTTTTTAACAAAAACTTACTTCATTTGCTTACAAAAATGCCATGGGAAGAACATTATTCGTTTCTTTCCTAGAGGGTTTAGGCATTCTCGGGTTACACCGCTAAGTTATGTAATGAGCCATCTGCTTATTAGAGACAAATTTCTACTTTTTATGTAGGATTTTCTCTCCAGATGCTGCTTGTGAAGTCATTGAAGCAGAGAGGCATTCTCATGTTTTCTATCAGGCCGAGCCTGACATATGGATGGTTATGGTATGTATTTTTCATGCTATTATTATTAATATAATATCATTCAGTGACTTGCTTGGATAATATTTCGTGATTTCTGATGTGGGTTTTGAATTTTTATTATTCTTCTTCGGGGTTTTCTTGCTGCTTGGATGGTGAGGAATCTATTTACAAAACGTCCTCCCAGGTTAAGGCTTGCTTTACTGTCTGATATAAAGTATAAACTTCAGTGTAACTCAGGGATGATAATGCAGACTCCTAAAAACTATTATGTGACCAACCAGAAATAGATTTAGAGCTTGCAATTTTGAAGTCAGATGACGGGAGATGTTGATGAAGACAGGGTGCTAGCGTTTAAGGGGAGAGAGAGAGAGAGAGTGAGAGAGAGGGCAAAGCGTTGTAAGGAAGATATCGAGGGAGAAGAAGAGGAGAAATAAAAGGAGAGGAAAATAGTAGATCGTAGATATAGGATAATGAATTAGTTACAACTATGCCACGCCACAGTGGCATTATTGTGGAATCTTGTTCTAACCATCTTATGTGGGGTTCATTGGGGCCGTGGGAGGAAGGACAACATACTCAATTTCAAGATGAGGACAACTGCATGATAATACAATATTTAAACAGCTTATTATGGTATATGTGTTTGATACTCACTATATATTCCATGGTTTTGCCTGTTTAAGGTAGTGGAAAAGAATAGGGAGTTGGAAGCTATATGGCGCATTGAGGCACTAAGGGGTATGTTGAAAGAAGTACATTCAATGTTTGTAATGTTCAATGGATCTATAAGAGCGATGCTTGACAAGGAGTCTAGTGGAGCACTTGTTCGTTCACATTTATACTCTTTTGTTACTGATTATCTGTTTGGTAAGTCCTGGTTCTTTTTGCAAATTGAGATATGTTTTTTCGTTGTCTGTAAGTTTTAAAAATTCATATAAGTTACTAATTGTCAGCATGTCAAAAACGGTATCCTTTGGATTTCTGCTGCTGGGGTAATGCTGAAGTTCCTGTGTCATTCTTCATTGGATTTCTGCCACTGTGGCATAGTGCTGAAGTTGCTCCCCTCATGCCTCACGTAAAAATTTTCTCTTTGAGGCAGATTTCTTTTCTGGAAAAAAACTCCAGTTACCGTCCTTTCGTGATTCTTTACAAGAAAGAGGAACTGTCCAGATGTTGACTGTAGGACGAGAGGCTGCAATAGAAATTCAGGTATACAGTTATATTGAATTTTCTTTTGTAAGTATTTTTCAGAGGATAACTGGCCTTTCTTTTGAATATACTTTATATTTATCTTTAAAATATCATGATGTTTCTAAAAATCTTGGATATATGCTTTTATATGGACCATAGACACTTTTGTGTGCATGTCTTATATGTTAAAGAGTTTCTCGTCTTGCACTCCCAGAGGAACCTAGACCTATAAGGTTTATTTCTCATGCTTCAAATGGAATCTAGACCATAGATCTTTTCTGACATATTGAGGAGGAGCAAATATCAGCCCCAGGATCAAACATAATGGTCCAGAATAAGATGCATACTGCATCATTTGGCAGGAAGCTTTACCACTCGTTCTCTGGTACCTAGGCAGTTAGAAACCAATTCTTCTTATATCATCTATATTGACCCCCGATGATAGGATACTATATTATTAAAAAAGTAGTAAGAACTAAGAACATTAAAGACAGGCATCTGCTTTAATTACAATGCGATGATTAATTGTATCTTTGTCCTCATTTGACGATTATAGACAATTTCTGTCGTTTCTTTAGTGATTACTTACTAACTTGATTGGATGTTTCGTGTGAGAGCTGCATACTCTTTCTGGTGATGGAGTGTAAACTTCTTTGCATTCAAATTTTAATACCAAAACGCATGCTTTCTTATCTTAGCATGTTAGCTTGTTTCTTGTGCATGTTGGATCTTGTTTTTGTTGTTGGAGTATTGACTGGTTTATAATTACCACGACATGTGTGTGTATGGGATAGTGAACAAGAAAAGTTCAATGATTGGTTATCGTTCCCTATATTTTCTCGTCTTTTTCTAAAATTCCTATTTGTTTTTGATAGATAGTATTCATTTTGTATATAAACTTACCTTAATGAACTGGGCTTAATGGCAGTCACTAGTGCGAGTGCTTGAATCATGTGCTGGAAGTGCTGTGTGCCATTCCCTTATCTTGTTTCAGGACCTGTTGGTCTCAACTTCAGTCTGTCCGGTATTTTCTGACTCCAGCTTGTTTAGTTTTACTTTCACTTTTTGTACAAACTTTTTGTGGAGAGGCAAGTATTCTAAATATAAATAGAATACTGATTTCTAGCATGATATGTCCAGGATGACACTGTCAACTTATATACATATGCTGTTATGAGAATGTCTCCTCGTGCTTTATCTGCCAGTACAAGCTCATGGTCCTATTTACGTAAAGGAAATGCTGCAGCTCATCTTATGACAGGAGCTATCCTTCCGACTTCTTCCTATTCTTCTGAACGAGTTCAAGGATCACGAGATACCTCCCCTAGTGGAGAGAATAGTTATCTCATTACAAGGCCTTTGCAGCAGTACAAGTGGTTGAAAGGGAAGGATGGTTTTCTTTTAACAGGTAGATGGAGTTCAGATATGAGCACTTCAAATGCTTCATTTCCCACTATTTGGCTTCAGCAGACAAAAGAGAGAATGTATCTTTGTGCACATCAGCACAAGAATGTTACAATTATTCTTCTCATTCCTGTCACTGCTGTTACTAATGCAGAAAGAGAGATACATGTGGTGAAGCAACAGCTTTTGGAGAATGTTAGTACTCTATCTCTGCTTGGCTATTGAGGCATATGTGAATATCATGTCTGTGAGTAACCAACTATTGTGCAGACATAGTTATTATTAATTATAAATCTATGGTTTTATCTGTATGCTTTTTCAGTTTTCTGATTTTATCCACTAATTCTTTTTGGTACTCTCTGGTCTTCTCTGTGATTGTTGTAATTACTGACCGTGCCTTGAACTGGTCTCAATCTGTTTTGTATAAAATCTCATATAAGACTGTCTTACAATAAATTATTGTAAGACGGGGGTGACGTTGTGCTGACGGGGTCGTTTATAGTACAAGTGACCCCCTTAACAGAATAGTAACCCTTCTTGGGCAAAATGTGAGGTGGTCTTACAATAACTTTATTGCAAGGCGGTAGTCAAATCAAGACATGCTTTGACTGCTAGCATGTTTGTTATGTTCATTCTCGTGCTTAATATTGGCAAATTTAATCTTGTGCTAATGTTGAAAATCTGCTAGGCATCATTAAAGATCTTGAAAGTTGAAGAAAAACTTTTAAAAGGTTGGGGCGGTGAGAATGCATACCATGTCGGTGGGTATCGGTATCTATTGGTTGATGGTGACAGAAGTGTGTCCAGGGCTTCTCCCAGTGCAAAAGCTGCAACCTTAGCGAAGGTAGTCTTCTGTCTATTATCACTTTTTCCTAGTACATTTTTCTGTAAGTTCTATCTTTTCTGAAATATGCCCTCCCATCAGAAACAATAGTATTTTCTTTTCCCTGAATCTGGAGTATTATGCTGATTATTACGAGTAATAATTGTTGAGTACAGAACCTAAATTCATGATGTATATGTGTTGTTATGGATGTGCTAGCAATAACTTAGTTATGATAGTAGTATTATTTAGTATAGCTCTATCTGGTCTTTTCAGGAATCTTTGGTTGCAATGTGCAAGCTGAGGGAAGAGGTTGACCTGGAAAAACGTAGAGCTAATTGGGAGGACGAAAACCATGATATGGACCTGGAATTGTGCATCAGGGCAAAGAATAATGCATGGGTTGTCGCTCGGGTTACGAGAGGGAAAGAGCTTTATGTGGTTTTGGAGAAAGCCAATGAGACACTTCTTTATGTGTCAGATGCCATCGAGAAGTTCAGCAACAGGTAATATGTTTTGTAATTTTAAAAGAGCGTGTCAGCTTCACACCAGCTTACCGTGTGGATTAAAGATATATCAAGACCATCTGATGTCATTTTCAAGTTTCTTAAGTTGTACCCGCTTGATGTTTATTCATTCAAGGTATAAACTGCTGGAGAAGTAAACTTAGTCTTATTATAATAAACTTATCCAAATGATAGAGCATAGGCTCAACTGCTCAAGGGTGCTTTAGCCTGATGAATGTGGGTTAAAGATATATCAAGACCATCTGATGTGATTTTCAAGTTTCTTAAGTTGTACCCGCTTGACGTTTATTCATTCAAGGTATAAACTGCTGGAGAAGTAAACTTAGTCTTATTATGATAAACTTATCCGAATGATAGAGCATAGGCTCAAGGGTGCTTTAGCCCGATGAATGTGTGTATTTGTCTCAATATTGAATTCCAGCCTCAGATTATGGTCTTCAGAAATGGGCTAGCATCGTCCTTATGTTTTGTTTTGGCCCATCTAGCTCTATTGTCTTCTAGTACTTATTATAGCCTTCTTAGTTTATTATGTGAGAGTGGAATTTTAGGGTGATTATTTTCTCTTCTCCAATATGGGACAGTTCACTTGTGCACAACATGGGGTTCAATGCTCCCTTCTTGCTCTACCTGGCTTCTTATTTTTTTTACATTCCTCCATCCTACTTGTGATTCTGCTGGCTTTCCTTATTCCTTTTATTTTTCTGTGCTAATTGTTAAATGGTGGCGAATAAATGTATTGTGTTGATCTTGCACAAAGTATCAGGATTTTCTTGCCCTCAACTAGTCAGCTCTGTTCTCACTGCCTCTTGTGGTCTTCTCAGTGGTTGACCATCCTTTTCTCCCGATCTGTGTTTTGCGTTTGTTCGACATTCGCCCAAGTCTTTTTTTGGCATGTCTAGGATTTTCAGCTTTGCATTTCTTGTTCCTCTCTTTTAGCTTGTTCCACTAAAGACTCGGGCCTGCTTGTATGGCACCTAGAACTTGGTGACAAGGGCATTGCGGAGTTGAGGTGCAGGAGAGCATCCTAGCTTCAACCTTTTACAGAACTTGATAGCATCTATAAACTTTCCCTTCTGAAGTTTGCTAACCATATTTGCTCATTGATGTTACCTCAATTGGATTTGAATGATACCTTGTTATAATGCTTAATTATACAGGCTTTTTACTTGAATTTTGTAGGTATTGCAATGGAGCTTTTTCATAGGATTCATGATTGCAGCATTCCTCTAGGTGGATGCACGATGAGATGGAGAAAAGGCTTGTCATGCTATTTATACTTTTGTTTAGTAGATCACGGTACCAGATTCTGTAGATTTCAGTTGACGTAGGCGGATATATATACATGTAGTTTCTAGTTTACTGTAAAACATCTCGATGGTGAAATATTACTATTGTTGGTTTAGTAGTATTAGACTATTAGAGTATTAGTGTTATTCAAGGCCATCCTTGAATCTCGAAGTGAAGCTGTAATCTTGGTGGTAACTGTAAGTGCAAAAATGTTCTTTTCAATCCTTGTCATTTCTGAATAGTCTATTTCCTAAAAAAGGTCACATTGCAGTACTTCAATTACAGCTGAGAGTAAAATGCTACCTCGAGTTTAGCTTGGTATATATTATACGTTTTTTATAGATTAAATTTGAATATTTTGATAGAATATTCATTATCAATTCATCATCTTAACTAAATTAGTTTATAGAATATCATTTAAAAAGATTATGTAAGATTTCTTGCTTAAAAAAGATAGCTTCTTTTTAACAGAATATTTTATTTCTCAAAATATCTCACAAAAGATTTAGGCGGAAAAATATATAATGAGAGAGTAACACGTGTTATGATTTTTTCAGCATGATGCATTAAATAGATAAATTCTGTAACTCTACTATAGTTATATTTCTATCGGAATGGTTTCCCGTAACCAAGTCAATGTTGCTCCGAGATTAGCTACGCAGGTAGTGAGGTATATAGTCTTGTCAAATTTGTTCTTCCACTAATTTGTACTATCAATTAGAATTTAGAAGTAGTCTTGTGCGCGCCAGATGTACAATAATTTATTATTGTTGAACCCTAGTTTTGATGATGACAAAGGAACAAAGATGCAAACTAAGTATTGGACTAACAAGTTGTTTAAGTGAATGAATTTCAAGGTATCAGTGAAATGAACAAAGAGAATACTAAGTCAAGGAAGAAATCAAGTTGGGATTTTGAAGACTAAGTGAGGATGTTTCAAGATTTGGTACTGGAGCTGCATTGAAGCAAGAAGACTAAAGCGAGGCTTTTTGTTTCTAGTTCCAATGTAAAGGAACGAGTAAGAATGGTAATGAACTGTGGCAATTTAGAATGAGAATGAGCGTTTGTTCCTTTGTAAGGAACAGACGAACTGGTGCTTAGCTAATAAGTTAAAGGAACTAACTATTAAAAGGAACTAGATTTAGGGTGAAGCAGTACAACGGTTTAATTATGTCTGTTGAGTAATTTATGCCTAGAATCTAGGTAACCGTTTTATTTAAGGTAAAATATGATTTTAAGGAAAATCTTTTATTTTTATAAAGATAATAAATATCCTTTTCGGTTTTTATGGAAAATATGTCAAAGATAATATTTTTGGTAAAAGGATTTTATTTTGGTTTTATTAATTAAAATGCTTTTTAATTAAATCAGATTTTCGAATTACTGCTTTAAGTGGTTGCTAAAATCAAGGGAGCAGTAACATGTTTATCTCCCACGTTTAACAGTGATCATGGAGATCATGGGTTAAAAAGAGGAACGTGTTCCTCCTAGTAAGGAACATCATGGGATAATGGTTTTACCACTAACACGTGTTTTAATCCCACATTCTAAGATTTACCACTATAAATACTAGTGTCTAACGAAGTTCCAATTTGTGTATGACCAAGTGAATTAGTGAGTTTAACTAAGTAAAGTGTCAGTGCCTTTATTCTCTCATAAAAGCCATTTGTTCTTTGCCTTCTTACTCTAATTCAACTAAGTTTATTTGATTAATTGTATTTTGGTTTTTGGGGGTAAGGGGACTTTGAGTGAAGTTCTGTAAGAGAGAAAGCTTTGAGTAAAGTTAGTTAAAGTGAGAAAACTTCAAGTGAAGTTGAGAGGAACAGCTATTGAGAGGAACAACTGTTAAGGGAACAGTTGTTCAGGAACTTGAGTTTAGGAACTCAAGGTGTGGCCCATGAGTAGAATTAGGTTGTAACAAAGTTGTTTGGCCTAATTAGTGAAAGTGTTGAGTTTAAAATCTCTAGTGGTCGAGGTTGTTTCTTCTTGTTGGGCCCAAGAAGTTTTTCCTCGTAAAAATCCCTTGTGTTCCTTTAGCTTGTTTCTTTGTTTAAGTTTAAAATTCCGTAAAAAGTTACGTTTATTTCTACACATACAATTCACCCCCCTCTTGTATTGTTCCTAGTAAAATAACAATTATCATACTAGATCAGTTGAAGCTAAAATAAGTCACTTTTAAGTCAAAATGGGTCACGATTTGGTATGTCATTCGTGAATTAAACATATAGCAAATAATTGTTGCACAAATCCAGACTAAAAAAACAACGCGTTTTTGTGTGGCCGCACAAGCGTTAGCTGATTTTTAAAAGGCCATATCACACTTGTTTTTTTATCAGAATTGAGTTTTTGACTAGGCGTTGGAAAGCTATCGAGCAGAATTTCATAATCATAGTCAAAGCTCATTAATCGTAATCATAATCACAGTCCATTATATTGATCATAATCATAGCTCATAGTTTTCATCAACCACAATCATAATCAAAGCTCATTAATCATAATCATACTTTATAGTTTATTAATCATATCATAATTCGTAGTTCATAATATTCACTGTTTATAATTTATAAATCATCATCATAACCACAATTTATTTAGTCATAATCACAATCATAATTCATTAATCGTAGTTTATTAATCATATTCATAGTTAATTAATTATAAGTCATAATCATAGCTCATTAATCATAACATAATCATAGTTTATAATTCAATAGTCAGCAAGTCATAAATTCATAATCATAATCATAATGTTAAGATTTTTCGTTGTGGTATAAAGTTTAGGATTTTAGCGCAGTTTTAGGGTCGATTCAAGGGTGGTTCAGGGGCCGGT
This sequence comes from Beta corolliflora, assembly GCA_947648045.1. NCBI lineage: Eukaryota > Viridiplantae > Streptophyta > Magnoliopsida > Caryophyllales > Amaranthaceae > Beta > Beta corolliflora. Next base: position 25,661 of record CANSZD010003502.1, read on the forward strand.
TTAGAGTCAGGACTATGGTCAGGGCCGATTCATTAACCGGTTTAGGGTCAAGGCTAAGATTAGGGCCGGTTGAGGACTTATATAGGTTCAATTTAGGGTTAGGCTGGGCCGATTTCAAAAATTGGAAAGTTGAACCTGAACCAAGCCAATTTCTTCATCTCTAACCACACCTAACCACGCAGTCACTAGCTCACTGCAACTATATCACCTCCGGCAACCCAACCTCCACCATTCTCATCCTTCTCCTAATGAGGCCACCATGTGAATCCTCATCTCATCATCTCTTCATGTGAACAAAAATTCATACATTTCATCTTTGAATTCGAAAACCCCATCACCCTCATCGAGTTGTACGTCCATCAAAGTCGAAGCCCTCATTCCCTTTCTTAGACAATTGTTAACTTTGACAAGCTTACCCAACCCTACCACCACCTTCAGTCGCACCACTACCACCACAAAAACCGAACACCCGCAAATTTTCTCTTTTTAAAAATGCTACATGAAATTGGAAAATTAGAGGAAACAATTTGGACCCTAGACCCTAAAGACCCTTAGGATCTAGATTCGGGTATGTTTTTTTTTCGGACCCTTACTATATTCATATTATAATACTACTATATTTGCTTAGTATGTAAGAAAATAAGTAATCGACTCGTCCGCTTGGAATTCAACTTAGGTTTATTAAAATCGTTGTTAAACCTTATATGTCTTCAGAAAGATCGTATTTATATATTATGGATATTATTGTTCATATTATTTTAGCCGTTTTAACTTATCGAATCTTATTGAAACTAATCAATCCTGATTGAAACTATCAGCCTTGATATGAGTAAATTAAAGTTATTAAGCCTGATTGAAGCTATTTATTAGACTTGATTAGAACTTTTTAGCCTTGATTGAAACTTAGGGCCTGTTCTCCCCAGCTTATTTTCAGTTCAGTTCAGTTCAGATCCTAAATTATTATCATTACTATTAATTAGTTATAATTTAATTTAGTTCGTTCGATCCATTTGATTTAATTCGATTCGATTCGATTCGGTTTAATTTAGTTTAGTTCGGCCCGCTTAGTTCGGTTCGGTTTAATTCGGTTCGATTGGTTCGGTTCAGTTCAGTTCAGTTCAGTTGTTTTATGCCGAAGAGAACATGCCCTTATTAGATCTGATGGAAAATGATTGAAGTTTATAAAACTTAATTTAAACTTATTGGAAATAATTGGAACTTATTAGACCAAGAACTTTTTTTTTTATCATGTGAAGAAAATGCACCTTGTATGTACATAACCCGAAAGGAATGCTATTATGTTGATTTAGCTACTATTTACCGCCCGTATTTACTAAAAATCGCCCGTATTTTTTCTTAAATACTCCTAAACTACCCCTACAAATACTTGACCCCATACCCCATACCCCATCACTCTCACTCTCACTCACTCCTCACTCTCACTCTCACTCACTCCCACCATAGCCACCACCACCACAACCACCACTGCAACCACCACCACACCGGCAACCACCCAGACATCCGGCGACCACCACCGTAGCGCAACACCACACCAGCGACCAACAACACCGCACACCACCACACCGACGACGACCTCACCGGAAGCACACCACCACAACTCGCCGGAAAAAGCATGGGCCCAAGGAAGAAGGCAAAGGAAGTCGGAGAATCATCAACTCAGGTTAGTTTTGTACTTATTTGTTGTTAAAACCGACCCCTAAGCCGGAAATATGTAGTGATTAACCCCCCCCGGAAAAGTTGGTGAAAATTTTTTTTTTTCTTCGAAAAATGCGGGGCAACGGATAGAAAATCCGTTACCACCACACGGTGCTAACGGAGCACTTTTCCGTTACCACCGCAGAGGTAACGTAGATCTACAACGTTACCTCTGCGGTGGTAACAAAATAGTGATCCGTTACCACCGTGTGGTGGTAACGGATTTTCTATCCGTTGCCCCGCATTTTTCGAAAATAAATTTTTTTTTGTGCTCACAACTTTTCCGGCGAAGGGGGGGAGGGGGTTCGGTTAATTTTTTTTATTTTTAGTAATTTCGGTTTTATTTATGTTTTAATAATTTCTGTTTTTAATAATTTATGATTTAATAATTTCTTTATTTTTTCTTTAAAATAATTTATGTTTTTATAATTTCTATTTTAATAATTTCTGTTTGAATTAATAAAATATTTTGTGTTTGTTTATTTGGGTTCTTATAATTTATGTCAATAGTTATTTTAATTTATTATTTTAATTTTAATAGTTATTGTGTTAATTTGTGTGATTATGTTGTAATTAGGATTTTATTATGTTACTGCATGTTAGTAACATGTTAGTATTATTTAATTTGTTTGATTTAATTATTTATTTAATAGCATGTGATAATAGTATTATTTATTTTTAATAGTTATTATTTAATTACTTAATTAATTTATTTGACCATGTTATTATATTATAAAAATATTTTAATGATATTAGCATGTTATTATATTATATTAGTAGCATATTACTATTATTTATTGTAATGATATTAGCATGTTAATATTATTAGTTGTTTTTATTAGCATGTTAATATTAGTTGTGTAGGGTAGTTGTTTTTATTAGCATGTAATATTAGCATGTTTGAGCATGTTTACTAATGATATTAGCATGTTAATTTGATTTGTTGTTTTAATTTTAGTTAATTAATTATTAGAAAGTGAATAGTTATAAATTAATTTACTTAGTTTGCGCATGTTAATATGTTTTAATAATATTATGTCAATGCATGTTCGTATTATTTATCCTTATAATTTTAGTTAATTAATTATTAGAATGTCAATGGTTATAGATTAGTAGTAATTACAATATAATAACGTAGACATTAAATAAATAATAAGTAATTAACATAATTGGTTATTAGGGTCTTGAGGGTCCTAGGGATCGATGCCACGACACACTCGATCTCGTGGTGTTGATGCATCGAGTAGGAGGGCCAGGGCTGATGCTCAGGCTAGGCTGATGCCTATTCCTGAGGATGCGCCTGATAGTGCGGGATGTGATACTGCGGACGAGGAGGAGTTAGATCATGCTTTGACCGGTGGTGATGGAGCTGATGTGGGTGAAGGCTCCTCCCATGTGCCTGTGAGGAAGGGTACCAGGAGGTTGTTTCGGGGGGGTCGGGTCTCGGAGGTAGTCGGTGACCGAGGACTAGAGCTGCTAGGGATACTTCGTGGTTAGTTACCGAGGCAATGCCTGGGGGGCCACTTGACGGTAGCGTGATTCCTAGTTGGCGGGGTCACGTCGGCGCCCTTATATACCACGATCCGAGGGCTAGTGATGTTTTGTTGTGCCATAACCGCTCCGGTGCCTTTGATGCGTTGACGACTTGGACTTCCCCGCAGCGGTCGTTGCAGCGCATGGATAGATCTTCTATTGCCCAGCTACTACGGATTATGTTTGGGGTTCTCGATCTCGGGCTCAAAAGCTGAATCACCAGGATTACGCAGATGTTCCTCTAGAACCCGGGTAGCGCTCCGCAATACGGCAGGATCACTACTTTGAACCTGCTCAACCAACTCTAAGAAGTACTGAGAATCCTGATCTGCCTCAGATACAAACACAGGGTTGTTAACACCATCACCAATGATCAAAGTAGTCCAATAAGGATGTAAGTCTGTCAGGTACAAACTCTCTTTCGCCTCCAATCGTCTGCGTATGGCGCATGCACATGGAATGGCATGTGTGGTTCTCAACGAGCAACCGCAACGCTGATATACCTCATAGGCTAACTCCTGCATACGATTTTCCTCCTGGAGTAAGAGTTCTAAACAGTATTGCGAGACTCGACCATTTAACTGATACAAAGCTTGAGTCTTGTACAAGATCCCGTGCCGACGCCGACTTTCCTCCAAATCATTCTCAATCTTCTTCACCTGATTTTCTATCTCACTGTGAGCAATAGAAAAGATGGTGTCCAATGCAGTTGTGCTACTAAAAACCCAAGACTTCAGTGCAGAGTGTGCACTTTCAACTCGGCTAGTGCACGTGTTTCCAAGATGAAGTACATTGTTCGTCCATGCCCGCACAAACTTCTCTTTGTACACAAGCCAAGTTGTTTCCACGTATTGGATTATTTTAGGCCACTTTCTGTAAACATCTCTCATATTCTCAACATCGGCCTCATAACTCCTCTCGTTGGTCGCGTTGATTATTCGATACCAAGTTCGGCTCACGAATCTAGGACCCGCATCGGTGTTGCCCATGATGTTATTCACTCTAGCCTGCACATCTTTGTCGATATGCCATCTACATAGCAAATGTGCAGAGTTAGGAAACACTTCCCGGATCGCTTTCATAAGGCCCAAATCACGGTCGGTAATGAGTGTAACAGGGACAACATTCACTCCAATAAGCAACCTAAACTTGTCCAACACCCAATTATAACTATCAGCTGTTTCGTTGGCCATTAGAGCATACCCAACCATAAAATTCTTGTTACAAGGCGTCATCCCAATGAGCTCTAGAAAAGGCATGTTATATTTGTTGGTTTTATATGTTGTATCCATACCAACAACAAGCGGATAAGTGCGGAGGATATTTGCCGAACGAGGGTGCACCATGAATGCCGCAGTCATTGCATTTGTCTCCTCGTCTTGCCTAATCCAATGAAGGTAGTTGCTCTCTCGAGCAAGGTGAAGGAAGTGTTGCATCACGTCTCTACCATCCATTGCTTCCCTTCTATCTTTTTCCTTCAGGTTGTAAAAGTGTCTCATATTTGGATGATCATCGGGAAATTTTTCATTCACAGCTTTCATGATACTAGCAGGCCTAACGTGCGACTTTATCATATCGCGAGCGAAAACCTTAGCCGACGGACTAAGGTCGCTGATGGGTCGGTGGCCCTCATGGTAATGAATGAACTCATGATTGTGCATGCCCCTAATCCCCCGTTCTGCTTTGATCACCCATCCAGTTCGATCAGGGTACTCCAAATACTCAACCTTAACTCCCGCTCTACATCCTTATGCTTTTGTCTTTGTAGCTACACGTTCTGCTACACTAAGATCCCTACCTTCACCCCTATATGGTGCGCCCCGGTTACATTTCATATAAACATTTGGTCGACCACTAGGATCGTGTTTATGATTTGACATAATAACCATCACAAACCCGATTTCATGTGCTCTTGTCTTAACCCAATCTTGTAGTTCCTTTTTCTCAGCCCATAGTGTTTCATTATAAAACATGTGATTATAATCTATATAATCATCCCCAAAATCTGGCAAATAAACCTATAATGTTTAACATTTCACCATTTAGACAACATATAATCAATAATATTTATCACTATAATTTACTTACTTATCGTAACTAATAGTCATTATTATTTATCTACCAATCACAACTATTATTAACTAAATATTCAATTTCTCAACTTAATAACAAGCATCCATAAATAAATTTTTGCAACGACTATTATAAAATTACTACTTATTATGAAAATAATTACAATAAAATGCATAGATATTTGAATAAAATATCAACAAATATTAACTAAATATTCATTAACAAAATTAACAGGAACGGATGTACTATTATTCGCTAATTACAAAATCAATACTAATTATCACGGAAAATTAAATATTAACTAAATTTTTTTTAAATACTAATACTAATTATTTTAATAAAATATCAACAAATGGTAAGTTTAAAAAAAGAATTTTTTTTTTGCGCCACCAGAGCAGGGTAACGGATGAAAAATCCGTTACCCCCAACTGGAGGCAACGGATGAAAAATCTGTTGCCTCTGCGGAGGAAACGGATGAAAAATCCGTTGCCTCTGCGGAGGAAACGGATGAAAAATCCGGTGCCTCCACAGAGGCAACGGAAAAGTAATCCGTTACCTCCAGTTGGGGGTAACGGATTTTTCATCCGTTACCTTGCTCTGGTGGCGCAAAAAAAATTCCGGCGTCGAAACAAAAAAAACAAAAAATAAAAAAAATCTAAAACTTACCGCATTTCGTTCCGGCGGCGTTGACGGTTCTTCATCGGCCATTTCTAGTCATGCTCCGGTGGTTCGTCGGTGGCGGAGGTGGTGCTCCGGTGTTGTTAGTACCCCGGTGGTTTTGGTCAATGTGCTAAGTTGCTTCGTCGAAGGTGGTGCACCGGTGGTGGTTGTACGGTGGTGGTGGTCCGATGGTGGTGTTTGGAAGGTGGTGGTGGTGTTAGTGCTTAATGGTAGAGAGAGGGATGAAGTTTGATGAGAGTTGAGAGAGTAGAGTGAGGTGAAAGTGGGTGAAAGAGGGAGGGGCATGGGGGGTATTTAAAGAAAAAAATACGAACGATTTAAGTAAATACGGACGGTAAATAGCGATTCGGCTATTTTACTACCCCTTACATTTTTGTTCTTGCCATTTGCTAACTCATGCTCTTTTAGGATAGTTTTTTTTTGCCCATGTGCAAGTATAAATGTCCCTTTCACTCTTAGCTTTTTCTATGTGCAAGTGGTCTTCCTTCAGCATTTTTGGTCAAAGTGTAAAGCTAAATGGCAAGGACAAAAAAGAACCGAGAATTTTTTATTAACCCGAATAAGTCAAAAGATTTTGAATTTAAATAGAATAAATGTGCACTGTAATCGAACCTGAGTATAGTAGAATTTATTTTACCTAAATATGCTTGAATTAATATTGAATTGGATGCTTTTTCTTTGAATAGCAACTCATATATTCTCTAATGTTTAATAATGAGTCCTTGTGAATAATTTATCTTGTGAGTTGCTAAACGACGCCTTTTTTTTTCCTACTAACACCCTAAATACACCAAATAAAATACATATAATTCCCCACCCTCCATGTATTTATACCACCAAACCCATTCCCTCCTCACCTCTTCCATCTCCCAATCTTATACTTCCTCAAACACTCTTATTCTCTCTCATCACTTGGTCCATCATTGAAGGAAGGTTTCCAGGCACATCTCGCGATAGCTTTGACCATTTTTCCGACCACATTACTCGTAACTTTTTTCGGCGACATCACCCGCAACTTTTCTGGCGGCTTGTGCCTCTGGCAACCAAGGTTAGAATTAATTTTTTTTTTTGAAATTGCCCACAAGTGCTCCAGGCGCCTAACATAGGCGTTCCATCAGGTGCCTGTCAAAGACGCCTCCACCTGTGGTGGGACGCCTATGGTGGGAAGCCTACGCCTGTGTTGGGCCATCTACCACAGGCGCCCAACAACAAGTTCATGTGCTTTATGTTAATTTTTGTTATAATTTATTTGAATTGATTACTTACATGTTATGATGATTGTAAATTAAATTTACATGTAAATTTGCTGTTCAATTGAAATTTGGAATTGCATGCTATGACTTTTAAAATTGGAATTTGGAATTGCATGTCATGATGATTTTAAGATCTGGAAATTAGAAATTAGACAATGAGTGTCTATGAATGATGGTTGAAATTGGAATTTTGTAATGGCTAAAGTCTCAGCAAATCATTAAATTAGAGTCAGGCGCTTGCCATAGGCGCCTAAACCAAGGGGGTTAAGAGTCTATGGTAGACGTCTAAACCTATGGTGAAAGCCTAAACCAGTGGGAAGACGTCTATGGTAGACACCTAAACCTCTGCTGAGACGCCTACTGTAGGCGTGATTCTATTTCGCCTACGCGGTGTGACCGCCTATTTGACTACTCCATTGTTAAGGTTTTATTGAAATACATTTTGAAGTCACCAACAAGTCTTTAGAGAAAGACTCATAAACCTAATTGGATATTTATGAAACTTAGGGACATCTTTGGGACTCATCCTATGTAGATTTCCCCGTCATGACACCATGAATGATCAATGAACCAAAAATTGAGTTCGAGGGTAAGGGTACGAACACGGTCATGAACCACGTTTGCCCATTGCTGGCCTCTACTAAATATCGATTCATAGCAAGTTTTATGCAAAAGAATAACCAAATAATATTTTCAAACACCCTAAAAAAATATTAGTCTAGATTGGTTTATGAAACACATAAAAAGACGATTTTTCAGTGACACGTTATTAAACAATCAAAATTACAGGATTCCTAATAGGTTGTCCAAATTATCTGGTTAATGTTAGAACAATTTCTTAGGTCTTGATTAGCAATAAAAACATGATGTGAGGTGATGAAAGCATAAGCAGGACAATCATAGAAAATACATAAGAAAATAAGAAAGAAGGAGTAGAGATTAGAATGTACAACATAACGATTTTTATTAAAGATCTACATCATGAAAGAGATCGTTATTAATTTCAATAAAATAAATAAGAAAGATTTAAGGACCCTCAGGAATATACCGGTGTGGCTTGGGTCTGAGGGAATAACAACCTTCGAGAGGAGCAATCGTGAAGCCTTTCAACGAACACTTGTGAAGATCGATCAAAGTTATGTGTTTGCAAGTATGGGTTTATGTGTTGATAAATATGTGTTTATGTGTTTATAAATATGAAATTATGGAAGTATGAGAATTTGAGAGTATGGAGATCGCAAGTATTCGAGTGTAAAGAGTGCATTTTAGTCCCTTAGATCCGGAAATCATTAGCTTATTTATATGAAAATATTGAAAAAAAAAGATAAGAAAGTTTAGTGCGCTCAGCGCAAAAGATGGCGCTAGACGCACCGCAACGTGTCAAGCGCACAATGGTGCGCTGAGCGCAATCCAGCTGTGCGCCAAGTGCACAGCCTGCACCAGACGCACCACTAATCTGCCCCAGTGTAGCCGCCAAATTGTAGGCGTGATTTTATTTCGCCTACGCGGTGTGAACGCGTATTTGACTACCCCATTGTTAAGGTTTTATTAAAAAAACGTTTTCGAAATCGCAAACAAGTCTTTAGAGGAACACTCATAAACCTAATTGGATATTGGGAAATCATAAGGACAACTTAGGGACTTATCCAATGTAGATTTCCCCGTCATAACTTCATTAATGGTCATGAACCAAAAAGTGAGTTCGGGGGTGAGGGTACGAACACGGTCAGGAACCACGTTCCCCCATTGCTAGACTCTACTTAATACGATTCATAGCAAGTTTTATGCAAAAGGATAACCACATAATATTTTTAACATCCTAAAAAAGATTAGTCTAGGTTGGTTCATGAAACACTTAAAAGACTTTTTTTAGTGATATGTCCATTAGCAATCAAAATTACTGGGTTCCTAGCAGGTTGTGCATATTATCTGATTTAATTGTTAGACCATTTATTTAGGTCTTGATTAACAATAATATACAAGGTGATAAATATTGCAATCAGGCAGAAAAAATAATATTCTTGAAAAAGAAATAAGAATATTGTAGGGAGTTAGTATAATATACAATACTTACAGTCGCAGTAATATGTTAACAATCTACATCATGAATAGAATGTTAGTAAATTCAAGAAAATAATAATAAAGGATTAAAGAAAAGAAATGAAATAAAGATTGTTAGTTTACTTGACCCTCATAAATTATACCTCCATCTGAATCGTTGATTTGCACGAATATTGGATCGAATGTAGAATGAGCCTTAAGAAAAAATTTGTACTTGAGTATTGAATTATGCGTGAGATTAAAAGAGTGAAGAGCAAACCTATTTTTTCTTTTGTCTCGTAAAATAAAAGATTAGATGTATCTTTTATTTTGGTGGTGTGATGATGTGCCAATTATAAAGGGTGCAGGATGACTACAATGTAACTATGATCAGAATGAATTGGATGAATGGTTGTCGGTTGAGGATGAATGTGGTGGTAGGCGTGGGTACTGATGATGAGAGAATGATGAGGGTGATTACGTGATGATCATCAGGAGGAAAGCCAAGTCAGAGGATAGTGGCGTGGGTTTAGTATTTTAGGCGTGGCTGTGTCGAATGATGGATATTAGTTTTGGATGATGATGATGGTGCTGAGCGTGTGAGGGAGTTGTGCGAGAGAATTAGTTATATGGCCGTGATAATTTTAGGGAGGTTATTATGGGTGGTATTTTATAGGTTTAGGTAGTTGGGAGCAATAGGTTTCTAAAAAGATTTTTTTATTAAAAAGATTTTAGATAAAGGTAGTCATTTTTTGTAAATAAAAGATATTTTGCAACTATTTTAAAAAATTAATAAACTAATAAATAATTAATTAACTCCATTAATTAGATGGTTAAGAAAGGGTTTTAGAAAATTGGGATTTTAATAAAACTATTTTTATAAGAGGTTTTTGAACATGGGCTATTATATAAAACTATTTGAAAATGTTTTAGAAAGTGGGCTTAATAAAACTATTTATAAAAAAGGTTTTCGAAAATGGGTTAACAAAAAGGGTTAGAAAATGGATTGGGTTTAAAATATTTTATTTAAGACTCGTTCTTTATTCTTTCCTCGATCCGGACCAATTAGAGCGGGATATTAGTCATCATAGGGTGCTATATATATGGGGAGACACGATTATGTGTCTACAGAAGTCCCCACTTTGACTGAGGTTTGTAATTAGAGCGGGGTATTAGTCATCAAAGTATTCGTGTTGGGACGGAGAATGATTTTAGATGCTCTGCAATCTAAAATCACTCTTATAACATCGGGACCTGCAAAACAAGCATAAGTTTGCAGAAACAGACATATATGAAAAATATTTGCAAAACAAGCATAAGTTTGCAAAATGAAAGGATTAGCGAAAAGGATAACATCAGCTAGACCTGGGCATGGGCCGGGCCGGCCCTGTTCATGAGCTCGGCCCGCGGGCTTGAGGAAATGGCGGGCCGGGCCGGGCCCGAGTCCGTGAATGGCGGGCCGTGCCGTGCCGGGCCCGAGTCCGTGAATGGCGGGCCGTGCCGTGCCGTGCACGGCCCAAGCTTTCCGGATTTTGTCCGGCCCACGGCCCGCGGGCCGGGCTCGTGCCTCCTGCGGGCCCGGCCCGTGTTTGATGTTGTTTTTTTGGATTCTTGGTAGTTTTAGGCTAAAAATTCAAGAAAAGGGGCGTTCAGCCCGCGGGTCGACCCATGGGCCATATAGGCGGGCTCGTGCCGGTGCGGGCGTGAAATAAAATTTCTTGACTGTGGCAGGCCCACGGCTCACGGAGCGGACAACGGGTCGGGCCGGGCCTTGAGCGGGCCTTGAGCCGGGGCCCACCGTCGGCCGGCCGGGCCGCCATCGCTTGCCCGGCCCATGCCCACCTCTAACATGAGCTATGTCCGGCTCATGTCGGTGTAGAGCTTCGCCCCACTCCAGGGGTAACTTATGAACTATGTCCTACTCATGACGGTATAGAGCTATGTCCAGCTCGAGGGTGATACTTGGTTGAAGACTAGCGCTAGCTGTAGTTGCCTTCGACCCTATTTACGAGCTATGTCCGGCTCATGACGGTATAGAGCTATATCCCGCTCCAGGGTGATACTTGGCTGAAGACTAGCGCTCGTTGTAGTTGCCTTCGACCCTATTCATGAGCTATGTCCGGCTCATGACAGTATAGAGCTATGTCCCGCTCCATGGTGATACTTGGCTGAAGACCAGCGCTCGCTGTAGTTGCCTTCTACCCTATTTATGATATATGTCCAGCTCATGACGGTATGAAGACTAGCCGCTGTTGTTGCCTTCTGAATACGAACTCTATTAACGCCCGTTGTCTCGGTCCGTAGATATTATGAGCTATATCCGGCTCATGACGGCATGCAGGCGAGCGCTCGCTGTTGTTGCCTTCGGCAGACGAACCACATTAACGCCCGTTGTCTCGATTCGTAGATATTATGAGCTACATCCGACTCATGACGGTATGCAGACTAGCGCTCGCTGTTGTTGCCTGCAGAAGTATGTCAATACCTATAAAATGTAAATACCACAAATATGGAGATAAAGTACTATGGAATATGCATATGCCCCGTGATATGAGTGCTAGTGTATGGATAGGAAATGATTTGACTTATAAAAGGATGATCTTTAATACTCTAGACATAAAGGTGCTTGCGTGTGTACGTGTGTGTGTGACTCCATGACTAATGCTAGAATCCTATGACTAAGGATGAAGGATGTATGCAATGCTGGACATAATGTTTTTACGATGCGAAATGCAGCTACCACTAGTGCATAATTGGCCTAAAGTATCACCCCAAAAGTGTTACTTAAAGGCCTAAAAGTGTTGCTTTAGGCATTTGGTAACACTTTTATAAGTGAAACATCTGCTCGTGCTACCTATTCTCTAAGGTAACACATTCTAATGCTAATGTTTCACTTTTTTAAGTGTTACCCAAAATTCTCTAACGTAACACTTTTTTAAACTAATGTAGCATTTTTACAGTGTTACTTATAATTTTTTATGTAACACTTTTTCATCTATAGTATCATTTTTTATGTCATTTCTTGAATCATAATAACACTTTATTAGATGTTATGTATCATTTTAAATCAGCATATGTAACACTTTGTTAGATATTAAGCAACACTTCTTATTAGCTAGCTTTAAAGTAACACTTCTATTTCACATGTCTTATAGTAACATTTTTTAATTTGTCGGCACATATACAATGATAATAAAACTAACACTTACAAACATAATAAACGAAGAGCAAATAGAATGATATTATAGATATAAATGAGTTCAAATACTCAACGGTTATTGTAAAAAAATGAGCCAAAGAGTAGTATTTATCAATTGAAAACATACTATCGCTATCAACCTATACATAGTTGATCTACAAATCCTGTCATAACACATATAACTCTCCCAAAATAATCCTAGATGGCTAGATCAATCTTAAGGTCATGTTTTCTTTCGTCTTCAATTCCATCGCCCTATTCATGCATGCATGTTTCCAGAAGCATCATGCCTACCTGCTACTCTAATCCTCCTGCAGTAATAAGAGCAAAAACAAAAGAATCTTCAAAGTTTTTATGATAACACGACTAATGATATACTTATAGAAAATAAAACAAGTACAGAAAATGTATGAGGCATAACAAAACTCCCCTTTTTTAAAAATACTAAACCCACTTTGATAAGGTATATAAGGGTTCAAATAAATGTACATTCAATACCTATAAGTAACAACGATGCAAGAGTATGTCTATATTCAAATACCCAAAAAAATTAAAGAAACATTTCAAGTAAAATGAAAGTATGAAGCCATATATAATGAAGAAACTGAAACTGATACTTTTTTCTTAGTTTGATTTTCAAAGAGTCGAAATCAAAGGATATATAATAGATTATAGCAGCAGTGACAAATATATGATACTCCATATTGATGATATCCTTTATTTTATGCAAATGAAACCAGCAATTTTCAGTGCAACATGCTACTAAAAATTATTTGGATTTCAAAACTACACCATAAAACAGCATGAAGACGATCAAAGCTCCAAAATGCTAACCAAAGTTGAATTTGCTACTTTTTAAAACATCCTATCTTACCAAGATCAGAAAAATATACCATTTTCCAAATAAAAGTGACATTAACTGATTCCATCTAACAGTTTGTATCGGGGGTGGCTCCACCATATTCTAGCACAGATGAACCGATTCTACTTGTTCTTAATTCTTAGTCTTTAGTTCCTAGAGTAGAACCACACCCCGCACTGCCCCCCCCCCACAAAACAATTAAATCTATAAAATATGGAAGTTACAACAAATGTAATTTTCCTGGTCATATAAACACGGGATGCACAACCCCCTGCACACCCACCTTGCACAACCACCTGCACACCCACCCTGCACAGCAACCCCCTGCACAGCCCCCTGCACAATGGCTTACCAAAAATATATGGGAGCTTATAACATGCAACTATAAAATTAGCAATAATATATGGGAGTTTATAACATGCAACTATGCAAGTGGTCTATATTCATTATTCAGTATTACCTGTCACATTTTAACAAAGCATAGCACACAGAATCTAAAACTCAACTAACTAGTTTAGTTTAACTATGAAGAAACGAACAATATAATTAGGGAAAAAAAAAGGAAGAGCAGACAATTTCATAACATAGCTCAAAAAGTGACAAAGTAATCGGACAACCAAATACAAGGATCTAGGGAAACCTTACTATCAATTCTTAAACGATCCAATGTCAAGTTCTCTTTCTGTCGTCAACTTTGGTCAGCCTAAAAGTATAAGATATAACAATAGTAATAAGAAACTTGAAAGTTTCCTTAAAACATGAATATCAAATCCAAAACTTGTGTAGTCGACTTGCATGAATTTTTTAGTCTACCTTAACAATTAAATAGGAGTAATTTGTATCTAAACTGACCTTCAGTTTGTATGACTTACGCTCAACCAAGAAGACCTTCCTAATCCCATAACAATCAGCTAATATCTGTGTCAAGTATCCCCTCCCAGCTCCAAACCCAACAACATAAGAGATATTATCTTCACAGTCAGTATGATGAAATAGTTATGTCAAAGCTTGAGTAGAACAGCTCAAAACTACGAAATCCTCCAAGTTGGCAAGAATTGATGCCTGTTGCTGAACATGCTTCTCTTGGTACGACAATTTCCTACAAGCAACTGACAGGTGATCACCCTAAAAATATAATTCACACGCAATTGAATACTTGAAATGTTTCAGTTACTGTTCAATTAAAGGGTAAACCACACGAGTCGATCATATGATAGTACTTCACTTGTTATATCTCATTTAAAAAGAATAAAGTGTAATATTAACATTCCTAATAGTTTCAGGGAGTAGTACCTGAAGCTTCATGCATAATGGCTTAGCAAAAAAACATAGGAGCTTATAACATGCAACATCCAACATGATAAAAATCATAAACTTATAAACTTAGCCATCCATGTTCACATATACTGTAATAGGTAACCAAAATTAGAGGGAAAACACAATCCAACTTATCCCTTCCCTCTTTTTCCTTCCCCTTTTGACTCCAACATTGCCATCCAAAGTTGAAAAAAGTCCCTGGAAACCGACTCACACCAAACATATGTCTGGAGAGCTCCAATATGCAAAATAAAAGACAAAAAAACATAAACTCGATAGTTCCTCAAAAAAACATAAACTACAAATTTATCTTCACAACAGGTAGACCACCCAGATAGTTCCTCAACATAAGCCACTTAAAACAAGTGATGCCAAAATCAATTAGAGTCTCTTATCAGTTTGTGTCTCCAATATTATTTCAATCATCAATCACCCATCATAGAGCATGATAGAGCGAAGAAAGTAATTAAAAAAATTGACCAAACAACCTATTGACAACACCAAAGAAGATGCAAAAATTTCTTACCGGTATTATGTCTGGGTATTTTTCTCTGATCCTCGCAGCCCCTGCACATCTTTTTCTGAATATAATCAGGAATGTAATTAAAATTTCAGAACCATAATTCAAACAGTATCAAATATCGATTCAAAAATAAATCACAGATAAGAACAACCAAGTTTACTGCTGCTGCTTCTTACTGTGGGAAAGTAACAAAGTTAAACAACAACATGGAAGAATCTCAATTAACCAGCAAAAAATCCCAATACAACAGCAACATCAAAATCTTCAATTCCATTACAAATAGGAACAACCCAATACATTAGCAACATTAAAATTTTCAATTACAAACAAATTGAGCAACCCCATTACCGAAATTATACATTGAACATGATCAATTGTCAAATAAAACAAAAAAATTCGAACAATAACATTTAAACGCCTGAAAAGTTTCTAATCAAAGCTAACCACCTAAGAAAATGAGGAAGATTGATCGCCGATGGAAGAGGTTGGATTTTGGAGCGGTGGTGAAGGAATTAAGGTGCAGTGCGTGGACGAATACCTCCCTCGGTGGTAAACAATTCAAGAACGTAAACCTAGAGCAGTACTTTGCAACGAGAATTCAAAATTGTTGTGTTTTTTTGGACTTCTTATGTTTGGCGATTGGCGTCAACATAAAATTTGAGTTGGGATTACTCATTTAATTTAACATATGAGTTTTGTTAAGTACACTATTTCTAAAAGAAATTAATAATAAAGAAAATCATAATGTTATACTTGTATTAAAAACTATACTCATTTTCAAAAAAAAATTACTTATACTCTAAAAAAATTACCTATTCTAAAGTGTTACTTAAAAATGTGTTACAAATATCAAAGTATTACTTAAAAGTGTTACATATCTTAAAGTGTTACATCAAAATGTTACTCAATTGAAAAAGTGCTACATCAAAGTGTTACTTATAAAAAAAGTGTTACATTAAGTGTTACATATTAACAAAGTGCTACCAAGGTGTTACATACATATTTGAGGAACTTGAATTTTGAAAAGTGTTACTCTATACATGTTACCTTAGACCAACTTTGTACTAGTGTACGTAATGCAATGCAGAGGTATGACACTAATGCAGAGATATGATATGATGCTTTGTTGTTCCTCTAGAAGCTCAATTTTTCGTTTAGAAAATTTTTGTTGAATGAGAAGAAATGGGAAGCACCCAAGGATGATCCATTCAGGTTATGATTGATTCAAAATGTGTTATAGAACGAATCTTCACATTTTTGTTTGCTACGGGTTGAAGTGAGCTCATAAAATAGTTAGGATCTCGTATTCTTTTCTCGTATGGGTCTGGGGCCCACGATCTTCTTATATGGACTCGTAATGAAGCCCTTATCAAGGTACACTTAGAGCCTATGTTTTTTATGCAAACTTGTGATGAAGCCCCCGTCAAGATGGAGTTGATAGAGTATCAGACTTGATTGTTTGATTATGAAGATATCTCGTCATGCTTAGTGCAAGTTTTGACCAAAGATTCCATATAGGGTTCCTAAGGTGAAAAAGAAAAGAAAGGCCAAAGAATGGAACACTCAAAGGATGAGGTGCAGTTATAGTGCTGAGCGTTGAAAGGTTATGCTAACGTTGGCTTAGAAGGTTATAATGTGGTTAAGAAAACGACAAGGGATAAGAATAAGAAAGAGGCAGAGCCATAATGAATTGACTCACATAATGAGGCAGGCTAATGATGCAGGTTCAAATCTCAGTCTAATTCTAAAGGTAGGGATGAGCATTGGAAATTCATGATTCAATGATCTCTTTTTTTTCATGGGCCTAGGAGAGCCTTAAAAATATGTTTTTTTTGGATTAAAAATGGTCGGGCCTCAAAAGAGGTTGCCTATGTATCCTTGATAGAATCAAGCCAGTCGTAGCTCTTAACACTTTAATTGGTGGCCGAGCATTTTGGTTGGAGCCATTTGCAATGAATTAGACATTGATTCGGAATAGGTCTTTGGAAGGGATGGATAATGATATAGGTTTGGTTTGGTTCGGTTTGAAGCGGTCAGACCTCAAGGTGAAGTTTCCTACATATCTTTAACAAAATCAGACCATTCGTAGTTCAGGCTAAGGAATGAGAAGATGCCCTTACTTTTGCCTAAGTCGCCCTTTTGGTGTTTCGACCTAGCGGGCTTTGTTTTGTCTTTTAAAGGTTTATTGGGATGTGATATGGTTATGGGTTGTTTATGAGAAGGCTTGTGGTAGATGTATGATTTAACTCGTAATGGTTTTTGGTTATGGAGGTCAAGGCCTTTGGATGAAGTTGGAGGTTTAGGATTGAAGGTTAAGGCTTTAAAAGAAGCACATTTGACAAAGATATTGATGGGCTTATTTGCAACACTTCTCTTTTTCCTCTTTTTCCTCTTTTTTCGATTTTTACCTCTTTTTCTTTTTTCTTTTTTCTTTTTTTATTTATTTTTGCCTCTCCTTGTTTTTTTTTCTTTCATCATTTTTAGCTTTAGCTTTTTTTTTTACTCTTATTATCTTTTTTTATATTACTATCTTTTTTTTTGCTTGCCCTTACATTGAATTGTTGTCAAATGTACTTCCCATTAGGTAGATTAAAGGGAGAAGGAGGTTATGTGTTTTGGTTGAAATGGATAATAAGGATTGGAGAAAGGGAGGGATGCCTCTTTTATGCCAATTATGTTCATTTTATTAGAACAATCATGAGAATTATAAATTTATTTTCTTTTAAGGCGACAATCGTGATGTCCATTGATGCTCATTAATACAACGTTAGAGAAAAAATAAATAAATATTCATTTATTGATTGAAAATTATGATCACATGCAATAAGAGGGAAAATTCTATATTAGACTGGGCACATAAAAGAAAGAGACATAAAATGAAATCTTAAGTCTAGACTCCTACGTCGTGTGGCGAGAAGACTATGTTGCTTGGGTCTTCACGAGAACTCGTTCCAAATGAAAAGAGCTTAAGTGTATATTTTTTTCATACTGATTGGACCTAAGCGAGTCCAAATATCTTAGTGAATATATGCTATTGGGACTGGAGATATGTCTATTTCTATGGCATTGAGGTCATTGTCTTCGGCATTTTTCATCAAATCATTCTCAATCTGGATACCCACATCATATACTCTTCTAAAGCTATCAAGACCCAAGTATTTGAGGTGGTTTTTGTATTTAGGGAGGAGCTTAGAGACGAATATTCATACCAAGTCTTTTTCTGCAGACCTTGATACCATATGGGTTGATTTCTCTCTCCATCTGTTCAGATAAGTAGTAAAACCTTCGTCTTAACCTTGTTTAAGAACCTCGAGTTTTCTAAGGGAGGTTTGGAGTTGTGTGTTCGTTTCATATTGTTTCATGAATGCAAGTTTCAATTTGCTTGGGGTCTAGGGAGTAGAACCGATTTTGGCAAATTGGATCCAATGGCGTCGACAATACCATTGGGTACAGTTTAACGTCAATTGATTTATGATCATGGTTGCACGAAAGTTCTGTAGATGATACTTTGGGTTATCAATTGGTTTGAATTTAGGGATGTCATTTGCGGAGAATTTTTCAGGAAGTTTTCCATTCAGTTTGGTGTTATCAATGGGCTCAAAATAGGAATTGGTATTGGTTACCCCATGAACAACATTTTCCAATTTTTTGTTGAATCCAGAAGACTCACCAGACTAGACCCTCTCAATTCTTATAGCTATTTCTTCCATCATAGTAGTAATCTTGGCTAAGGCCATAACTATTTCAGCGAATTGTTGCTCGGTATTTGATGGACCGCCCATTTCAATGTCTCTGGAAAAAATAAGTGGACGGAATGTAGATTTAAAATAATAAACTGAGCTTCTAGGAACAAATTAGCATATCCCAAATGATTAAATTTTTTTTGTTTCTTTTTTGATGCAATGAATGGTTAAACTACGCCTAGGATGCATGAATGATTTATTTTGGATGCTGTAGACACATAATCGTGTCTCCCCATTTAAAGGCCCAATGACGAAACATACCGCAGTCTTAATTGATCCGACCTAAGGGCAGAGCAGTCCGAAGAGGCAAAACTATTTTAAAAGTGTTAAAGCGTATTTTAATGATCCAAAATCGTATTTTAAAACCCACTTAATTATTCATGATAATTAATTGTATTTTGAGCCAATTCTTTGGAAAAGCCCAATTAATTGTCTAATAATAATTAATTGTTTTATTTAAATAAAATAAATATTTTAAAAAATATTTTTATAATTAAAATCGGATTTTATCCTGTAAAAATTTACGGAGTTAAAGATAAAAGAAAATCGTTAAAACGCATTTTATAAAAAAGCTGTCAAAACGTTTCAATAGCAAGGTGGTGCACTTAGCGCACCATCGTGCGCCAAGCGCACAAGCCAAGCCTGTGTCAGCCGCACCAATGTGCGTCTGACACGTGTTCCTGTGAGTCACAAAGAGTCGTGCGCCTGACGCACTCCTCTATGCGACACGCAGGCTGTCAATTCTATCTTTTTTAAAGTGTGTGCCACGTGGGCGCAGCTGATTGGTCAAGGTGCGTCAGGCGCATCAATGTGCGCCTGACACGTGTAATTGTGCATCACACAGAGATGTGCGCCTAGCGCACTCTCTGCTTGACGCGTAGATTTTGTTTTCCTATGAATAGGCGTGATTTTTCGAATCAAAGACGGTTTTTCACACCAGGTTTTTCATATAGTTTTCATACGACTTTACACTTCACACTTTATGAATACAGTTACGAATTCTCTCTAAAAACTCTCATATTTTCACAAAAGAGATACAAACAAAACATACACTTTCAGATATACATACAAGTTCAGATCTTCAGGCTTCACGATTGCTCATTCCGAAGGTTGTCAATCTTTCAAACCCAAGCCACGGTATAATCCTGAGGGTCCTTAAATAAATATATTATTTTTATATTGAAGTTACTAACTGTTTCATTTATGATGTAGATCTTTAATATAAAAATCGCTCTTTTGTACATTCTAACCTCTTTCTCTCTTTTTATTTATTTTCTTACATATATTGCTATGATTGTCTTGCATGCCTTTTTATCACCACACATGTTATTATTGCTAATCAAAGACCTATAGAATTTTTCTTATATTAATCAGATAATTTGGACAACCTGTTAGGTTCCCTGTAATTTTGATTGCCTAATAACATATCACTAAAAAATAGTCTTTTATGTGTTTTCTGTACCAAGCTAGACTAAATTATTTTTAGGGTGCATGAAAATATTATTTTGTTATTCTATTGCATAAAAATTGACATGAATCGATATTAGTAGAGGCTAGCAATGGGCGAATATGGTTCATTATGATCGTGTTTGTACCCTCACCCCCGAACTCAATTTTTAGTTCATTGACCATCTATTGAGTCAGGACGGGGAAATCTACATTGGATAAGTTCCTAAGTTGGCCCATCGATTTCCCAATATCCAATTAGGTTTATGAGTCTTCCTTTAAAGACTTATTGGCAACTTCAAAACGTATTTAATGAACCTTAACAATGGGGTAGTCAAATACGCGCTCACACCGTGTAGGCGAAATAAACACGCCTACAATTTAGCGACTCCCCTGGGGAGGATTTTAAAAAAAATTAATTTTCTTTAATGAGTGGGTGAAACTCGAAAAATACGATTCATACTCTTTTTATGCATTAGAATGACACACAGTTTTTCATATGCATGGCTATTGTTTAAGCCACCATAAGGACAATCTACCTTGCCTCATTAGCGCATGTTCTATGCGTGAGGCCACCCCCGGGGGGGTTGCACTTTGTCCTTCCGAAAGCTTCATGAGCTATAGTGTTGGATCTTAGTCATAAGCAAACCTACCCAACCATGACATTGTTCTCTTGTTCCTGACTTGAGAACTGGATTGCGTGCCTCTTACACGTGGCCACCTTTTTAAGCAAAGGTACGAAGCGTGGGATCAATCTCTTAGTCATGGACCCTTTTCAGCTTAACCTAAACCTGACCCTAGTTTCAAACATAGAACTGGACTTTAGGTTGGAACTTTTGCATCCATGTTACATGACATTTGCTTGTGATTGCGATTTTTGCCTGTTATTAACTTGTCAAATTTTCGTTGTTATACATTGCGTCTAAAATCGCATCTAAAAAACAAATAAAAGATCGTCAATTGGCCAAAACCTCGCCTAAATCCCCGAAAAACATGTCGGGGGAGCAGTACGCCAAGCACATTAAGTTGCGCTTGGTGCACCGCTCCCGTGCCAGACGCACGACTGTGTGCCGCGCGCAACAATGCTGCGTGGCACGCAATCTGTGCATCGCATGGTTTTCGTCGATTTAGTCGTCGTGGTGGTCGATCCTATGTTCGGTCCATCTGCATTTAAGTAAAAGCATGGTCATTCTAGGGGTCTCACCTAATTAAAAAAAAAATCAGTCTTTTCATGCAAGGTCGAGTTTGTCCTAAAAAAAAGTCCATCTAGAAAAGTGGTCATGGTAGAGTTAGAATTGTCATGCATGTCTACCTTCTCCCTGCTATCCAACTAATCTTCCCTATCAATTCTACCCAATCATATTCAACCAATTTTAAAAAACTTACATCTTTCAAAATCAATCCTACACCTATGTCTATTCTACCTTTTTCAAAAAGCATTTACTAATCATCATCATACAAGACATTCAAAAAAAAAAAAAATTCAAAATTAATCCATCATGTTTTCCTAATAAAAGATAAAAACAAGGGGTTCGTTTCAAAAAACAAATTTCGAAAATTCTAAGCCGATCCAAATACCTCTAATCTAATTCAATCAAACAAATCCTAATTCATTTGCATTCATTCTAGGCCCATTTGCATTAGAGTCCATTTTTGCATTCATCCTACGCCCGTCTGAATTTGAGTCCTTGCATTCATATAGGCCCACTAGCATTAGAGTCCATCTTAGGCCCACATAAGTCTAGTTCATGTCAAAATCTAGGCCCATTTGCATCTTTATGTGAACCCTAGTCTATGTCAAGTCCAATCCAAGTCTAATCCCAGTCCATTTCATCTAAGGCCAAACCTAGTCCATTATTAATGTCAAGCCTATGTGCATCTCCATGTCCAACTTCAAACTAATAAAGGACTAAGTACATAATCAGGTCCATATAAGGCCCAATTCATATCCTAAGTCTAGTCAAGTCCGATTTCAAACCCATATAGGACGAAGTCCAAATTCTAAAACTCAAAACCTCTAAGCCTAGTGAAGCTAGCACTTCCTAAAGTCCACATAGGAAAATCCTGAGTTTAGCGAATCTACTCACCCCTTAAGACCATAATGGCACCCTTTAGACATAGCGAAGCTAGTCATCCCCAAGACCATAAAGGCACCCCTTGAGTTTAGCGAAGCTACTCACCCTTTAAGACCATAATGGCACCCTAGCGAAGCTAGTCATCCCCAAGACCATAAAGGCACCCTCTGAGTTTAGCGATGCTACTCACCCTTCAAGACCATAATGACACCCTTAGACCTAGCGAATCTAGTAATCCCTAAGACCATAAAGGCACCCTTTGAGTTTAGCGAGGCTACTCACCTTTTAAGACTATAATGGCATCCTTTAGACCTAGCGAAGCTAGTCACCCCTAAGACCATAAAGACATCCTCCGAGTTTAGCGAAGCTACTCCTACATACCTTACATCTATCGCATCCCAATTAAGTCCATAATGGCCCAAAACCTTTAAGTCTAGCAAAGCTATTCCATCTTAGATCCATAACAACCCAAAATCATCGAGTCTGGCGAAGCCAATCACCCCTAAGTCTAGCGAAGCTAGCATCCCCTAAGTCCACATAGGCAATCCTTTTGAGCCTAGTCTGCTTGCAAGTTCAAAATCTAGTCCAGTCTGGTTGCATAGTCCAGTTCAGTCCAGTCCAGTCCATATCTGCATATGCATATAGTTAGGCCCATGTCAGCATCATGGTCAAGCCCGTACTAGTCCAAAAATCGATAACCATTTCTAATCCTCCATTTCAAAATCATTTCCCATTTCCATTTCCCATTTTAAATTTTCATTTTCCATTTCTCATTTCTCATTTCCCACTTTTCCATTCCTCATTTCCATTTCTCATTTTGAAATTCATTTCTTAAAATTTACGAGGTCCACTCGATTCTGTTCATGATCGGTCGGGAGATTACAACATTAGGAACACCTAATGGAGGAACAAATGTGAGCCTACTCTAGGGCTCATCAAGCGCACTATCACCACCCCGACTTCATTTAGAGTCATGAAAATTACTTTTGACCGCCTTCACAACAGAGGCGCGATTACTTCCATAGGGTCTACCGCCTTCACAATAGAGGCGCGATCCCTTCCATAGGGTCTACGCCAAACCCTGCACCTAAAAGAAAATTCAAAAGGGGCAACCTACATTTCTACCGTGAATTCCAACCGAATTATTCCACCTAATATCTAGTGTCGAATACCATCAAGTACGCTGTGAAACATGATCGATGACAATAGACTTCTAATACTTGCTACAACGAGAATCAACATCACTAGCTACCCTTTTATGCAGTGCATCAATAATTCAAACTGGTTTCGTAGGATGAGTCAGAGAGTCCTTACACCGAGCCATTTATGTCCTTTCCCATCGAGTCTATGTCACTATAGGACTTCATCTATTATAGCCCTTCCATTTTCATTTCATTTTATTTTGCTTTTTATTTTCATTGGCCTTTCACCATAATTTATGCTTCGAGTTCGATGATGAAACCCAAATCAGATTATCTCTAATGACATTGATTGAAAAAAAAAAGGACATACTTTGGATTATGAGTTATTTCCCCCTCTTCCCTCCATCACTATAAACCATCTCATGCAACCAAAAAATAAATATATAATCCCTAAAACCATCATCCTCCATGATCCTTAGCCATATAACCTTTCAAAATCAAACCTCCATAAAATAACCTTCAAGCCTTCTAATACCCAAAACCATAAAGAAACTCGTGTGCAAGCCTTACTACACACAAAAAAAAAATCAATGCCAGGCAAAAATAAAAAAAGGTGAAAAAAAAATCACCGTGCAAAAAAAGCAAAAGCAAAAGAAAACGCACAGGACAAAAAGAAAAAAATACAAAAAAGAAAAAGGCAAAGGCAAAGAAATAAAAATTCAAGCTAGGGGGGCTTGCACACAAGTTCTACCCCTTTATTCAAATCCTTCAATCCATCAAAAACTTAACCATATAATTCAAATCCATGATGCTACCTTAGCCCAGCCAATTAATACTTCATCAAAACCTTAAGTCTTAAACCTTTCAACCTTTCATAAACCCTAACTCCTTCTTCAATATATGTCCATGCCTGCTAAGTTGAAAACCCGAAAGGGCGGCCTAGGCAAATGTTAGGGCAAAAAAAAAAAAAATGATTCAGAACTACGAATGGTCTGATTCCGCAAGGATACGTAGGAATCCTCATCTCGAGGACTGCTTCAATAAAATAAATTAATCAAGTTCTAATGATTTGACTTTCTAGAATTCAAGAGCATACTTTTTTTAGATCCCGACATAGACTCGAGTATGAACCTAGCCTCGTCAAAGCCCTTTTCGCACCTACATTTATATGAGTCACAAATTTAAACTTTTTATTTTTCAATCCCAAGCTCTCCTTTTCCCTGAAATACTCTCCAATAATTCTATGGTTTCTAGTGATATTTGACTTTACCTGTGTCAACTCCTCAAAGAAGAATCCCCAGCAAAGAACTCTGAGTGCTCAAGACAGATCAACTACATTTCAATCAAGGCTCAAGCCTAATTCAAGACAAGCTTAACCAAAGTCGGGGCTTCCTATATATGTGGTGGTTCCTCCAAATCAAATCAAACTCTCGAAAAGTTGTAATCTGCATGCCTCGTTTACGGACTCCGATTGTTTACTAAAAAAAAGGTTTTCGAAAATCATTTAATCTATTTCTGATCATTCTATCTCTCTACATATCCAGATCTGCTACCTTTGCAAAACCCTGGCCTTGCATTGCATTACATACATCCTAGTCTTGCATATCCCTAACCTTGCATGACGTGTCATATTCCTTAAGCTTTGCATAACCCTGATCCTTGCATAGCATCTCATGCATCCTTAGAGAGTCTAAGTTTGTATTTTTGCATCATTATGTGCATTATTATGTGAGTTGTTTGCACCTATCTGCTAGCATCTTTCCCTATAGGTAATCAAATTGCTTGTAGTTATTGTCCTACATACTAACTTTGTTTTGCAGAGACCGACATATATAAATCAGTTCTAAATTGCAGAGCGTTTAGAATTGTTCTCCGTCCCGACACCTTATACTTTGACTATCGGTTTCCTGAACCTCGATCAAAGTGGGGACTTCTGTAGACACATAATTGTGTCTCCCCATTTAAGGGCCCAATGATGAAACATACCGTGGTCTTAATTGGTCCGACCCAAAGGCAGAGCAGTCCGAAGAGCCAAAATTATTTTAAAAGTGTGAAAGCGTATTTTAATGATCCAAAATCTTATTTTAAAGCCCAGTTAATTATTCATGATAATTAATTGTATTTTGCGCCCAATTCTTTGAAAAAGTTGTTGGTGACTTCAAAACGTTTTTCACTTGAAATCTTCAATGAGGTAGTCAAATAGGCGCTCACACCGCATAGGCAAATAAAAACACGCCTACAATACCTACATATATTTTTAATATAATAACATAGTTAGATATTAATATATAATTTATTAGCACACCTTCTGAACAACAGTAGAATATAATATACCTGATCTGGCACCAGACCTAGAGGATAATGTGATGGATTCACACCATTGCGCAGTTACGTGGGGTTTATAATGAAAGGATGGGCGTAGGTATGATATCACTGCATGAAATTATATGTCGCTAACATGGGATTTACCGCCTTGAGAAAGGTAGAAATCATAATATGTGAAGCCCGTGGAAACCCATTCCACACCTGTCGTTGCGTTGTAAATGAGAAGTCCACCTTGTACCTATCTTCTACACAAGGCCTATAGCAAGATTCTGGCTCGAGGATATGATTGGGGACATCCAAAACAAATCCAGGCTGGCGTAGGGTATGGTCGGCATATACGGCTCAACAATATCCAAGTATGCCAGCCAGTCGTAATACGTGCTCCAAGGATATGCCAAACAAGAGTCAAACCATATGGTAATCAGTCAATCTGTACGGCATTCACATAATCTAATGCTATGCCCTCAGGCCTAACATCCCAGCAAAGTGGATATTTGGGAATCTTAGGGACAACTTTGGGACTTATCCAATGTAAATTTTCCCGTCATAACTTCATTAGGGGTCATGAACCAAAAGTGGAGTTCGGGGGTGAGGGTAAGAGCATGATCAGGAATCACGTTGGGCCCATTCGTAGAAAGTTTTATGCAATTAAATAAGCAAACAATATTTTTCAACACCCTAAAAAAGATCAGTGTAGGCTGGTTCATTAAACACATAAAAACTACTTTTTTTGGTGACAAGTTATTAGCAATCGAAATTACTGGGCTCCTAGCAAGTTGTCCATATTATCTGATTTAAGTGCTAGAACATTTATTTAGGTCTTGATTATCAAAAATATATAAGGTGGAAAATTGCAATCAAGCATAAAAAATAAATATGTGAAAAAGAAATAAGAATAAATAAAGAGAAATATTGCAGGGCGTTAGTTGTAATACATAATTGTTTATAGTCGCAGCAATACGTTAACAATCTACATCATGAGTAGAATGTTAGATACTTCAAGAAAAATTATAAGAATAAAGAAAAGCATGTTTATCAAATGACTCTCAGAAATTTATACCTACGTTTGGGTCGTTTATTTGTACGGATCTTAGATCGAATATTTATATGAGCCCTAAAGATGTGACCTTGGTTGTGTTGCGTTTGAGTGTTGCGTGACAATAACAACGACAAACACTTTGAGTTGGTTAATTAATATGACGCGTTGATAATGATGATTCTAGATGATGAGAGTTGTTGTAGACTATATTGGTACAAATTTCATCATAACCCGGTGTGCAGTGAGTATGGTACACCCAAGACAATTTTTATGCTCATTGCTCATTTAAAATCATCCAAATAAGCAAACTATACTAAAACGATAGTGCCAAATAAGCAACTGAGCAGAAATTAGTATTTCCTATATTGGATATTTATCAGATGGTGGGGAGGGAGGGAAAATAACAGTAGTGAATTTTGTTGTATGATGAATGAACTTCTATATATTCATCAGAGACTATACTAAAAAGAGAGTGCATGGTACACTCGGGTGAATGAACTCCTATATTGGATATTTATCAGATGGTGGCGATGGAGGGAAAATAGCAGTAGTGAATTTGGTTGTGATGAGGATTAGTTTAGGAAAAGTGGCGTGGTAGTAGTGTTAGGCGTAGGAATTAGTTAGGCGGTGAGTATTAGTATGAGTTTGACGTGGTGGATTTATAGTGCGAGTAAAGGTATCCGAAAACAACTAGGTTTCTAAAAGATTTATTATTTATAAGATTTTGGAAAAGATTTTGATAAAGATATATATTTTGGAAATAGTTTAGATAAAGATGAATTTTTATAAAAGATTGTTTTGAAAATGACTTAAATAATTAATAAAACTAATTAATATAATTAATTAACTATATTGATCAAATTGGGCTAGAAAAGGCTTTTATAAATGGGCTTTCATAATACTATTTTGAAAAGGTTTTCCAATACGGGCTTTTATAAAACTATTTATAAAACGGTTTTAAAGTGGGCTATTATAAAACTATTTATAAAAAGGTTATTAAAACAGGTTATAATATGGATTGGGACTTATAATATTTTATTTTAGGCTCGTTCTTTATTCTTTTTTCGATTATGACCAATGAGAGTGGGGTATCAGTCATCATAGGTACTCAAATGTGGAGACACAATTATGTGTCTACATGTATTAACTCAAATATTCTCTATGATGGGGGCGGACACCAGCGTTATTTAGCTTCCGGAGATCCGGACCATGGTTGACGATATGTTCCGATGGTATGATGTTTAGAACGGTACACGTGGTGTGGGCCCACGCCACGATCCTCCCCCACCACCACCCCCTTAGTCCACCAGTTTAGTTTCATTTGTACTAGTTTTCCATGTAATGACTTTTGTAATTTAATTTTCATGTAACGAATTTAGAATTGTTTTACAAGTACAATTGCATATTTCAATCCATTCATGAATCTGACTATGCAAATCATGCCATGGTTCTCTACACATCTCGTAGTTGAACCCTGCATTAAATTTAAAACTTATGAAATTGATAGTGGTAATGAATGACGATGATGGTAATGAATATGTAATATTATGAGGAAATTCCAAATCATGCATAATAAAAATGATAAATGGTTATAACTTAAGAGGATTATTTTAAATTAAGAGGCAATAAGCTAGCAATCAAAATTTATAAAGAAGAACAAAACTTAAGAGGATTAATTTAAACTAACATGACATTTTTACAAAAAAAAAACCATATAAAATATAATATATTATTATTAAACGTAATTTATGATTGCATTGCCTACCAAACGTAGTACAACAATCCCTATTATTTTACCATGATGATCTCGGTGATATACTCTTTTCTATTACACTTGTACCTTCAAATTAAAAGAACACACAGAAATACCATAAAAAGAATTTGAAAATGTTAAAAGAAATCAATATGCCAAATAAACATGCAATGAAATAAAATCAATTGAAAATTATACTAATAATTCAAAATTAATTGGACGAATAAGCTATATTATTCATCACGAGATCTAATTGAATTTTCTATATTCACATTAATATTTTTAAAGATTCATATTCCATCAATATAATAAAAAACTTTAACTATTCAAATAAATAATTACATGAATGGGACGATAATAATTACATAATAATAATTACACTAATATTTACATTAATAACATGAAGTTTAATACTCCCTCCGTTTTCTTTTGTTGTTCCTGTATTCCCCATTGGGAAATTTCAATATGTTATTCCTATTTTGAATCTTTTCATATATACTATAATTTATGAATTAAATTTCCCATTAGTTTTAAGTTGCAATAAATGTGTTCACACTATTGAGTTGTCATTTTTTTACTTTTTTACCCCTTAATTATTTGTCTCATTGGTTATCAAACAGAGAGTAACTCAAAGAGCAATAAATGTATTCACACTAGTTTGTAGTCACTTTACTCTTTTACCCCTCAAACTTTTTGTGTGATTGGTTGCCTAACATAGAATAACTCAAAGGGCTAGAATCTTTATTTTTAGTTAATTTAATTTTACTTAAAATAGTAGAATCTTGTCCATTTTGTGAGTTGCATTAATTTCTTCACCGATTCCAAATAGGAACAACAAAGGAAAACGGAGGGAGTAACATTTACTACAACCCTTAATAAACATTCCATGATTCAATTCGTGATGCAGAACGATACTCCCATCCAATTACACTATCATCTCTGAAATCAAAACCACTGTGCAAAAATTGGAGGTACTGAAAAATCGAGAGACAAATGTAGGCGGAGGAAGTGCGGATCGAAATCTGTTGGTGCAGTCAATGGTAGAACAGTGCAACAACCACACAAACTACCTTTTTGCCCCACAGTATAGTACATCACAAGCTCATTTGAACAACGTAGCAACAACATACAAATCAGCAACTGCCTCTCGCCAATAATCAGAATTGCATGAACCTTGGGTGTGCATGATGCGGTTTCTCACAAGCTCCATGAAATCTCGTCCTCTGTAAACACCCTCATATACTGGCCTCATAGAAATCTCGTTGTAATGTTTTTGACGAGCGTGTGGCCAACGAGCCAGTCCACCATTAAACGCATCCTCCACACACTTGAATCCGCAGTTCCCATCAGATATGACGTCATTCCATCCAATTATGAATGAGATGATGACATCATGTAGATTCTCCATGTAAGGAAATGCTTCTGTTGGTACTTCAGATGTTGTGGTGCACATGATGTTACATAAAGAAGAGTGGTGAAGTTTATACTAGTAATACTCCCTCCGCCCCAGAATACTCTTTACACTTTCCTTTTTCATCTGTCCCATAATAGTCTTTACACTTCTATTATTG
This sequence comes from Beta corolliflora, assembly GCA_947648045.1. Classification (NCBI taxonomy): domain Eukaryota; kingdom Viridiplantae; phylum Streptophyta; class Magnoliopsida; order Caryophyllales; family Amaranthaceae; genus Beta; species Beta corolliflora. The sequence continues at coordinate 55,952 of CANSZD010003502.1, forward strand.
GATATGATCCACTATTATTTTAATTTTTCTACCTTTTAACTATTGGCCCACACTCTCTCTCTTCCAAATAAAATAATACCACTCCTACTACCTACCAACTCTAATAATTGGCCCACACTCTCTCTTCACCAAACAAAATAATACTACTTTTATTATTACCTACTAAATCTTATCACATCTACCTTTTCAATAAAATAACAATTGATAATCGAACAATAACTTATTATTTAAAACTACGTGCCCTGATAAGTGACAAGAGTATTATGGGACGAATGGAGTAATATATTTAAATATAATAATTACACTAATAATTATACAATTAATATATGTACTAGCATCTACATTGGACCGAGTAGTCGTAGTTGTACGAGTACGACTTCGATACCCTGATCTATCCCACTCTGGCGTTGCACATGTTGGAAGAAGATTGGGACACGTCTAGCAGATGATGAGCCGGTTTGTCTACCTCTCCTAGAAGTATCTACATTAGGCTCCTAAACTTCCCCATCCTCCGGGTGTAATTGGTCACGAATAAGGTTTGCTAAGTTTCTTACAATCGCCAGATGACACTCAGATAGTTCGATACGTAAGTTGTAACAACCCTGAATTTACAATACTTCTCAAAAACATCTTATAATAATTTTTTGTCCCAAACTACCTTTAATTTTCAAGTTTTTGCGAGAAACTACCTTATAAAAAATTTGTTGTCCCAAACTACCTTACTTTTACCATTTTAATGTTGACAACTACTTTATGCCGGTTTTCGACGTTGATTCTTTTTTTTCCAGTTTTTTTAATGACTCGTATTATCACTTGATCTCTTCAAACCCTTTTTTCATTTTCCCCACCCTAATTTCTCCATTTCCCTGTGCGCTCTTTTCTTTCTCTCATATCTATATCGACACTTTGTACCACCAATCCACCATTAAATTCCTCATCTACTACTCAAATTAAAATTGAAACAATCACCCTCTCAGTCTCTTCGAATCTCAAGCGATTTCCACAAGGTTAATTTTTGTTTTCTCCCACAATTTTGAACTAAAAAAAAATCAACTCCGAAAATCGGTATTAGGTAGCTGTCAACAACAAAATGGTAAAAGTAAGGTAGTTTGGGACAACAAATTTTTTATAAGGTAGTTTCTCGCAAAAACTTGAAAGTAAAATTTAGTTTGGGACAAAAAATCCTATAATAAATAAACTCGGAAATTTCAGAGGTGCTACAACGCGATATTTAATAATAATAACCGCAAGGCTAATGGTTCTAACAAGAAATAACAAACAATAAGTTTTAAATAATTATTACAGACCAACTAAATAGAATGTAAATAATTACTTCCTCCGTTCCATAATAAGTGAAACACTTACTATTTTAGAACGTTTCAAAATAAGTGAAACATACCTTAAATGGAAAAAAGAAAGTGACAAAATGACAAGAATACCCATCACAAACTTGTGTGGTTTGCTTTTTTCTCTCCTCCTTTTGATAATGAAAAGGGTATTTTATGACTTTTTGGCTTTTGAAAGTGATGTTTATTAAATCTTGTGCCCAATCCCTATGTTTCACTTATTATGGAACGGAGGAAGTATTACAAAAAATTATAAGTTCTAAAGTCAAATAAATAACAGTAGAAGTCTTATCAAAGTCTTATTAAATCAAAAGAGATCCAACGTACTCTTTAACCTAACCGGCTAACTATCTTCAAGTCCCTGCACATTAAACACGTTAATATCGGCCAAAGGCTGAGAAAGATTTAGTATTGTAATAAAAGCAAACTATTCAATGTGTAGGCAAGACATATAGGAATATCTTGCAAATTCATTTAAAAGCTGTACAGATTATATATATAATATAATAACTTTCCAACAACCTCTAATCCAATCTTTCTTTCTTTCTGAATAATTCTGTAAAACATTCAAATATAACTCTTTTGTAAACTTTGAGTAGGAAGTATTAAGACCAGTGAACTAGCTAGGCTCATTAGTATGCATACCCCTAACTTGATAACGTAAACAAGAAGGAAGACGAAAGGCAAAAGTATTGATCAATATACTCCCAACTACTAAAATAAATTGTTGAGACACTGTTAACTCAACAAACTTCCATACTCGAGGAATACCGCTTACCGGTAACCCCACATTTTCATTAAACTTGGTAACAATGAGGAACTTCCTCCTTTTAATATTAATTTCATAAACTTCTTTCAATATAAATATCGAGAACAATATAAATCTCAATGTATAAACTTCATAAAAAAGATCTCATAATAAAAATAAACTTACCAAACAATGTAAACCAATTTCTGAACTCATCTGTACAAGCATAGTAATAAATCTTACCTTATCAGCAATCACAGTCAATGAATCTCAATCTCAAGTTAAAAAGGTTCATCTACGAACCCGCAATTTACAATATAATAATATTGTATAAGTCACTTGACTATACTTCCCACGATTCACCTATAGATGGCATAACCTAGTTAATGAGCTCTGACTGATTACGAAAACAATAACGTTATTACTAGCACGATAAACCTGCACAACTAATCTACAAATGAAGACTGGACACTTATTTTGAGAGTTGAGATGAATGATTCTAAGAACCGTATCTAAAACCAGAAAAACTCATGGCATCCCATACACAACTTATGTTGGTCCAACTATAGACAACATATACTGTCAACCTTATCTATGGAAAAATAAAACTATATCTGCATTTGAACCTAACTAAAACATCCGTCTACCAAACTACCTACACCAAATCAAACACAGCCAATGTCACTTCTAATAACGCATTCCAGCATGGCCACATTCAATAGCTGAAATAATTACATATCCTCCATAAGATGAAGTTGTCACAAGATCAAATTTATCAATCATACTACTAGTAAAGTGAGTAAGACACATTGTTCTTAGAGAACTTGCTGGCTATGAAGTGTCCATAGAACCCAATCACAAGATTAAATGATCAGCTCAAAAAGACCATAACATTTTTCTTCTAAAGCTTCATATCATTAATCACTTTAACAATTCAATAATGACAGTTAAATAATCAAGGACGAGACTACACACTCCAAACTCAAATAGATGATATCTAAATAAATTGAAACATCAAACATGAACCGATTACACAAATTTCATATAACAGAGATTTCCCTGAATTCAATTTACTTAGGAACCCTAATTTACAAAACCCCCCAAATTCAAAAAAATCAACCAGATACGAAATTAAATTTAGGATTAAAACATACTTGATTAGGGGAAATACTGAGAGTGAAATTACTCTAAAAAGGACCCAACAAACTCTTGATTCGATCCGACTTACAACCCGAAAATCACAAGTATAAAACCCAATTATTTCTCTTCGAAATACCCACAAAAACTGAGAAATTATTGAAGAAAGATGAACAACAATTGATGTGCGATGATGGTTAGTAAATTTTTGTATGTTTAATGGAGTTGGAGGTTGAAGAAAGAGGAAGGTGGTCGTGGGTTTTGGCTGAAAAAAAAGAAGTTGCACAACACCTCTTCCTTTTTTTCTTTTGGCTTTTTTTTTCTTTTTCTTCATTTTCTCTCTCCTTATACTAGTATGATAGATGTTGGGTATTTAACCTAGTAATTCTAGGTTTTAGTTTTTGACTCCTTCTAAGGTAAAGTCAATATGTGGGAAATGAAATATTTTTAATAAAAAAATATTTTAAATTATTTTTATAAACTAAAATAATATAAATAATTACTAGACGGGTATTAAAATACGGGGTGTTACAATCTACCCCCCTTAAAATAAGGTTCGTCCCGAAACTTAATGTATTACTCAAATAATCAAACTTATACTCTTGTTTATGAACACAACTCATTAACTCTATAGGTTAGCCAACTACTATCACTTGAAGTATAAAATCTCAACTTGCATTTCACTTTTCTCATAGATAAAATTAATGGAACAAAATCATAAACTCTCTACTATTATAGGAATGATCATAATATAACAAGTAAGGCGTGTAACACATCAAAGGTTTATCAGAAAACTTTCAATCACACATGTTACTATAACAACTTTCAACACTAATGCACGTAATTAGTATGAATTCTACCCCCTCAAAAAGAGAGTTACGTTTACGTCCTCGTAACTAAGAATTGACTTGGGTAAAGAGATGGGGATAGTTAAGACGCGTCGCATCCTCAGCTTCCCAAGTAGACTCCTCCGAGTTGTGGTTTCACCACAACACCTTCACGATCTTTGTCTCATCTTTGCGAGTTTTCCGAATTTTGTGATCTAGCATCTGCATTGGAAACTCCTCATAAGTCATGTTATCATCTAACTGGAGAGACTCTGGCTGTAGCACATGCGAAGGGTCACTAATATATCACCGCAACTGAGAAACATGGAATACGTTATGCAGAAGGTCAACGTCTGGTGGCAATGCCTATCTGAAAGCCACCTCTCCTATCCTCTCCAGAATCTCGTACGGGCCAATGAACTTAGGGCTCAACTTGCCCTTCATCCCAAATCTCATCACTCCTTTCATAGGAGAAACCCTAAGCAACACCTTCTCTCCCATCTGAAACTCTTCATGGCGGCGATGCTTGTCACCATAGCTCTTTTGTCTATCCTGTGCCGCTTTCATTTTCTGCTGGATGAGCTTTACCTGCTCAACAGTCTCCTGAATCATCTCTGGACCAATCACAATAGACTCACTAATATCACTCCATCATAAAGGAGTACGACAGCGCCGACCATACAAAGCTTCAAATGGTTCCACCTGAATGGTAGAATGGTAGATGTAATTATATGAGAACTCTATCAAGTCCAGCTTATCCTCCCAAGAGCCTGGAACTCTAAGGCACAAGCCCTCAACATGTCCTCAAACGTTTGAATAGTGCGCTCCTTTTGACCATCGGTAGCAGGGTGGAAAGCTGTAATCATCTTCAACTTAGTCCCCAAAGCTTCCTGAAGCTTCTGCCAAAAATTAGACAAGAATCTGTGATCCCTATCTGAAACAATATCACTCGGAAACACCATGAAGTCTAATAACGTCCTCGCCGTAAGCAGTAGCCAATCGTTCATGCTTCCAATTATCCTTCATGGGAACAAAATGAGCAGACTCGGTAAGACGATCCACAATAACCAAAATCATATTATTCCTCTTTGGTGTTCTCGGAAGTCCACAAACAAAATCCATTGAGATCGAGTCCCATTATTTCCATGCAGGAACCTCTAAAGGTTGAATCATCCCCTAAGGCCTCTTGTGCTCGCTCTTAACCTTCTGACAAGTCAAGCATCTTGAGACATACTTACCGGCATCGGTCTTAATATGAGGCCACTAAAAAGTCAGCTTGAGATCCTTGTACATCTTATCCCCTCCAGGATGAACTGAATACTGTGCTGAATGAGCTTCTTCTAAGATCTTTTGCTTCAACTCAGGAACATTAGGAACATACCATCTCCCCTTGAACCTCACGCTACCATCCTCAGCCACTGTGAAATTGAGGGGCTCATTAGCTTGCTTGTCCTTTAAGAACTGATCATGTACTTGTGCTTTTTTTATCTCATCATACAAAGTGGACTAAATCATAAGAGAATTAAGCTGAGTTCCCAATTGTACTATCTCTACATCAAGATTATGAAACTCCTCTTGAAGACGATTCCTCGAACGCATGGTTTGCAAATAGTGAGAGGATTTCCTGCTAAGTGCATCTGCAACAACGTTGGACTTACCCTCATGGTACTGAATCTCCATATCATAATTCTTGATTAGTTCTAACCATAATAGGAAGATGGTTCCTGTAGGATCTGCTTCGACACTTTGCTGGGATGTTAGGTCTGAGGGCATAGGGTTTGATCATCTACTGGTCATTCGTAGAGCATTGGATTCTGTGAATGCCATGCAGATTGATTGGTTACCATATGGTTTGACTCCTATTTGGCAATCCTTGGAGCACGTATTACGACTGGCTAGGATACTTGGATATTGTTGAGCCGTATATGCCTGACCGTACCCTACGCCAGCCTGGATTTGTTTAGGATGTCCCCAATCATATTTCGAGCCGGAATCTTGCTATAGGCCTTGTGTAGAAGATAGGTACAAGGTGGACTCCATTTACGGCGCAACGATAGGTGTGGATTGGGTTTCCACGGGCTTCACATATTACGATTTCTACCTTTCTCAATCCCATGTTAGCGACATATAATTTCATGCAGTGATATCATACCTACGCCCATCCTTTCATTATAAACCCCACGCAGCTGCGCAGTGGTGTGAATCCATCACAGTATCCTCCGGGTCTGGTGCCAAATCAGGTATATTATATTCTACTGTTGTTCAGAATGTGTGCTAATAAATTATACATTAATATCTAACTGTGTTGTTATATTAAAAATATATGTAGGTATTGTAGGCGTGTTTTTATTCGCCTACGCGGTGTGAGCGCCTATTTGACTACCTCATTGAAGGTTTTAATTGAAAAATATTTTAAAGTCACCAACAAGTCTTTAAAGGAAGACTCATAAACTTAATTGGATATTTGGGAATCTTAGGTACAACTTTGGGACTTATCCAATGTAGATTTCCCCGTCATAACTTCATTAGTGGTCATGAACCAAAAGTGGAGTTTGGGGGTGAGGGTACGAACATGATCAGGAATCACGTTAGGCGCATTCATAGTAAGTTTTATTCAATATATAACCTAAAAATATTTTTCAACACCCTAAAAAACATTAATCTAGGTTAGTTTATTAAACACATAAAGACTACTTTTTTTGGTGACAAGTTATTAGCATTCAAAATTAATGGGTTTCTAGCAAGTTGTCCATATTATCTGATTTAAGTGTTAGAACATTTATCAAGGTCTTGATTAGCAAAAATATATAAGGTGGAAAATTGCAATCAAGAATAAAAAATAAATATGTGAAAAAGAAATAAGAATAAATAAAGAGAAATATTGCAGGGAGTTATTTGCAATACATAATTATTTACAGTCGCAGCAATACGTTAACAATATACATCATGAGTAGAATGTTAGATACTTCAAGAAAAATTATAAGAATAAAGAAAAGAATGTTTATTAAATAACCCTCAGAAATTTATACATCGGTTTGGGTCGTTTATTTGCACGGATCTTAGATCGAATATTTATATGAGCCCTAAAGATGTGACCTTGGTTGTGTTGCGTTTGAGTGTTGCGTGACAATAACGACAACAAACACTTTGAGTTGGTTAATTAATATGATGCGTTGATAATGATGATTCTAGATGTGGTGAGACTCTCCTTCAAAATCTGAAATGCCTTCACAATCATCATCCCAACAGTACTTAGTATCCTTTCTCATCAATGCAGCCAATGACCGAGCTATTCTCGAGAAGTCCTTCACGAACCTCCTATAGTAGCCCACCAACCAAGGAAACTGCGAATCTCAGTCACACTCTTTGGAGTAGGCCACTCGGGAAACAACTTGGATCTTTGATGGATCAACTGAGACGCCCTCTCTAGAAATGATATAACCAAGAAAAGCAACTTTCTCCAGCCAGAATTCGCACTTAGAGAACTTAGCATACAACTTACTCTCCCTCAAAATCTGCAGAAAAGTGCGAAGATGCTCTTCATGCTCACTAGCATCCTTTGAATAAATCAAGATATCAATTATGAACACCACCACAAACTTATAAAGATACGGCCTGAAAATTCAATTCATCAAGTCCATGAACACTACTGGAGCATTAGACAACCCAAAGGGCATAACAGTGTACTCATAGTGCCCGTAGCGAGTTCTGAAAGCTGTGTTAGGAATATCATTCTATGCAATACGAAGTTGATGGTATCCAGATCTCATATCAATCTTAGAGAAAACTCCAGCTCCCACCAACAGATCGAACAAATCATCTATTCTTGGCAAGGGGTACTTGTTTTTCACTGTAACATTCTTGAGCTCTCTGTCATCAATACACAGGCGAAGACTCCCATCCTTCTTTTTCGCAAACAAAACAGGAGCACATACACTAGGCCGAATGTATCCCTTATCAAGCAACTCTTCTAACAGAGCCTTAAGTTCTTTCATTTCAGTAGGCGCCATTCTGTAAGGAGGCGTAGAAAAAGGTCCAGTTCCAGGCATAAAATCAACACTGAACTCAACATTACGTCTCGGAGGCATGCCGGAAATATCATCAAGAAAGACATCTACAAACTCATTGGCAACTCGACCATCTTCAACATGTGGCTCTTCCTTACTAGTATCGTGAACATGGCACAAGTACATAGGACATCCCTTCCTCAAATAGGATTTCAGAGTCAAAACAGAAATGATTTTCAAGTAAAACCCTCTATAAAACTCATGGACACCACTAGGACCAACTACAGACACCTTATGTTTCTCACAATCTATCTTGGCTTTATGCTTACTAAGCCAATCCATCCCTAGAATTACATCAAAATCATGCAAAGGAAAAGCTATCAAATCAGCTATTAATAGGGACATCTTCATACAAACTAATACAAGCTATAATCACATCAGAAGGAGTAGAGATGTCTACTTCACAATTTCTAGAGTTCTCTAACCCTAACTTTTTCGCAAGGGGTTCAGACACAAAAGATTGAGAAGCACCAGAATTAAATAGCACATAAACAAATATCGAATGAAAAGAAAAAGCACAGGTGACCACGTTGCCCTTGGTGTTTGCCTCAGTTTGGTTCATCATATGAACCTGTCCAGTGTTCCTCCTCACATCACCTCTATGTGTGCCTGAGTAGCATTAGCAGTCCCTCCATTGCGATTAGGTGCAGTATTCCCTGGAGTAGAAAGAGCAGGTAGAGTGTTGTTTCCATTATTGGGTATCTTATATGCTTGTGCCCCATTCCTCGAAGTCATCTCAGGCCTAAAGTTCCTAGACCTTGGGTTGGTAAAGCATTCATAAGCACGATGCCCCTTCATCCCACAATGATTACACTCCACCAAATGACCATCACAATCCTTGCTAGGGTGGTTCACACTACAACTCTTGCAATAGAAAATCCGATCAGTCCTCTAGTTTCGGCCTTGGGGCTGACTATGGGAATGAGTGGAATTCTGATTATCCTTAGAATACTGTTGACTAGAACCTCCCTTGTTGTAATTACCACCAGAATCACGGTTCCTAAAGTTTTGGTTTTTATTGGAACCCCCTCTACCTTTGTTGTGAATAGTGGAACCAGATGTATCACCCTTTTCTGTCACCCTGCTGGGGTGGATTTCAACCTCTTTTCCTCAATCCTCCCAGCATTACAAGCACGAGTGTACACCTTCTTCACTATAGTATACACACCAGGTCCCATCCTAGAATGAAGATCAGTATCTAACTTCTCCTCGAACATCACCACTCTCTCCTGCTCATCAAGAACTAATCCCTTAGCAAAACGAGCCAACTCCTGAAATTTCACATAGAACTCATGAACGGTCATATCTCCCTGCACGAGATCATTGTACTTCGTTCTCTTCCTCTTCCTCATATGGGCTGGAAAGAACTCATCACGGATCTCCTTTTTGAACTCGGTCCAACCAAACTCTCTCTCTCCTCCATGAGCTCTTCCTCTTCCTCATCCATAGTCACCTTAGTAGTCAGGTTAAACTTTTTGTGAGTCCATCAAATATCAGCATCCTCAACCAGATAGTAGGTTGCAGCATCAACCTCATCTCATCAAGGACTTGGAGAGTACTAAAGATTTTGTCAAACTCTCTAATCCAGTTCTCCATCTTGGTGGGGTCACCCTTACCTTCAAAAAAGATACAAAAGAAAAATATGAAAAAAACATAACAAAAAATAAGAATTCTAACATCATATTGATTCTTAACAAACAAAAATGAAGAAAATCCAAAATAAACTAAAATATCACCACCCTAGCCATTAAATCTGATAAATAAAAATAAAATTTAACTACAAAAGAGAAAAAAAAAGAACAAAAAATAAAAAAAACAAGAACAGGATGGCCGGACAATCTCTCAAGAGTCGCAACGAACATTGACTCCGGCGAGATCTTCCTCCTCGCAACCGTACGCACGTCGTCGGCGGTGGATTCCCTCGACAAATCCGTCAACACAAACCGATTTCTTGCGATCGATGCAGTCGAGATTTTCGCTTGTTTAAATCGAGATTCCATATCTGAAGTGATTTTCGCTTGCGATCGGCGGTTGACTCCAGATGAAATCGAGATTTGCACGCGTCTCAATAAGTTCTTCTGGTTTCTAGATCTGAAGTGAGAGGAGTGACTAAGTGACGAAGAGTGAGATAGGAATGAGACTGAGATCGAAGTGAGAGAGGGAGAAGAGTGATATCAAAAGTGAGAGAGGGAGAAGAGTGACGAGGAGTAGGGAGAGAAGAAGACTGAGTGTGAGAGAGAGAAGACTCAGAAGAAAACGGCGCCCAAGATTAAATGACAAACCCTAGTGGCTCTTTTATTTATAAAATCAACCTATTCCTGCGGTTTTGTGTAGAAATCGCAGCAATAGATTAAAATTTATTTAAAAAAAATATCTCAACCTATTGCTGCGGTTTTGGGTAGAAACCGCAGCAATAGATTTGGTCAAACTAGTCAAATAATTTTGAAAAATTACCGTTGATATCTATTGCTGCGGTTTCCACCCAGAACCGCAGCAATAGGTTGATTTTTGAATTTTCCTTTTCTTTTGACGTGGTTTATTGCTGCGTATGGGTAAAACCGCAGTAATTCTACCGCAGCAAGAAACAATTATTCTGCTAGGATCTTCTGGTAAATTGCTGTAGAAATCACAATAATTTTGGAACTAATATTGCCAGAAACAGGAGTAACAGGCGTAGTAAGAGCAGCAGCTTGAGCCTCATCAAGTTTCCATATAGCATCAATTAACGCTCGTGTGGATTGTGCCTTCTCGCGCATCATGCGATTCGAACTTGAGCTTCGAGCACACGCGTGTCTATGCATCATCTTAAAATCACAATAGAAACAAAGATAAACCAAAAATGATTCACCCTTAGCAAATAATTCTTAAGGAAAAAGGAGAGAAAAAATGTAAGAACTCAAATAGTTCACAATCTTATTACTTCCTAAACTCCAATAAATCAAGCAATCAAATGAAAAGTGAAGTATATATCATTAACACCTAATAAAAAATATAAAAACCTTGTTTTCCTACATCTCTTCCTCACAACGGCTTTTCAATTTTAACAAATTTATTTATCTATTCTTGTTTAAGGTCATCTTAAAGAAGTCTTAGTAACCTATAGCTCTGATACCAACTGAAGTAACCCTGAATTTCCAACACTTCAAATAACATCTTATAATAAATAAACTCAGAAATTTCAGAGGTGCTACGCCGCTTAATTAATAATAATAACTGCAAGGCTAATGGTCCTAACTAGAAATAATAAAAATAATTTTAAGTAATTATTACAGACCAACTAAATAGAATGTAAAGTAATTATCAAAAACCAATATAAGTTCTAAAGTCAAATAAATAACAGCGGAAGCCTTATCAAAGTCTTATTAAATTAAAGGAGATCCAACACACTCTTTAACCCAACCGGAAGCCTTATTAAAGTCTTATTAAATTAAAGGAGATCCAACGCAGTCTTTAACCCAATCGGAAGCTAACTATCTTCATGTCCCTGCACATTAAACACTGTAATATCAGCCAAAGGCTGAGTAAGATTTAATACTGTAATAAAACAAAACTATTCAATGTGCAGGCAAGACATAGAGGAATATCTTGCAAATTTAATTAAAAGTTGTATATATATATATATATATATATATATATATATATATATATATATATATATATATATATATATATATATATATATATATATATATATATATATATATAATATAATAACTTTCCAACAACCTCATATCCAATCTTTCTTTCTTTCTGAAAAATTCTGTAAAGCATTCAAATATAACTCTTTTGTAATCTGTTAGTAGGAAGTATTAAAAGTCCAATGAGCTAGCTCGGCTCATAAGATAAGGTAAGCACCAAAGTCCCTAGTATGCATACCCTAACTTGATAACGTACCAACAAGGAACACGAATGGCAAGAGAATTGATCAATATACTCCCAACTGTTAAAATAAATTGTTGAGACACTGTTAACTCAACATACTTCCATACTCGAGGAATACCGCTTACCGGCAACCCCACATTTTCATTAAACTTGGTAACAATGAGGAACTTCCTCCTTTTAATATAAATCTCATAAACTTCTTTCAATATAAATATCGAGAACAATAAAAATCACAATGTATAAACTTCATAAAAACGATCTCATTATTAAAATAAACTTCCAAAATAATGTAAAACAATTCCTGAATTCATCTGTACAAGCATAGTAAGAAATCTTACCTTATCAGCAATCACAGTCAATGAATCTCAATTTCAAGTCAAAAAGGTTCCTCTACGAACCCGCAATCTACAATATAATAATATAATATAAGTCACTTGACTATACTTCACACGATTCACCTATAGATGACATAACCTAATTAATGAGCTTTGACTGATTACGAAAACAATAACGTTATTACTAGCACGATAAACTTGCATAACTAATCTATAAATGAAGACTCGACACTTGTTTTGAGAGTTGAGATGAATAATTCTAAGAACCATATCTAAAACCAGAAAAACTCATGGCATCCCATACCCAACTTCTGTTGGTCCAACTATAGACAACATATACTGTCAACCTTATCTATGGAAATAATAAAACTATATCCACATTTGAACCTAACTAAAACATCTGTCTACCAAACTACCTACATCAAATCAAACACAACTAATGCCACTTATAATAATGCATTCCAGCATGGCCACATTCAATAGCTTAAATAATTGCATATCCTCCATAAGATGAAGCTATCACTAGATCCCATTTATCAAGCATACTACTAGTAAAGTGAGCAAGATGCATTGTTCTTAGAGAACTTGCTGGCTATGAAGTGTCAGAAACCAATCACAATATTAAATGATCAGCTCAAAAAGACCATAACATTTTTCTTCTAAAGCCTCATATCATTAATCACTTTAACAATTTAATGATGACAGTTGAATAATCAAGGACGAGACAGCATATTCCAAACTCAAATAGATGATATCTAAATAAATTTACACATCAAACATGAACATATTACACAAATTTCATATAACATAAATTTCCCCCAATTCAATTTATTTAAGAACCCTAATTAACAAAAACCCCAAATTCAAAAAAATCAACCAAATACGAAAGTAAACTTAGGATTTTAACTTACTTGATTAGGGGAAATACTGAGAGTGAAATTACGCTAAAAAGCACCCGACAAGCTCTTGATTCGATCCGACTTCCAACCCGAAAATCACAAGTATAAAACCCAATTTTCTCTCTTTGAAATACCCACAAAAACTGAGAAAATATTGAAGAAAGATGAACAACAATTGATGTGCGATGATGGTTTGTAAATTTTTAAAGGTTTAATGGAGTTGAAGGTTGAAGAAAGAGGAAGGTGGTCGTGGGTTTTGGCTGAAAAAAAAGAAGTTGCACAACACTCCTTCCTTTCTTTTCTTTTGGCTTCTTTTTTTTCTCTCTCCTTATACTAGTATGATAGGTTTTGGGTATTTAACCTAGTAAATCTAGGAATTAGTTTTTGACTCCTTCTAAGGTAAAATCAATATGTTGGAAATAAAATATATATTTTATAAAAAAATATTTTAAATTATTTTTATAAACTAAAATAATATAACTAATTACTATATGTGTATAAAAATACGGGGTGTTACATAATTAATCCCTGAAGGTATTCCACATCCTGATCACACCGACTAATGTAATCTGATGTGTCTACACCATCTCTCATGACCAAAGTCTTGAAAAAAGGATGGATATGATCAAGGTACAAGCCTTCGTACTCATTAACAACCAATTGTATGGCACATGCACATGGTATAGCAAACATAAATAAAAGCCGACAACCACAATAATCAAACACCCTGGCTCCTAAGTTCATCCGTCTAGTATTTTCCATCAGCAAATCAAGACAGTATTGTGAGACATGCCCAACCAAATGACGGAAAGGTTCTATCATATGTTGCCTACCAATTATGCACCTAGATTTCTCTAAGCTATCCTTGATCTTGATCATTTGGTTATCTAAGAATAAATTAACACGTTTCCACAGTGTATCCAAGGCACAAGTCGAAGTTTGTAGCCTAGCTTTCAGAGCTGAATGCGCACTCTCGGCTCTACAAGTGGTTGTGTTTCCAAAATAAAGCACGTCGTTGGTCCATGCTTTCACAAACTCGGTCTTATGAGGATTCAGCCACGTTGTCTCGATATAATCGATAACAGGTTGCTTCCACGCCCAAGCACTTTTCAATTATGCCAATGTGATTTCATATTCATCCTATGTGTCTGCATTTAGGACCTTCCACCAATAACCAGCACGAAAACGCTCTCCAAATGACTTGGATCCACATATTCTGGTAACCCGTGCCTCTACATCTCGGTTAATATGCCATGTACAAAGGAGATGGGTAGAATTTGGAAAAACTGCACGAATGGGCCTAACCAAACCCAACTCATGATATGTAAATATGACATGCGGGCTCACGAGGTGGCCAATTAGATTTCGTAGGCACTCCAACACCCAGCGATAACTTTGTGCAGTCTCATCCTTCACTATGGCGTAGCCGATGAGAAAGTTCAAGTTTGTCGGTGTCACACCCACCAACTAAACGAAAGCATGAGTAATCACGTAATTATCGTCCTCTAACGTCCATGACATGTAATTTTTTTATCCTAGCAAGCTGTAGAAAGTGTTCAGCTGAAATCTCGCTCCTCGCGCCCTTGCATCTTTTAAAAGTACCTCTAGTTGTAAATATGTTTGATCGTTTGGTGAAGATGTGGGTATGCCTCAATTACAACAACCTGTATGTTTCTCGGTGCTGTCTCAGCATCAATCATCTGCCGAACCATCCGCCTAGCATCATCATCTAGACGACTAGTCCGCCTGTGGCCCTCCTCATACACTATGAACGTGTGGTTCTGAAACCCACATTCTATGGCTGTAGGAATGTTCACAACCCACTTCGAGTTACTTTTCAACATAAAATTAATCTAAAATGGACATTCATAATATTTAAATGTTTTAGGTTATTTCACAGTAATCGAGTCTACCTTGTGTCCATTGTAACTCATCCCCCAAAAAACATCTCACATAACACCTGCGGGGAGCCGCACAATTCTGCTTATACGAGTCTCTAGTTAATTCAAACCCTATGCTAATTGCGATAGAGTTAACATAATTTTGCGCGTTTTCAACATCATCAAATTATTCCCTTATTATAAATCTAGAACTATAATTAACCCTGTCTCCATCATTATTCGAGTATGGAACCTGTTAATCAACATCGAAATATGTTCTATCGTTTAGATATATTTTCAACTATTTAATATATATCAAAATTAGACACTAACAAATCCATCAATAAACAAAAAAAAAAGGCAAAATTTATATTCGATTTAAGTTAGGCGTCCAACATAGACGCCTAGTCCTATCGTCAGGCGTGTACCATAAAAGTCATCTGACCCTGTAGTCAGACGTCTACCATAGGCGCGTGATCTTATGGTCAAACGTCTACCATAGGCGCGTGATCCTATGGTCAAACGTCTACCATAGGTGTCTAACCACAAAATCAAGCGTCTATGGTAGAGGCCTGACAACAGGTTTTAACCTGGCTTTGTTTTTTGGCGGAAAAAAAAATTAAATTGCATGCAAAATTTTATTTCACGCAAAAATTATAATTACTCAAATATTCCAAATATATTATATTATTTACTTATAGTTTCCACTATTTAAATGAATTACATCTAGTATATTATATTTCAAAATAAATTAGAGACTTAATTTACATCAATAAACTACAAAAATTCACAAGTAATTAATTACTATAGTTTATACATCTGAAAAAATTGTCAAAATATATTCTATTAATTACTTATATTTTCAAGTATTCAAAATAATTAAATCTAATATATTATCTAACAAAATTAGAGGCTAAAAATCTATCAATAAAGTAATTCCTATCATGTTTACATCTAAAACAAGACATGTCAAAATATATTATATTATTTACTTATATTTTCAATTATTTCAAAAATTACATCTAATGTTTATATATCGAATTTAGAGACTAAAAATCCATCGAGAAATTCAAAAATATTACAAGTCATTCCTATAATTTATAAACATTTACTTTATTGAAGATATACGCATTAATATGATTTTACAAATGAAAAAAAAGCTAAAAATTCAGATCATGTGGTCAGTCGTCCAGCTTAGACGCCTGATCCTTGGGCCAAACGTCTAGGGTGGACACCTGACAATATGGTCAAGCGTCCACAATAGACGCCTACCTTGGTTTTCAGGCGAAAGAAAAAACTTACATTGGCTGCTATGATGTCGGACTTGGTTGTGAACGACTTCCGGTGGTTGGTCAGCGTCGGTCAACACCGTGGTCAAGGCCAGAGATAGTGAATGGGCTTACTATTTTGACTTGTGATGGTGGGGTTTTAGGAAAGAAAAAGTGGGGATTGTTTAAAGTATTGTGGGGTGTATCATATGAAACACATGGTGGGGTTTTTATAAAGAAAGGGAAAGGGGAAAGGAGGGACTGGGGAATGAATGGAAAATCTATGTATTTTTGTACAAAAATACACGACGTTAGTAGAAAAAAAAAAATAGGGCGGCAAATAGCAAAACCCTTTATCTTTGAGCTTGTTCCAACTGAAGAGACTTAAACACAACAAAGTTTCATGGCTTAAACGGTTAGGAATAAGGTCATGGGCATCACAACTTGCAAGTTTCACATTAGCCATTGGTGGAATAACGACCATTATCTAGCCAACCACTTAATTTTCTTCTTCAATTTTTGTAAATTAAATACTTTTTTCCCATGTAATAATTGATCGAATTAAGCTAGGACAGATATTTTCTAACCCAATGTGAGAAATCTGGAATTTTTTTTGGAGTTAGGGTAATTTTATGAGAAGGTAATTGGTGAATAAGGTGTTTATATGGAAGTTCCGAAAGGATAAGCAAAGCAAAATGGGAGAAATAGAACAGAATTAATTCACTCTCTTTATGATCATATCGTTGAACTATCGACCTTATTAAGTCAAATCTCTAAAGCAGCGTCACTAAATATATGAAATCACATAAGGTCTATATGGTGCTATCTCACAACAAGAGTGGAAAAGAAAGAAAACCTAGGTTGGATGAGATCCCTAATATAAACCTTAACTCCACAGCGATGATAGACGAGAATATCGCATTGTTAATTGTTGGTATCAATGCATGCAATGAGAGGACAACTATGCCCATAATTTGTAGCTTTTGATGCTTGTGAGAACTTGTTATTGCTGATCATCGAAGTAAGTTCCCCTTCCCATTCTCCCTTCATGTGTCCCCATTTAAGGATCAAATGCATTAATCAGAAGTGAAGCTAAGATAGACAGCACATGTTGAAACGCATACCGAATGCCAAAAGAATACGATTGATATAAATCAAAGCCAACATGGACATGAACTATAAACTGTTTCAAACTTGTATCATATATCAAAAGCCAACATGGACACGAACTATAAACTGTTTCAAAATTGTATCTGCAACGGGTTTACAAACAAGTATCATTCATCGTATAAATAAGTATCAAGTAACAATGATTTATTTACGACCACAATCTTTAAGGTCTTCTGATGGCAAATCAATCCTGCGCTGTATAGATTGTTATTGGCTGAACTCTTTTTGAATCTGTCAAATCTTCTGCCAAGAATGGTCATCAAGGATTGAATTGAATGAATAAAACAAAAAGAGCGATAAAAATTTACATGAAATTGATTTAAAATTGTTCCACGTCAGCATCAATAAGAATATAAGATGGAGCCTAAGCTAAGATTTACATCCTCACCATTATTTTTGAAGATGAATCTTAGAATGGTCAGTTAGGTCATTTCTATTCCTGTGCTTTAGGTGGCGATTTGCGGATGGTAAAAACACCACTTTTGCCTTTATCTTTAGCCAACTGCTCTAACTCTTCCAGCCTTTGTTTGAGGGCCTCAACTTCTGTAGCCAAATCCTCATCTCGCTGTCTCAACACCTAAAACAGTACTATTTGTATTGTAAATTTACTCATCAAGGAGGCAGCAAATTGAAAAACAAAAAGAAGACTACATTGTATGCCTGTTTGACTTCAAGTAACTATTTACAGTTTTCGTAGTAAATGAATAGCACCTGCAAAAGATATTGATAAGAGCAGGTTCCACTAAACGTACAGGTTTATTCGGACTTATTCTAATGGACCTTATATATTATATGCATGCAACTTCTATGGGATACAAGGAAAGTTAATCATGTCAATAAGGGATCAAGGACACAAAGACAATATATACCTAAAATATAATTATGCATATTGAGGGACAAGCTAGGTTGCACCGATTCGGGTACGGGGACGGGGACGGAAAACGGCAAAATTAAAATTTCAAAAAACGGGTACGGCTTGGATTCGGCAAAAAAAAAAATATATTTTAATGAAAAATATTACGTTCAATTTTTCCTACATCTACATTAAATTTTTGTACAAAAATATTAAAAGACATGCGTATGAAACTATAGAGAAAAAGCTTTCCTTCTTATAAATAATTTGATTTTAGTTTAGCAAAAAAGAAAAAGAAGAAAAGAAGCAGCAAGTTAGTAACATACTAAACTAAGTTGTGCACAGAGCCAAAGACAGCTGTAAATATAATAGTAGTATAATACACCACTCACTTTCACCTTTTCACGTGCCTTTTTTAATTTAACTAACCCCTTCCCCTTCCCCTTCCCCCCACATACTGTACAAAAGAAAAAAAAAAAAGTAAACCAGAAAATGACTTGCTCTTTCCTCTGATCTTCTTTCCTTCTCTCTTTTGATCTTCTTTTTCTCTCTCCTCTGATCTTCTTTCGTTCTCTCTCCTCTGGTCAACAATTCTAAGACAAACAACTAAATTTAAAATGCAAAAACTTGATAAGAGAATAAAACGACCGGCGATAAGAGGCGGCGGCGAACTTCGAAACGGCCGGCGAGAAGAGGCGGCGACGAATCCCAGGAGTTCGCCCCTTTCGCAGGTGAGTAGAGAGAGAATTTGGGGATTTCGAAAATGAAACCCTAGATTGTGAAATGTTATCTTGGGCCTCTGACATTTCATTAAGCCAGGGAAGACGTTAGGTACGTGGGTTTGGTGTGAAATACGTACCCAGCCCGTCCGCGTGTTCGAATTCCCCGTCCCCAACAACAGCCCGCGTACCCAGCTCCACAGATTCGTTCTGGGTACGAATCCCAGGAGAATCCGTACCGTACTCGGTACGTACCCGTACCCGGTACGGGAAACGGTCGCTGGGAGGCGTACCCAGGCAACATAAGGGACAAGTAAACAAAGAGATAATTCTGAGATATGATCGGTATTTGGTCTCTTTTAATAAATTTGTCAGGCCTCAAAGATATCAATTCTATTCTTTGGATCAATGGTATATATTATAGTGACCCAACAAGTTTTGGACTGGAATCGTGACGTGTTGTTATTCTTTTCAAGTTAGAAGATAAAGGAGTACATCCACCAAGTCATTTGCATGTAAAATAAAGGACATCCCCAACTCATGAATGTTCATGGAACTGAAAATTTAAAATGAATTTTGTAACACAGTAAAGAGAATAATAATAAAGTTTATAGAGCTCCAGCTTTGACAAATTAACTTTTCGCAAGTTTGACTATGAAATGAAACTCTTGAAATTTGGGTAGTTAGTAAAATTGTGAACTCAGCAACCCAGAAATAACAATGATGAAGGCCAAGGAACAGCCACTATTTGTAATACTATTAAAATGCAATCTGTAAATCTTGAATTTTATCTTCATTTGAATTAACTTTTGCAAGTAACACCATGAGCAAAACGAGTGTAATCACTTATGAACTTTGTTATTAACCTATAATTTGCAAAATTTTGGCACTGAACAGAGCAAAACACACACCATGTTCATATAGATTGGCTCTGCTATTAAATGTACCTGCAACTCCTGTGCACGTGCTTCTTCCTTCCTAGCTTCTGATTTAGCACTTCTTTGCACCTCAAAAATAACAGCAGCTCCAGCAACCTGCATAGAAGCAACTTAGTAAATCCATATTGGCGTGATCGCATAAAGATCGCAAATAACAGCAGCTCCAGCAACCTGCATATAAGCAACTTACTAAATCCATATTGGCGTAATCGCATAAGGATCACCAAAGTACCATTGCCAAGAGCAGCTGCAGTGAAACTAGTGTTCCTCATACCAGTAAAATTTCTCACACTTTAAGTGTTGAGGCGGCCGTGGAGTTATAACGGTTATATAACATTCATATAACATATGTGGCCCATTTTCCAAAACCACCAAGCACTCTTGTACATCATGCAGCTCACAACTTCTTAAATAACCAATACCATAAAGTAGCACTGTTTCCTCAAGCTTGATCTCCTTGAACCAAGACAAAGTTAACATTCTCCTACCAAAATCCTAATTTATATCTCCTCCCAAGTATTAGAGTAGAGATCTTCAATATGAGATATTACTGACGGTACGCCAAATTGGCCTCACTCATCAACTGAAAAGGAAATTTTATTCCAACAGTTGCCGCATCAAAAGAATACGTACAGATCAATCAGTTTAAATGAATTTCAAATGCAAGATGCCTAGCCACATATACTCTGCTATCCTTGCCACCAGGTTGGGTCCGAAATTTAGATGGACATGCCACTGCCCAATTGGTGCTCTACCCAGACGAGGGAATTATCAATTTATCAGATTTTGCTATGATAAAGGAAAATTGAAAACAACATTTAATCTAATGGAAAGATCTACAACTATATCATAGGACACTACAAAAAGAACAAAAACCCCACAATGGGCTCTGGTTATATTGACACTGATGTGGACATGGATGGCTTCCCTAAAACAAGTCCTAGTTCTGTTAGGATTTGTGTTGTTTTCCTAATTCTAGTAGGAATAGGACTCTTGAAATCCTAATCCTAGTAGAATTAGAACTCCTAAATCTGTTAGGAGTCTCAAAGTTTTATTTTGTTCATAATTCTAGTTGAGTTAGAAATCTAAATCCTAGTTGGATTAGGATTCCTAATTGGAGTAGGATTATAGTAGCATTAGGAGTCTACTTGGATTAGGAGTTTGTTATTTCAATATTATCTTGTTCTTAGTTTCCTAGTCTTAGTATGACTAGGGTTTTATTTTACACGCCTATATAAGGCTTTGTTTCATTAATAAAAGGAGAGGTTATGAGTTTTGATAAAAGTTATTCCTTGTGAATTATTGTTGTTTTTGACGAGATAGCAAAATAACATTGTTGAATTTAGCCAAGATAGCTTTATTCTTCAAACCTAGTTCAATTTAACCGAGATGGTTGAATTGTTCATATCCTTTGTTACAAATTTCGTCCACAATTATACCATAAACAAGTCGAGTTTTATAAACATACAAACGATCGAGTCGAACCAAAGAAAATCCACATCAGACACACTCACACAAGCAAATATTCTCTGCTTTATAAGTAGCAATAAAACTAAAAAGACATTTGACAACAAAGGAGCAACACAGAAAAATCACACAATATCTCCTCCAATCATATGATTCCACAAGCCACCATATCGTTTTACCAACCCTTTGTAAAGTATCAAATTATGCACAATCATCAGCATATTTAGAGAACATTCATACACGCAAACTGCATTTTCTAAAGGAAGAGAAAAGGAGAAAGAAAAATTAATAAAACATAATACCGTGAAAACAAAGACTTCTCCAATAAGATCAGCAGCAGCCTGGACAGCTTTCTCCTCATTTAAAGGGCGAATCTCAACATCAGTTCGGTGACCATAAATGCGTCGTTGTATTTGTGTTGTCAGTCGATGATTTGCCTGAATCATCCAAACTAATTTCTTAAAACTACTAATCTAGAAAGTCACACAAAATGACATAATACAAAATAAACACATGCTCATGTTAAACAATGAGATAAAAGGTGAGACAGTTATAAAATTTGCACTACTAAAGTTACGACATACCTTTGAAGTCCTTAGAAAAAAAAAAAGAAAACCCCAGCTAAAAATACTCCCTCGATTTCAGGCTACTCACTTTGCTTTTCATCAAAATAAAGGAGATGGGAGAAGAATTGGAGAGAGCAATGGAAAAGGTGGGGGTGAGGATAGAGAAACAATTGTAAAGTAAGGTGGAGTATTAACAAACAAAAATGTGGTAATCCTCATGCCCCATAATACAAAAAAGTAAAGTGAATAATTTTTTGTGAAATGTACCAATAACAAAAGTGAGTAGATCTTTGTAAAACGGAGGGAGTACTAATTAAAGGTCATTGCCTTCTTATTAAAATAGTTCATTAAACTATATGCTCCTTAAAATTATCATGAAGCAGCAAGTGGTCATTCCATCTCAGACCAAGGATATGATGAAAACCATCTCTCTATTGTCAGAATAAGATCATGTGCATGTATGTAATCCCTTGATCTTGCCTTAGATGGGCTCATTTGTTTAAAGTTATTAGCTTTGGGAAATGTAGATTATGTGGATGATGATGATGAATCATATTAGTCTATCTTTATTATATATAGGAAGAAGGGAGGACTTGGTGTCCACCCACTTTTATCACTATACCCCCAACTAAATGAAAAAAATACAAATTCTACAATTTTATGAGTTTTTAATATATACATATATATACATGTACATATACATATATACATGTACGTATACATGTACATATATATATATATATATATACATATACATATATATACATATACATATATATATACATATACATATATATACTTGGGACTTCAGCTGTTAAAGCCAGTTTAGTTATAGTGGCAATTGCCAGCCTTACATTATTTCATATACATATATATATAACTGATCACTAAACTGCACGGCAGTTTGTAACAAATAAACATAAAATGGCAGTTTTTAAGAGATAAAAATAAAAATATAAAAATAAAAATAAAAAATAAAATAAAAATAAAATGGGCAGACTAAAATGGCAGTTCGTAACAGCTAAAAAAGGAAATTGAAGACAAAAAATCGCCAGATAATATGGCAGTTTTGGCAGTTCTTCCCAAGAACCAACTTCTTCTGCTTCAATTTAATTTCTTCATCTTCTCCCTCCCAATATTTGCAAATAGGTTCCGTCCATTGCCGCATCAAGGTACTTTATTTTCTAACTCTCTTCCCATCCTCAATGGTTAAACTTAACATTACCTCCATTATTTTTTTGCTTTAATTTTGCTTTTTGCACGCATCGCGTGCATATAAAACTAGTACAAATTAACTATAGCCACTACTTTAAGTTGTTATCAAAGCAACCCCATCTTCAAATTGGACTGCAATGATCAGATTGGCTTATGCAAGAGACCATAAGATAAACATGGTTGGTTTGAAAACATAAAGCATGCAAAATCCAATAAAATATAATAGAGCATCCAAAATAGAACATAGACAATACATGAAGAAGTTATGCTAATATGAAGAGAGCTTTAATCCTAAAAAAAATCACCTCAAGGTGAAATGTTGCCTCTATGCCGTGGTACGGTGATACTTGTAATAAGAAATTTAAAGATTCCAAGATTTGCTCAAAAATTGTAACATAAAAATCTAACCTTTTTTCGAATATATGACCTCCTAAGGCTGAACTTAATTTATTTTTTTCTTAAATAAACTTATTTTTTATGAACTTAGCTTATTTATTGCTAAACAAACTTATTTCTGTGAACTTAACTTATTTTTATTGAATTTAACCTATTTCTACTATACTTAACTAAAACTCATTTTAATAAGCTGAGAAGAAATAAAGAATAGAGCAATGGCTAGGCAAGGAATAAAGTCGGGCTTCTAGGCCTTGGGAAAAAAAGACGAACATCGCCAACCACATGGTTTGTGTAAATTAAACTTGAAGAACTGTGAACACTCTAACACTTAAAATGACCAATCCCTCACTCTCAGATTTACAGGACTTTGGGAAAGGCATGAAGTTAATAAGGCTCAGAACAAAGAAACAGCCCAGCAGAATACGAATCTTCAAAGCTAATCTGTACAGAATCACATAATGTTTGGTTTAGTGAAGAGTTATATGGCAGGAGTATGAAGACGTGCAGTTTGCTCAAAGCGCCCACACTGTTCTAGGATGCCCTACCTATCAAAGAAGAAATTGGAATATCTGGCAGCAGGTGGAGAGCACATACTCCAGCTAAAGTGAAGCACCCACTCCTAGGCCTGGAGTGCCAGCTTTTGTTAAAGCAGAGTGCCCGAACCTTCGACCAACTACTTCTCGGGTTTCAATGTTAAGCTTCTTGTGTGTTCCTTATTGTTTTTTCTTGTGTATATTCCACGTTATTATTGCTTGCGAAAACAAATAATTGGTCACAAAGATGTACGTAATCATGGATCCCTTCATACCTTGAATCTACCCATATCCCATATTTCTTCTCCAATTCAAGTTTTGGTTAAGATCAACTACATAAGAATGGAAGAAAAACATCATAATCACAAGGCAAATAAGCCCATTGAAATTTTGAAATGTCCAATGCCGAAAAGACCTCCCATTACACTCCAAAACCCAGACCCTAAACCAAACCACAATGCCAATTCCCCCATCAACAATAACCGGAAGACGAAAGGGGAGACACAAATTCCAAGCCGAATCGTCCCCGATTCCGTTTTCCTTAGTTAAACATGTAATTCTCATCATAAAGACCGATCCTCAGCATATATCACTTACTTCCACAATGGAAAAGCATCATCTAGAAAAGCCCATTTTTTTAATATAACTAAAAACATCCATGTGAAAAGGGGGGGGAAATGAGCTAAAACTACATAAAAAAACATACCCCCAGAAAAAGCAAATCAAAGCATTACAAAAAATTGTACAACAATTATACAGTAAAAAGAGAAAAGCTCAAATGGGGAAAAAGAGAGAGCATTGAATAATAACCTGGGCAAAGTTGATGATGTTTTGACGGAATCTGGGATGTAAACTGGCCTCTTTTTTTAATCGATTAGCAATAGGTTTGCAGGCAGTTTTTAAAGCAAGACTTCCAAGCTTAACAAGAGGAAGTACCATGGCTAAAAATCCGGCAAGAAATTAAAAGAGCCTTACAAGTTACATGTTGAAGCTCAAGTCAACCATCCAAAGGGAAAGGGCGACTGGAGACTGGAGAGAGACGAAAATGGAAGTTTGATAAAGTCGCCGATTTGCGGGAAGCCGAATGAGGGGTTGCTTGCTCGCTCGCACCCGTCACTTCTTTCGCAATTGGTCAAGAGTCAAGAGTCAAGAGTCAAGAGTTCAAGACCCTCGGGCCTCGTGGATGGTTTGTGTTCGAATCGTCTTTATTTGGATTTTATGTTAACTATCTGAATTCGCCTATTTGGGGGAAGCGCAATAATATTTCACTTTGAAATGATAATATCAAATATCATTTGTTTTGGTGGTTAATATATAAGCTTGAAATGTTATATCGGGCATTTTCTAAAAAAAAAAATATAGTGTGTGGATACCTCAAGTAAAACGTTAAACCTGGCAAAATCTTACCCAACTCGAATCCAACTCAATAATAACGGGTTGGGTTGAAATTTTCAATCTATTCAATAAATGGGTTGGGTAAATGAGTCGACCCAACCCAACCCGTTTCGATAAATGGGTTGGGTCGGGTTGAAATTTTCAATCTGATCTCAATCCGCTCAACTCATTTATTAAACGGGTTGGGTTCGAGTTGGATTCACCCACTTCTCTCAAAATTCTTATGTACCAATTTATCAGTTTTTAAGTTGGGCTTTAGGCTTTTGGGCTTAACTAATAAGTTAACATTCATGCTATTTATCGTCCGCATTTACTTAAAATCAGCCGTATTTTTGTCTTTAAATACCAAGCATGTCCTTCCTCTTTCCTTCACCATTCACCCCTTTCACCTTTCTCCACTACACCATCACTACCAGCGCAGCATCATCGGCCCACCACCGCAGCAGCACCACCACTAGACCACTACCACCACCCCTTTGCTTGTAGCACTGGCAACACCACCATCACCAACATGTCCGATAAAGAATCGTCAATGCTGCCACGAGCACCGCAACGGATTATGGTTAGTTAATTTTTTTTTTTTTTTTTGCGCCACGTGCCGTGGAACTGAACTAAAAATCAGCTCCTCCATGGAGGGACCGAAACGTTTTTTTTGTTTCCTTCATGGAGGAACCAAACAAAAAATTCGTCTCCTCCATGGAAGAAATGAAAAAATGGTTTGGTCCCTCCATGGAGGAAACAAAAATTCTTTTTGGTTCCATGCTATTCATTTTTTTTGTTTTTTAGTAATTCGTGTCCATATTAAAGAATATTTAATAATTAGTAGTTATTTGATGATTAACGAATATTAGTAGTTGTGATCAGTAAGTAATAGCAAATAATTAGTGAAACAATTAGTAAATTTTAATGATTAGTTGCGAAAATTAGTAAGATATTTGATGATTATCAATGCAAGGTATTAGTGATTATTGCATGTTAATAATGATAAATTATTATTCCATGTTAAGTAGTTAGTGATTATCACATGTTTTGTTTTCATATTATTAGTGAATATTTGGCAATTGTTGTGATTAGTAATTAATAACAAATATTCGAGAATAATTAGTAGTATAATTAGTAAAAATCAGTGATTAGTAGCGAAAATTAGTGATATATTTGATATTAGTGAATATTAGTGATCATTGCATGTTAATAATGATTACGTGGTCACTAAATCTTAAATGTTAAATATTTTACGTTTATGAGCTGGATTTTGGGGGTGATTATGTAGATTATAATCACCTATTTTATAATGATACGATATGGGATAGTAAAGATGATGTCGAGGATTAGTGTAGAGAAAAGGCACGCCGCATTGGATTTGTGATGGTTGTTTCGTTAGGACAAAAACAAGTTGACGGTTGACCATATGGTTATATGAGACGTAATCGGGGTGAGAAATATTGGGGTGATGATAGAGATCTTAATGTAGCATAATGTATAAACACGAAAACAAAAGCATATGGATGCAAAGCTTAGGTAAGGATAAAATATCTTAATTACTCTAATCGATCGGGATGGTTGATTAGTAGTAAACCATAGATGCACAACCATGAGTTCCTTCATTACCCCGAGGGTCACTGACCCATCAGCGGTCTTAGTCGGACGACAAAGGCTTTCGTTTGCGATATGAACAAGTTGCACGTTAAGCCCGCCAGCATCATGAAAATTGTTTGGGAAACATCCAGATGATCATCCAAATATGAGACACATGTACAACCAGAAAGAAAAAGATAAAACAGAAGCAATAATTAACGGCAGAGACGTGATGCAACAATTCCACCACATTGGTCGAGAAAACGACTACCATCATTGGATAAGACAATATGAGGAGATGAATGTCATGACACGGGCATTGATGGTGCACCTTAAGTTGGTGAATCTCCTTTGCACTTATCCGTATGTTGTTGGTATGGATGCAACTTATAAAACAAATAAACATAAGATGCCATTTTTTGAGCTGATTAAATGACACCATGTAACAAGAACTTTTTGGGTGGGTATGCTTTGATGGCGAAAGAAAATGTTGAATAGTTATAATTAAGTATTGGACAAGTTTAGATTGTTGATTGGTGTCAGTGTTCACTCTATTACAATTGTAACTGACTGTGAGTTGGGTCTCATGAAAGCGATTCAGGAAGTGTTCCCTAACTCCGCACATTTGCTATGCAGATGGCATATCAATAAGGATGTGGAGGCTAAAGTGAGTTCTCTCATGGGTGGAAATAAGCAAGCGAGTCCGAGCTTCGTGAGCCGAAGTTGGTATCCTATCATCGACTTGACCTTCGAGGAAGAATATGAAGCTGCAGTTGTGAACATGAAAGATATTTGGGGGAGATGGCTTATTGTCGTCAAGTAAGTGGAAATAACTTGGCTAGTGTATAAAGAAAAGTTTGTTGGGGCATGGACGAATAATATTCTTCATCTAGGAAACACGTCCACTAGCCGAGTTGAGAGCGGACACTCAGTGCTGAAGGGGTGGGTCTGGATTGTTCAGGTGCATTGGATACCTTTTTCAATATTGTTCACAGTGAGATAGAAAATCAGTTGGTCAAAGTTAAGAATGACCTGGAGGAAAGTTGTCGTCGACATGAGATCCTGAACAAATCGATGTCTCTATATAAGTTAAATAGTTGAGTTTCGCATTACTGTTTAAACCTTTTAAGGAATGAGGAGACTCGTACGTTGGAGTTGGCCAATGAGGTGAATGAGCGTTGTGGTTGCTCGCTAAGGACGGTGCATGCCATCCCTTGTGCATGCGCTATACGCAGACGAGTGGATGCGAAGGAAGGATTGTACTTAAGAAACTTACATCCTTGTTGGAGTACTTTGATTATTGGCGACGGGGTTAACAACACCAATTTTGTATTTGAGGCAACACATGATTCTCAGCACTTCTTTGAATTTATTGACCAGGTTAATAGTAGTGATCCATTGCAGACAACTTTTTGGGTGGTGAGGAGTATTGGCCACATGCTCGTATGACAATGGCAAATGGGATTGCTGCTCATCGAGAAGTCTACCGACATTTTTACTTTGATAGGATTGACAATGCTATACAACGCATTACTTGGAGTGGAGGATCAGCATCTAGGGCGCATTGGATGGTAGTTTCTCTAGACTTGTTTCCTATTACTCAGATCTTCAACGCCACATTCGTATTAACCTGACTAGGCCGGGAAGGAAGCTTGTATAAGTGTGTCACTGTCCTTCCTTGGCGTGCTCCCAGCATAAAAACCAGTCAGTCTACAGAAATCGTGATAGCACATCTTGGTGATTATGAACAATGTTGTCAGGATCGTGATCCTACTTTGGATCGTGAGGGGCTAGCAGGATCAAATTATAGAATCGTAAGATCCTATAAAATTTGAAAAATTAAGTCAATTTTAGTTTATTTGCTTGTACCTTTCTCATACTTGGAGTAAAATGATGCTAAAAACTTATCATTTATCTATGATAGTTGATATTGCGTAATTCCAATAACAATCGTCCAGATTAAAATAAATAAAGAAAATGTTAATAATACTAATCAACGATACAAAGAAATCTTAATCCAAGTTCTTACAAATTAGAATACAAATATGATAATCAATCATCATAACCAAAGTTTGCATCATCTATACCATCGTTTCCGATATTAGCGCCCGGGTTTCTTGTTCTCATTTGATAAGGGGTACTATTTTGTTCCCCATCACCAATATCATTATCACCGAATGTCATCTCCAAATCCCCATCCTCTAAATCATTTGAACTATGAGCTGTTGGAGTAACTTCACCATCACTCAACTCATGGATTTCAATGTTGTCGTCCGCCAATTACGTTAAAAATTGGTTATAAACTTATAATGGCAAACTAAAATTTTAAAGATAAGGAGGGAGGAAAAGCAAAGAATAAATTAAACATACCTTGATCACCCCTTTCATTCTCTCTTTGTTCTTCCTTTCGAGCATATCTCCTAGCTGCTCTATTAAGGACATCCAACCATGTCTCACCATGCGGACGGAGAGGCTCATCTCTCTCTGTTATCCACTCATCATCAGATGGTAGATCATCTAAAACAATTATTTCTTGAATCACAGGTTGTTTTTGCTGTCTTCTTCAATCTCATATTATACATAACAAAAACTAAGTCATTCAACTTCTGTTGATGCAAATGATTTCATTTCTTAGTATGAACTCGTTGCAATAGATGAAATACATGATTTAGATACAATCATACACCTATATATGAGAACTGGAAGTAAAGGCTAGTAATTTACCATCTCAAATGCACTCCAATTACGTTCTCAACTAGATGAGCTGCAAGTTAGACTTAGAATTCTCATGGCAAACTTCTTTAGTTCGGGGCATTCATCCCCATAGCAATCCTACCAATCAGCTTCAAACATAAATGTAAAGTCATGTAAGATTAATGACTTAGTATACTAACTGAGTATTCATTTAAAGTATAATAAACATACCTGAACTCTTTTTATTTCTAGTCATCACTACAGTATGCAACCCGAAAAGCCCCCTTGCATTTTTGAAAGCATCCATTTGTAGATCAATAAGTATTCTGTCATTGGGGTCAATGACCATTCTTTGCAAACAAGCGTACAACCCAACCTTAATGTCTGCATTAGCATTAAAGTTTGGACTATACTGAAATTGAGGATTGAGAAAATATGTGGTAGCATGTAGTGGTCTGTGCATATGAGCCTTTCAACGCTCATCAACAATATCGCATGTTTATAGCTATATTTTAGGAGTAAACACACAATCAGCCAAACTAAGTATATAAGTGACAGTAGATAAGTATCAAGTATAGAGAGAACTGGTGGAAAACTTACTTTCTTTCAACATTGTTGAAATTTTCTTTGATTCGGTCTTTTGCGTGTGTCCTAGCTTGGTAAATGAAACCCATGGCAAGTTTATCGTCTGAATCCACCATGCGAAGAACTTTAACAATGGGTAAAGTTGCTTTGAAACATCTGGCCATACCTTTCCAGAACCCTTAAGTATCTAAAATAATCCTTTGAACCTTTTTCCTTCAACAAAATTCACAAACTTGTTGTGCTTCCACTTGTTGGATGCAAACAATGGCAACAATGGACCCTTTTGCTCATTTAGACTCCTCAAAGTTAGGTACGAAGTAGCAAATAGGGTGACAGCAAGCCTAATCAATTCTCTCCCTTTAGTAAATTCTATCATCCATTTATGTACACTATAAAAGTTAAAGCATTATAGAAACAAATTTTGGCAACGAACTTTCGAATTGTTGACAAATAGCAACATATATTATTTTTCTGTTGCCTATTATAAAGCAACATTTTTTACACTAATTTTCCACCAAATGAAGGCAACACATTTATAATTTGTTGCCATCGGAAACGAGTGGTTTGAAAATTTGTTGCTTGATGGCGTCATATTTCGATTTGTTTCCATTTAGCAACAAGCTATAACAACAAATATATAAATCGTTGACATCAGAAACAAGTAATTTTACTATTTGTTTCTAGATGACATCTTATTTTCGATTTCTTTCCCTTTAGCAACAAACTGCAACCACCAAAACTTAATTTGATAACATTAGGAACAATTATTTGTTCCTAGATGGCATCATAGTTTCGATTTGTTGCCATTTAGACACAAACTACGACAACCAATATTTAACTTTTTGACAACCGAAATAATTAATTTTACTATTTGTTGCTAGATGACATCATATTCTCAATTTGTTGCCATTTAAAAACAAATAATGGAAAACGCTCTCTAATTTGTTGCTATTGGAAACAAGATATTTTATTGTTTGTTCAGCAAACAACATCAGATTTTTTTTAAAAATGTGTCCCATATCGAAGAAATTTGAGCCATAGTATCACTTTATAAGCTAAAACACTTTCTCATACTATTATCAATTACTTTTCAGAACATCTTTCAGGCTTGTAAGTGGACCGATTCTCCTCCTATTTATTGATTTGCCCTAACACAATTCTCTATTTTCAAACAATGAACAGAAAGCCTAAGGCTAAAATTTGTTATATGAATAGTGCATTAGTTCAAGTGTAAGTCGGTAATGATTAATACTCCCCTTCCCCCTTTGACTACGACCATATGGTCGAGAAACCTCGTAAGCATCTTCTTCCTCACCAATGTCATTGAATTTCCTTTTTAACTGACTCCTCTTCATTAGCCCTCAATAAAGTTAAAAAAAATGTTGCTTAACGTCATCTGGAGCTTGCAAGCAAGGTTCTGCATTATTCCTAGTACCAACAAGGTGTTTTAGCCTAAAGATGCCACTAGCACGCACCACCTGACAATCTTTACACTTCACTTCCCTAGAGTCACTATCTACCTCAATTCTATGCTCCTAACCTGGATCAGTCCTACTTCTAGAAGCATTTTTTATCTTTTTTTTTCCAGATGAAGTTGACATGTTCTAAGCACACAGAGTCACATACATTTAAAAATGAAAACTAATTAGAACAATGAAAAATAAAACTAATTGAAACATAGAAACGAAAAAGAATAGATTAAAAAAATTGCACCATCAAAGAATAGAAAAACAGAATAAGAAACAAAATAAAAGGAAAAATAAAAACGAAAAAAATTAATGCAATGAATAGATAACAAACAAGCACAAAGCACAATTGCACAAATTATATTAGCTTAGAGCCAGGTTACCACAAAACTGATTGAAATAAACTAGCTTACCATAAATTACACAAATTAGCTTGCCAACAAGTACAAAACATAATAGAAACGGGAGAAATAAAGTAATTGAAACATGTAAAAGGAATAAGAGAAAGTGAAATTAGCTTGGAGCCTGTTTAGACATTAGCTGAATTTTTGTAGAGAAGAAAGAGAATGGCGATAGGGTTTAGGGATTAAATGTTTGGGTTAATGTTTTCAGTGGGCCTGGTTAGAATTTCACACGTTTGGCAACTGGGCAGCTGACGCTAATAACTTTTGAAAAACAAAATAAGTTCATTTACTCACTAAAGGCTAGGATCGTTAAACTCGCATTAGGATTGTGATCCCACCGATTCCAACGATCCTGATGCCATCCTATTGGATAGCAATTATGCAAACGATCAGGATCAATGTGGCTCATCTGTATCATAGGATCGTACGATCCTAGGATCCGGATCGCGGTTTTGATAACATCGATTATGAGCATTATATTAGACTGGAGTTAATGGCACGGATCACCCATACCTCCAATTCATAACTTGTCGAAGGGAATACGGGAGGATAATGTTGTTGGATGGGAACAGTTGTATGGTGTAAGACGAAATTTACGGAGCGAATTAGTTAGTAGTTAGTGTATAATATTTTGTAACTTTTAGTTAATCTGTAAATTGTAGTTGGATGTTTATTGTTATTTTGTAATAGTTCATATATAATATTAGTTGTAATTATTCACATTTTACATTATTAATTTATATCGTATCTTTAACTTGAAATTTTCTACTAATAAATAAACAAATTATTATGTGGAAGATGTTATTGGATTTATCTTATCTATACTTACAAAATATTATGATATAACAACATCTAATTTTATTAAAATGATGATGGATTAGCACTAAGTTAATATTTTAAAATATTATAATCCTAGGATATTATAATGTAATAATATTATAATGAATCATACTAGTAATATTAGGATATTATAATGTTATAATATTATAACTTAGCAGAACCTTAAATAACTTAATTTAAAACTATAGTATATTACAAAATAATAATAAACAATCCAAAGTTATTTCATCATATTAAGCCAATCCAAAGTTATAGAAAGTACATCAACTGAATACATTGAAATGAAAACTAATGAAATCAACTAAGCAGCATCAGGGGCCCGATCCAACTATAGTTCCATATCCCATTCCCTAGCCAACTCATCCATCATCTCATACGAAGCAGCAGTTCTCGGTCGTTGGTCATTATGTCGATCCTCTACTAAAACTCTTGTCGAGGCAAACCACCAACCCATTCACTGCAAAATATCAAATACGAAATTAATTATGTTACTTATCAAATATTAACAAGTAAATGTAGATCTAGAATACGAAAAGCATACCTACATAGTGGGTGTTTGTAGGTCCCGCCGGTTAGGTGCATTGACGGTCTCCTCATTGATAATGAGGGGATGACTATATGGGGTATACCAGTACTCGTAATCCAATGAATAATAATGAGGACAACCGACTCGTCTCAATGCTGAGACATGTAGACCACCCAAATATGGCGTAAACCACTGTCAGGATGACTCGGCTGATGATATCAGGAACTTAAGCTCATACCTCTTCGAGTGTCTCGGACTATATACATACTTGGGCCTCGGGATCGAGGAAGGAATGACCTGAACATAACCAAGCTGTCGTAATACCCAATATGGGCTATACGGCTCAATAATATCACAACAGCATATGCAACCGACATACGTTGTCCTCCGAACCATGGTAGTCGGATCATCTTAATATGGCATCCAAATGACCAACAATATAAAAAAAAGTTATGCAATCAGTTTTAACTATTAATCATATAAAATAAGAGTATTTAGTAAATAATTTGCGTACCTCAGATACTTGATGTTTATCCAAGCGTCTGCGTATCGAATTAAGTCGAAGGGTAGCCTCACTCTCTATGTGATAAACCCACTTTCTAGCTCGGGGATCATGATGACCGACTGCTAAACCATCTCTATAAGGCCGAAAACGAGAGAAGTGCTCGTATATCCAACCCTATAAAAGCGTGAGATAACCAACAATGTGATGGCACTCTGACCTTGTGTCTACGGCCATGTTAGAAGTCCGAGGCGTTATCATGCATTTATCAAAAATCTCTTAAATACAAACTTCGTCGTTCTTCCAAACCAATACATTCTGTTGAAATGGCTCATCATGAGTAACCTGGAGGAGCTCCTCGGACCTAACGTGCAAATTAGTCGATGGCAAACCACCACTAACTGTGCGACCCTTAATAGGAACTCGTAAAATCTGCCAAACATCATGCAACATGATCGTCATCTCTCCGAGAGATAAGTGAAAAGTGTTCGTGTTAGGTTGCCAGCGTTCTATAACGCTGAAGTCAAAGGCATGTTGAGGTGTATAAACATAATATGCAACAGATGGTCAATACACGACGCACCCGCAGGCTGGAGCATCTGAGCATCGAATCCCCTCTTCCATGAGTGGAGGGTATGAAACGTGTTCCCGCGATTCTGACACCTAATAACTCCTCGATCACCATCCACTGAATCCCAAAGAAAAGCGAAAATGTAAGCGGGAAAACTAGGAATCACGCTACCATCATTAGCCCCCCCCCCTCCGACATAAGGTCCTGAACTAACAACGAAGTATCGCGAGCAGCTTTGGTCCTGCACCAATTAGTTTCAGTTAGGGATGGGCATAGGTCTAAGACCCTAGCCAGACCCTATTGGACCCGACCTTAATTTTAGGGTCTGGGTCCAACATTTTCAGTACCCTACTGGTCGGGGTCTGAGTCCGGGTCCAAGTGAACTTCTTAGGGTCCGGGTCTGAGTCTTAATGTTCTAGACCCGAACCCTACTTAGAACCTACACTTGGACTCTACAGTTCTTTAATATTCTTTTTGCCTTTTGTGTTTTAGTTAAAAACCTTCCTATTTATCCTAAAATTCCAACTTTTATCATTTGAACCTTAGACCTTAGACCTTAGACCCATACCCTAGACCCTACAAATCATAGGCACTATCGAAAGTCAAGAAATATAAACAGTGTTTAAAATTTGGCAAAGATAAAGGAAATAGGCTCGACCCTAGACCCATACCCTTATCCGGGTTCAGCTTTTCTAGACCCTTAGGGTCCGGGTCCAACTGCTGGAGATGGTGATGGTGCTGCCACGCCATTGTTGCTTGTTAAGGATTCTAAGCTCATTCACATAGTTGGAGATTGTATCTTTCTTCTTAGTGTTCATGAATTCGATGCTTCTTTCATGGAGGTGTTTAATTTCATTCATTAATGTGCTCGAGTTCTTAGCTTAATATCATGTTAGTTCTTTCTTTCAATTCGAATAAGTTAGATGATTAGAGTCCTTAAATCCATTGGAGTTGTTTTGCTTTTCCTTAATTTTTTTGCGTCTATGATAGTTTGTTTTGAGTTGTATTTCTTTCATAGTTTAATGGAGTCTCGTAAATCCATGTAATCCTTGTAAGTTCGAAATTTCCTTAGCTTAAGTTGTATTTGAGCAAGTAAATGAATCCAAGGGACAACGTGTAAGGAGTGACTTGGAAGTGCAGTGTGCAAATGGCAAGAGAATAGGGGTTTGTTGAGCTCCTCATTCACACGTTCAAAAAAACAACCTTCCTATTCTTTAGGCGTGCATGCAAGAGTGGAGTCCTAGCATTGCTTGGAGTGTTTGATGTGCAGCAACAAGGCATGCACAACATGGAAGAGAGGCGCCACTAAAATAGGGAGTTAGTTCATAGCTTGTGCACGTTGCCTTATAGCCGTTTGTGGCTGATTTAGTTGCCTAGTTAGTTGGCTCCTTCTAGCATGATTTCAGCCATGTTCGGATATGTAATTAGTGGTTAGTTAATTTCTTAGTTTCCTTAATTAATTTAGTTGTCTAAAAATCAGAAAACTAAGTTGTAAATGTCCTATATAAGTCGAATGACTTGCAATGAAATGAACATGACTTTTATGACTTAATATCGAGTGTTTATTACTTCTTGCTTTCATCTTTGATTTCTTGGATTAGAATCAAGTGTAAGTGCCTATGCTTATTTAGTTTTGGCAAACTAATTTGTGTTCTTAGGATCCTCTTAGATTACTTGGTGGTGTGACTTATCCTAGTGATCTAAAAGCTGACATTATATTAAACCGTGAGTTTTGAGGATTCGAACTCAAGGTTTTCTTACCTATCTTTACTTGAACCTTGTGTAACTCGAGTGCTACTCTAGTTATACAACATCTTGGTATCAGAGCTAGCTTAATTCCTAGCCTAAACAACACCCCCACACACCCCATTTTACACTCAAACACATTCCCTAAACACAACCCTTCGAACCAGCCCCCAAACCCCACTTAAAAAACACCTAAACTAAACTTGTTCTAGCCATGGGAGATGAAGCTAATCCCCTTGCCAATTGGTGTGAAACCATAAGTCTCCTTGAAAAGGAGAGAAGAGAGAGTGATGCACACATGGCCTTGTTACAAGACCAAGTAAGGCAGCTCTCAGTTAGACTCAATCACCAACGAGATGGAGGTGATGATTCAGATGATGGTAGTGACATAACTTTGCATCCAAGGAGGCCTAATCCTCATCCTTCTAACGACATCAAGGTAGACATACCTGATTATGATGGCAAGCTTGATCCTGATGAGTTTGTTGAATGGATTAGAACCATTGAAAGAGTGTGTGATTACAAACAAGTGTCGGAGGATAAGAGGGTGAAACTTGTAGCTTTAAAGTTGAGGAAGTATGCATCAACTTGGTGGACAAGTGTGTGCGCCAAAAGGGAGAGATTAGGGAAGGATAAGGTAAGGAGTTAGGAGAAAATGAAGAAACACCTTAAAAAAAAATTCCTACCTACCTATTATGTGCAAGACAACTTCTCAAAATTCCATCACCATAGCCAAGGTAACAAGACTGTTGAGGAGTATGCAAGAGAATTCGAAGCTTATATCATGAAATATGATGTAATGGAGGATGAACCTCAAACATTGGTGCGCTTCTTAGGAGGTTTAGACCCTTCTATTGCTAATGTGGTTGAGTTGCACTCATACTCAACCTTAGAAGAGCTAGTTATGTTAGCTCACAAAGTGGAACGCCCAAACAAGTCCAAATCTAAAGGTAAATGGGAAGCTTCACGCTCCTTTACCAAAACTACCCCATACACTAAACCAAACCCAACCCCTTCTAAACCAAACACATCTTACACTTCTAAACCACCTTAAAAGATTGAACCTAAGCCTACTATGTCAAGCACCCCTCGAAGGTGTTATAGATGCCAAGGACTAGGGCACATTGCCTCGGAATGTCCTAACAAAAAGGTGGTGACTCTTGCGGAGTATGAAGCAGTGGAGGAAGGATATGAAGGAGAAGAGGAGGAGTATGGAGAAGAAGAGGAAGAAGGGCTTTTCATAGGGCCTGATGATGGAGAGTGTTTAGTAGTGAGGAGGACTCTTAGTGCGTGGCTTAGCTACTAATGAGGATCAATTGCAAAGAGAGGCTATATTCCATACTAGGTGCACCATAGGAGGCAAAGTTTGCTCCTTAATCATTGATGGTGGCAGTTGCACCAACGTAGCATCTCAAACCTTAGTCACAAAACTAAACCTAAACACTACCCCTCACCCTAACCCTTATGTGATTCAATGGTTGAATCAAGGCAAAGCCATACATGTTTCTTCACGTGTATTGCTTGCTTTTAGCATAGGAAAGACCTATAAAGAGGAGCTATGGTGTGATGTTATTCCAATGGATGCGTGTCATGTCCTATTGGGAAGACCATGGATGTTTGATAGAAAGGTGATCCATGATGGATACAAGAACACTTATGTTTTTTTGAAAAATCAAAAGAAGATTGTTCTTACCCCCTTGTATCCGAGACAAAAAGAAACCTCTCCAAATCAAACCAAGAAACCAGTGTCCTTAACCGCCTTCATCAAATCATCCTACCATGAGTATGAATCATTTCAAGAGCTCATCTTGAGTGATTTAGACCAAGCTTCACCCCCACAAACCGAAACATA
Organism: Beta corolliflora; assembly: GCA_947648045.1. Lineage (NCBI taxonomy): Eukaryota > Viridiplantae > Streptophyta > Magnoliopsida > Caryophyllales > Amaranthaceae > Beta > Beta corolliflora. Next base: position 94,354 of record CANSZD010003502.1, read on the forward strand.
ACACCCCTTGATAACCCCTTTGAGCATGTCTTTTCACAAGAAATACCCCATGGCCTACCCCCTAAGCGAGATATCCAGCACAAGATCGACCTTATTCCCGGAGCTAGCCAACCTAATAAACCTGCCTATAGAACCAATCCAAAAGAAACCGAAGAAATAAGGAGGCAAGTGGAAGAATTGAAGGTGAAAGGATTGATTAGGGAGTCTCTTAGCCCTTGTGATGTCCCTACACTCCTTGTGCCTAAGAAGAATGGTGAATGGCGCATGTGTGTGGATAATAGAGCCATCAACAAGATCACTATAAAGTATCATTTTCCTATTCCAAGGTTAAATGATCTTTTAGATGATTTACATGGTTCTAAGGTCTTCTCTAAAATAGACCTAAGGAGTGGCTATCATCAAATTCCAATTCATGAAGAAGATGAGTGGAAAAATGCCTTTAAGACAAAGGAAGGCTTATATGAATGGCTTGTTATGACATTTGGATTGTCGAATGCACCAAGTACATTCATGAGATTAATGAACCAAACCTTGAAACCTTTTCTTGGTCGGTTTGTTGTGGTGTATTTTGATGATATTTTGGTGTATAGTAAGAATGAAATGGAGCATGTTGATCATCTACACCAAGTTTGTGAAGTATTGGAGAAGGAGAAGTTATATGGAAACCTTGAGAAGTGTCAAGTCTTCTCAAATCAGGTTGCCTTTCTTGGCTTCCTCGTTTCAAGTGAAGGAATTGAAGTGGATGAGAAGAAGGTACAAGCCATTAGGGAATGGCCAATTCCATGTTCAATCCAACAAGTAACAAGTTTCCATGGCCTAGCTTCTTTTTATAGAAGATTTGTTCGAGATTTTAGTACTCTCATGGCCCCTATCACTGAGATTACCAATTTCAATGGAGCTCACAAGCATAACAAGCATTTGAGGAGGTAAAGCTTCGGCTCACAACAACTCCCATCCTAGCCTTACCAAGTTTTGAAGAAGTATTTGAGGTAGAATGTGATGCTTCTAGAGTTGGCATTGGTGCGGTCCTTTCTCAAAATGGAGGACCTCTAGCCTACTTTAGTGAGAAATTGAACGAGGCTAAAAGGAAATATTCTACCTATGCATGACAAAGAGTTCTATGCTCTTATAAGATCACTCGATCATTGGAGGCATTACCTCATAGCAAAAGAGTTTATTTTGCACTCGGATCATGAGGCCCTCAAATATTTGCAAAGCCAACAAAAACTTCAGCCACACGATGCCAAATGGGTTGAGTTTTTGCAAGCTTATCATTTTGTGATCAAGCACAAATTCGAAAAGATGAACAAGGGTGCTGATGCCTTGTCAAGGAGGTACTTATTGCTTAATTCTTTAAGAAGTCGAGTCATTGGCTTAGAGGTTTTGAAGGAGAGTTATGCAAATGATCCGGATTTTGGAGAGCTCTTTGAGAAATGTCAAGTTCATGCTAATGGAGACTATCATATGTATGATGGTTTCTTATTCAAGAACAAGAGGCTTTGCGTGCCTAAACATAGTGTGAGGGAATCACTCATTCGAGAATTTCATGAATGTGGCCTTGCTGGACACTTTGGCATTGAGAAAACATACACCTTGGTGAGTGATTACTTCTTTTGGCCTAGATTGATGAAGGATGTGGAGTACATAGTTAAGAGATGTTCAGCTTGTTAACACGCCAAGGGCCATTCTCTTCCTCAAGGCCTACACTTACCTCTTCCAACACCAAAGGCACCATGGGAGGACATTAGCCTTGATTTTGTCACGGGGCTACAATGAACACATCATAACAAGGATGTTGTGATGGTGGTGGTTGATAGATTCTCAAAGATGGCTCATTTCATCCCTAGCCATACTACTCATGATGCAGTTCAAACGACCCTTTTGTACTTCAAAGAAGTGGTTCGTTTACATAGAGTCCCTAGAAGCATGGTGAGTGATCGAGACACAAAATTCCTAAGTCATTTTTGGCTTATCCTATGGAAGAAGATGGGAACCAAGCTCAAGTTTAGCACATCAAGTCATCCCTAAACTGATGGCCAAACCGAGGTAACTAATCGAACTTTGGGAACTTTGTTGAGGGCTTTAGCTACTAAAAGTCCACGGCAATGGGAGGAGATGTTTCCTCATGCTGAATTTGCATACAATAGGGTGCCTCATAAGACTACTGGATTGAGTCCCTTCGAAATTGTCTATGAGATCAATCCATGTACTCCTATTGATTTCGCTCCCCTTCCAATTCGAGACAAATTTAGCAAGGACGCTGCAGAAAGAGCAAAGGAAATCAAGAAGCTTCATGAGCTTGTTAGAGAAAGGATCATTCGAGCTAATGATAAGATTATGCAAAGAATTGATAAACGAAGGAAGGATGTTCAATTCTCTCCTGGAGATTGGGTGTGGATTCATCTAAGGAAGGAGCGTTTTCCTTCCAAGAGGCATTTAAAGTTGAGTCCTAGAACAGATGGTCCATTCAAAATTCTTGAGAAGATCAATGCCAATTCCTACAAAATCGAATTACCAGGTGATTATGGTGTTTCTTCTTCTTTTAACATTACGGATCTTAGTCCATTTTATGAAGATGAAGGTGATCTTCCAAGTTTGAGGTCAAACTTCTATCAACAAGGGGAGGATGTTGGAGATGGTGATGGTGCTGCCACGCCATTGTTGCTTGTTAAGGATTCTAAGCTCATTCATATGGTTGGATATATTATCTTTCTTCTTAGTGTTGATGAATTACATGCTTCTTTCATGGAGGTGTTTAATTTCATTCATCAATGTGCTCGAGTTCTTAGCTTAGTATCATGTTAGTTCTTTCTTTTAATTTGAATAAGTTAGATGATTAGAGTCCTTAAATCCATAGGAGTTGTTTTGCTTTTCCTTCATTTTTTGTGTCTATGATGTGTTCATCATATTAGTTTGTTTTGAGTTGTATTTCTTTCATAGTTTAATAGAGTCTTGTAAATCCATGTAATCGTTGTAAGTTTGAAATTTCCTTAGCTTAAGTTGTATTTGAGCAAGTAAATGAAGCCAGGGACAACATGCAAGGAGTGACTTGGAAGTGCAGCGTGCAAATGGCAAGAGAATAGGGGTTTGTTGGGCTCCTCATTCACACGTTCAAAAGACAACAACCTTCCTATTCTTTAGGCGTGCAAGAGTGGAGTCCTAGCATTGCTTGGAGTGTTTGGAATGCAGCAACAAGGCACGCACAACATGGAAGAGAGGCGCCACTAAAATAGGGAGTTAGTTCATAGCTTGTGCACGTTGCCTTATAGCCGTTTGTGGCTGATTTAGTTGCCTAGTTAGTTGGCCACTTCTAGCATGATTTCAGCCATGCTCGAATATGTAATTAGTGGTTAGTTAATTTCTTAATTTTCTTAATTAATTTAGTGGTCTAAAAATCAGAAAACTAAGTTGTAAATGTCGGAAAAATTGATTTAATCGGTCCCAACTATGGGCACTCTGACAAAAACTGTCCCAATTTCAATTTAATACTGTTCAGTCCCAACTCTGGGGGGGTGTTTTACAAAAGCAGTTCAGGTTAACTAGTGACTTGGTAAACCAGTAGTTTTCCATTTTCCCCTTTTTTTGGTCTTCTTTACTGTTATCCTCTTCTCTCTCTTCCCTCCTTCCTCCTCTACCATGCCTCCCCTCCCCTGCCACCTAGGGATGGCAATGGGTCCAGGACCCTACCTAGACCCACCCAGACTGTAATAGCTTGGTTTTCAAGAAGCTTCTATTAAGGGATTAACAAAATTATTTATTTAATTAGTCTTTTATAATATCCATTTTGGTGTTGTTAATTTCATCTATGTATGAGAGTTATGATTGGAAGCAAAATCAGATTTTTAAAACTTATGCATTGAAATTACAAAATTACCCTAAAAAAAAGAAGAACAAAACCCATTTCCTGTTTCTTCATTTCTCTCGTGGCTTCTCTAAGTTTCTAAAGAAATATTTATTCTCTAATGTCTTTTTAAAATTCTCCTAAACTAGATTACCTACAAAAGATTAACAGCAATTGAAACCCCCAAAACCCATTTTTCTCTTTCTTTCCCTCGCATCATCCTTTTTCTCTCTTAACCGACAAAGCTCGGTGATGAAGCGCCGCTAGAAGCAGGTGTTCAGTCCTCCAGCATCTCTGTTCCTCCGTTTTCCCCTCCTCTGCTTCGTTTCTTCGGTCTTGCCTCTTGTTTTCCGATTCTCTTCGTCGACGACCTATCGTCCCTGCTTGTTCTGGTGTGTGTGTTGGTGATGCCGCTGTCGTGCTTTCACGGAGCTGTTCACCACCACTACTACTTCCCCCTGTTCGCCGTCGTTGCTGCTACTCTTTATCTCTCCTCAGTTTTTGTTAGTGTGTTGGTGCCATTGTTCTTTAGCTCTTTATGGAGGTATAAGCTCCATTTCTTCTCTTTTAGTTTCAAACTTTTGTATGGGTATACTTGCTTGAATCTTCAAAGCCAAAATTCGAATCTTGGGTATAATAGCAAATCAGATTATTGTTTTTTTTTATATTGAGAAAAAGATTAAAACTTTCTTCTGTTTAATTGATTGAAATTGGTTTTGGAACATATAATCTTAGTAAGCTTGCTAAATTAGATTTTACAAGTTCTGTTTCCTATATTTCAAATCAAAATCATACTTTCATGTCTGCAAATCAGTGTGATGGTTTCCAAAAATTGCAGTAATTAGAGTTAGAGATTGTCAATGTGAGTTAGATTGTGAAATGATTTGTATATAAGGGTTGTGGTTAGTTCATGGAAGAGCTTAGAAAGTATGAGCAAGTAAATTAGTTTATCTGAATTGTTGTGAAGATGGATATTAATTGTTGTCATTGTTGTTGTGGTGGATTATTGTAGGGAAATCATGTGTGGTCAAGGCAAAAAGCTATTGACGTTTAGTGTGGAATTCGAGCTATAACGAGGTACACATTGTCCTTCCACCTTTTAACTCAGAATTTGTGTTTATATGACCTTAGGAATAATACTATGATATTATGAATTAGCCTCATGACTTGAGCTTAATATGTGCTTCTAATTTTAAGTTTGGAAATATTGAAAAGCTTTATTTGAACTTTCTGCAACATTGACTATTTCATAAAGGTGTGTTCTAATTGTTGTTCCGTGAATACTAAGTTTTATAAAGCAAATCATGATTATGGATTATGATAAGTGTACTTTGGTTTTTTTAAGAGCTTATACTGTAAGTTACTGAACGACTATGTTTTAAGATATGATATAGAAGTTATGGGTGTCTGATTCCGAATAACTAAGAAAAATTTCTAAATATATATGTATATATTGTGATATTCTGAATTGAGCGACTTCATATAACTACGTAATGTGATCAGCTAAATTTTGAAGAATCCGACAAAATCTCCAATGAGATATTATTTCATAAAGGGTTTCAAATTTATGGGTTTTAATGTAAGTGTTTAGTTTCACCTTATGAGATTTCAAGAGCATTATGTTAAGCGATCTCCGAACTGATGATTTGTGTAGAGATTTTGGAGATACAATTTCGAACTTTCTGGAAGAAGATTATTAGAAATAGTATACTATAGTAAGTCGTATCTTAGATATGTATTCTTAAAGGGTAAATTATATCACTTAGAGATTCACAATTTGTTTATTAGTATGATAATAATTTTGATAAGCTCAATGGAGTAACTGAGTAAATTAAATGGTGAAATCTATTTCACAATAATAAAAAGCGTATGCGACATTGCTATATTTCAAGTAAGATTTGTATACAGATGATTTAAAGCATCTAGAGGGTACAAAGAGTCTGCTTTACTCTAAGTTACTGGGAATTCAAGTATATTATGGTTAACAAGAGGTTTAAAATTTGAAATTCATATATCTATTTCGAGGATCTGAGTATGGGATAAGAATTTAGATGTAACTGTTAACAACTTGGGATATATGATTTGACCTTTGGAAGATACGAGTTTGAGATGTCATCAACTAAGTATTATAATTATCTTTTGTGTGGGGGAAAATATTCAGATTAAAAGTTAAATTAAATCATTTAGAGATATCTTCAAGGAACTTTGAGTAAGTTGGGTCTTATATATATATATTAAAGTAATCGAGGAATGAATTGGTTGTTGAAGGGTTCAGTTAGGAATATAAATTATTGTGCGAGATAGTTGAGTTAATGATCAAAGTTGTAATCCGGGAATGAGCTTTAGAGTTTAAATACCTCATAATGGGTTAGTAAGAAAATTATATGAGAACTTTATGAGTCTAATAGATAAGATAACTACTAACGATATGCCGTAAATAACAGACAACGAGTTAAGTAAGGTTAAAGGTGAGAATGTCATAATGGTAATATAAGAGTTCAATATTTGGGTGTTGAAGGAATGTCAGATGGTAATTCGATATTGTATTGTTGGTGTCATAAGAGTTAGTAAATCCCATCTTTGTGGATGCAATATAATTAAAATTAGGAATCTTATAATATAAGTACCAAATTAGGCATATAACAGAGGTTAGATGTTTCACTTTCTCAATAGAGGAATAAGGTTAAAGAAAAAGGGAATACAGGGTAATATGAATATCTTGTGATGGAAACATTGTAAAATTAGTGACATAATTTGATAATGAAGGGAATATATATATATATATATATAATAAATATGGATGTAAGATTAATTAAGTTGGGATTACAAAGTTCAAACAAACAAATAAGTTAGGTAAAGGGAATTAAATGGCACTAGTGGAAAAAACGCTATATGTCAAAACACAACCGTTGCGGTTCTTAAGATAACCGAAGCGGTAAATCCTCGAAATTTGGAGTGGGAAACTTGGGAACAAAAACCGCTGCGGTTCTTAGAGAATCGCAGCGGTTAAACGGAAAATCGATCCGGTTTTCTGTTAACCGCAGCGGTTAGTCCTCATTTTTTTTGGTCTAATACCACTTTTGGTATTGAGCGCTAGGCTAAATTGAGCCCAGTTACGAGAAAGGCCCAGTTGGAGCCCCCTTCTCCTCCTCACCAGTTGGAGCCCCTTCTCCTCCTCACGATAGATTTGGGGTTTTATCCCCTTCATCTGGTCCTCTCTTCTCTCTCATCTCACACCTTCACCCTTCGACCGTCGTAGAATCCGCTCGTCGTTGTTTTCGCGAGTTCTATTGCCGTTGTTTTCGCGAGTGGGTAAGGCCATTTCAAAGCGCACAACGCCTACGCTACAATGGCTGCTGTAGCTACTGCTCCAGGCAACATCTTAACTCCGCCATTGTTATCTCGTCTCAAGCTCAAATCTCCACCGACACCTCTTCTTTCTATCTCCTCTTTTCAATCTAATCTCTTTGGCCCTTCGCTTCTGCATTACTTCCTTCAAATTTCATTCTTTCCCTCTCCTCTTCTCACCGTCTTTCTGTATCCGCTCGATTTACGCCGAATAATTCCGATGATGATACAATTCTCGGCTTATCTTCCGTTAGGTCAGCTTTAATTGCTGTTTTTTTAGTTTTCCGGTTGAATTTTGTTGATTGATTTTTTTGCTGAATTGTTGAATATTTTAAATAGGTCAGATAAAGTTTGGTTAATTGACGAGCAGCAAAATATGGTTAGTTGTTGGACTCTAATTATGTTTTTTTTCTTTTTTTGGTTTGGTTTGTGATTTATATGAAATTGATTTGAATTAGGTGGGAGTTTTATCGAAAAGTGAAGCTATTCGAAGAGCTGGGGATTTAGAGCTTGATCTGGTATGTTTTGATTGTTGTATATGTTGATTCAGCACATTATTCTGCAATGTTTGGCTCAACTAATGCAAGTTACACGAAAAAATATTGTTGGTTAGGATGTTTTGTTGGTGAAATGCTTAAAATGCATGCACTACATGTTATTAACTGTTGAGATTCCCCACCTGCTCTTTGGGCTTATAGTATGTTTTGTGAATGTATATATCTGCTTCCAAATGATGGTGCATTGCGCGTGTCTGTGTATGTACTCCCTTCCTCCTAAAGTGTGTGTGTGTGTGTCATGCCAGTTTCGCATACATGGATTTATGAATTAATAGTGAATTTGTACATGGTTCTTTTGGGCTACTTAAACAATAATAGATAGTCAATTGTTCTCAGGTACCCAATCTTATACCACAAATTAGGTAATACTAGTCTACGCTGATTCAAAAGCGTAGCTAGCGACTAGAATTGAACCATTATGTGGTAGTAGAGCAAGAAGCCATGAACAGAGAAAGGTGATTGGCTGAATCTACATTTTTCAATCGAAAAGGGTAAAAAAATGGGACAAATCAAAAGAGAAAGATAGACAAGAACTTTTCAATTAAAAGGAGTACACACACTAGTACAATGTGTCGACAAGCCATGTGTGATGCTAAGTCATTACGTTACTAGGTGGCATTTTTTGAGTGAAAATCACATCAATGTATTTATAATTCCTCTGTTTTTTTTAAGATCTACCATTTCACTTTGCTCATATGACTTTCTGGAAATGTGATGGCTATCTTGTATTCATGTAGGGAGTTATACATATAAATTAATTACATACAACTTTTCTTTCATAAGATGAACTTTCATCTTCTCAGTGAGTTTGATAGCAGGAGTGAATATTTAGTGAGCCTTGAGCTATAAACAACCTTCTTTGTGATTTTCGTTTGGATTCTTCTTTTGGTTGATTTCTAGTCCTGGATTGTTTTTTTCAAGAAAACTTTTAAGAGTACATCTTTTTTCACGAATGTCATTTTGGCAAAATAAAGTCGAAAGGCCCATCCTTATGTATAGCAGATGTTAATGTTACTTAACAATTACTAAAGGGCTTTCCGCCTGTGCATTGTCAACATATAGCTATATAGCTTTCCGATCCTTTTCTAAGGCTTTTGGCCATTGTTGATGTTAATGTATCACACTAAAAAGCGTTTGCGGTTTTGCTTTAGAAATAAGTTTCGCAAGGTCTAGGCATTATCGCTTATTATAATATGCTTCGGGAGTCTAGGTCCATGGTGAACTTTGACCATTATGTTGTCAAATAGTATGATAGAAAGCTTGACTGTTCACGTCTTCTGTTATGCTCCGGTGGATTGCGTGGAGCATTGTCGGGGAGACTGGTTGTGTTGGAAGCTAATGTTTTCGGCATTGCATATTCTCTGCTCGATGGTAACATCTCGATGGTCGGTGGTACCTCCAAGAACCTCTCTATTTGAAATGGAAACAAGTGGGACCGCCACGTTGATTGCCGATACTATTGTATTATCTCGCTTTTGAATCCTATTGTTTTTCTAACCTTGTAGCTGCAAAATTATGCAAAAACGGGAAGAAGCTAGAGTCGAGGAGCTAATTAAGGCTGTTTGCCGATTCGGTGCCCAAGTTGTAAGCGGTGGAGCTGTAGGAGATATGTAGGAGATATGGCACTGCATTTTTGTGAGCATTACAAGTATGCAATAAGTGCACTCATAAGCTGTATTTTTGTTTTTTTGGCCATGAGCTGGAGTGCTAGACAGACACAACATTGTTTCATATAATACTTTATGTATCTAATTATTTATGCTTATGCTTCAATTAAGCATAATATGCTTAATTAAATTGAGTATTTATATATACTATTGATTTTATATCGATTAATAATGAAAAAATGCAAAAAAAAAAAAATTTTTTTTTTGGTTTTTGGGTTGATCAACCGCTGCGGTTTTGGGTCAAAACCGCAGCATTTAATCACATTAACCGCTGCGGTTTTTACCCAAAACCGCATCAGTTAGTGACCGCTGCTAGCACAACCATTGCGGCCCAAAACCGCAGTGGTAAGCCCGGTTTTGACCGTAGCGGTTGAACTTTTTTCCACTAGTGTAGGGAGATCCTATAATATTGTGTGTCAGTGAATTCGAGGTGATAACGTTGTTTCTAGTTGGGTTATTAGAGGATCGGAAGTTCAATTATGAGGGGTTGAAATCATTAAGATATGGGATTAATCATCAAGTCACCTTAGAGAAAGCATTAACTATCCTTATAGGATATAAGTCTGAATTTTACAAACCTGCTTTCTCCTAAATTACAGAAATGGATTCTAAGATGTTTTACATCATAAGCTTTGGGTATATAGGATATGAACGTTGAAATCTATGGTTATGAGCGATGAACAATTTATTATTATTATTATCACATTTTGACTTTAGGACGAGTGTTCCAAAAACAATAATAGAAGTTCTACTTGGTATATACGACAAGAATATAATTGGTATCATTAAGCTTAAGTATGAACATCGAGATTTGCTTAGTTGTATAGGTTATTCAACGAGATTAAATGAAAAGTTATTTCTAAATAGAGAACTTTTGTAATTAATATATAAACTTATTTAAGATTAAATTTTGTCTTGACTTTCTGATCGGTAAGCTATGTTTTGAACTTCAATTATAATAAGTTTGGACTATATTTCCATTAAATTCCGTATTTGATTGGGTTTAGCAAATGAATTTTGTAAAGGATTGAATTATACAAAGTTATTGGAAACTCAAGTATATCTGTTATCAAACAATTTGAGTTTTGTATATGAAATACCCAAATGCGATTATGTTACGAGATTTTGATATATCTGACTCGAGAATTATGAATTTCAGTTTTAGAAAAATATATTGAATTGTGAATTATGTATTTTGATTCTGTTTCTGTGAGGGGAAGAAGCTGCTAGAGCAGTGATGAACAATATTCTGTATTCTGTATATCTATATTCCGGGGACATGTCCTGAAAAGTCTTGCAAGCAGTACATAACGGAAGAGGGAGATGTCCCTTGTAAAAGCTTAGAGACTCCACCGGAATGGCAACTCTATTCGTGTTCTCTTCCCCGGTATAATATGATTTATGAAAGAAAATAGAATATGTATTTCAATATGCAAAAGGTTTCGTGGGAACTTATTTCAAACTCTATTCCCAAAGTAATGTTTTACTCTCCCCAAGTCTATGGAGATTATGTGCCGAATGTGGTTATGATTTACTAAGAAATTCATTAGGAATATATGAAAGGAGTTAGCTATGCTACACATTTGCATTAAAGGTTTTTGTATCTCAAACACAGAAGTGGGAGATATTTTTATGACTTAAGGTATGTTAGAGTTGATTTCGGAAGATCATATTAGTTCTATAGAATTCTCATGGTTCTGTCAATTGAAGTATATACTATTTACGTTATGAGATATTCGTATTATTTTTTTTAAACAAGAAGTAACATTATAAAGTGCGTTCAAGTATTGTTATATAATTCTTTTATTATGACTTCTATGTATCTTGATTTCAAATGTCTCGTAAGATAAACTTAAATCTGTAAATGCGTTTAAGCCACCGAAATAAATTTTATGGTTGGACTAGTGTGTACTCAGTTTCGCTGATTTTGTTCTTGGAACCTGTCCTGGTGGGGGCAGCGTTCGATATTAGTAATTTTTGCAGGAAATGTTGAAGTTAGCTCCGGTGTGGTTAAAGGTTCAATGTTATAAGAGATGATATTCGGATGAGCAATCGTGGAGATTGTAAAGCTTAGTCAAGAGAATTCTCATGGTATATTAATGTAACGCCCCGAAAAATACATAACCTTAATCGGTGCGGCGTCTCCGGCGAATGGCGATGGGCGACTAACGCCGCGGGCACGGGCGTTGGTGGGCCGCACGCACAGCCAGCCGTATGAAGGAAAGGACGCGAGAAGAAGAGCGCGACAGAGAGAGAGGACGCGAGGTCAGTGCGGTGGTCGGCGCAGCAAAAAAAACAGAGGAGAAGGAGAGAGTGGTGTGGTGTGTTGCTTGGTGGACATGGCTATTTATAGCCATTGTCAAGCTTCTAGAAAGCTTTGAAGATAACAATGGATGGAAGGGAATTTATGATGAGAATTCTTCTCTTGGTTTATGGCGATGGATTGGTTGTTGGAAGAGAAAAGAAATGCACTTGATGGTTGGCCATGTTAGAGGAGGAAGGAAAGAGGAAGATGCCATATGAGGAGGGAGGAAAAGTTGAAGAAGGAAGGAGGAAGGAGAATAGGGGTGGGAAAGTAGTTCAAGTTTGGATTTTTCCACTTACCCTCCTCTTCTTCTTCTCTTTGTTTCTACTATTATTATTATTATTATTATTATTATTATAATTAAACTAAAATAATTTGGTCACTTTGATAATTATTATAAAAGAAAAGTTATGATATTGTGATTTTTAATTACTTACTTTGTTAAGCTAATTATAATTCATAACTACTTAATAAAAATTACATTCTTCTCTTTTATTTATTTTAGAAAAATCATACCTTAATAGCTTATAATAGTTTTATTAGAACTTCATTGATAACATAATTAGTAAAACAACAACTAGTTGGCTAATTAAGCATGTTTAAATTTTCGTGGATATTACATTCTCACCCCCTTAGAAAAGTTTCGTCCTCCGAACTAAAAAAAAAAAAATAAGTGCAGTAAAGGCTTTCACATTCACATATAAGTGCATAACATATATACATAGTAGTAAGTAGTACGCACACATAACTTTGCATAACTATAAGTCCTTCACAAACAAATGCGGTACCCCGATCATTATTAGTTAAAAAAAACATAAATACGAACCACATCGAGTTTATAACCACGTCCACACCCTTTTTTTTAGAATGAGAGAGGGATTAAAGAAGGCGTTTAGATTAAGTTTTCAGTCTACGGAATGCGTATGCTCTTCCCGCTTTGTGGACCCATATTATTAATTTCCCTTCTCTCTAATTCTCATCATTCACATAATCTCGAATTCCATTATATATTTCGAATCCTCATGACTTCAAATATCCAAAAACATAATATCATACTTGGTCCACCGGTTTACTTAAAAAGCCTAAACCCAAATTCATTAAGCTAACTTGCCTTTAATACATCAATCTACTCCTCTCTCATAACCATTTGAAGAGTTTAATCGTGCTTTGCATATAGCTTATTCATTCTCCTTCTATATTATGATCGTCATTGAACATTTATGAGCATCAAATTTTGAACCGTCTCCAAAATGACAAGATCATCCGATAAGGTATTCACCGTAGTCGTTAAATTCATTATTTCATTATTTATCCATCCTCATTTCGGTCGTCACATTAAACCATTATCATCATCATAGCCCCAAAGTTAAAAACATTTACCTTCCCAATCAATCATAACGTATTCCTAATCAAGTTTCTTACATAATTAACTCAAGTGTTCAAGCTCTTAATTGCTCAAGATTCTATCAACCTACATAGTGGTTTATTCTTCATCACGACTTCGATTTCCTAAACATTTCCTCAAGATTCTATAAACATTCCCTTTTTTTTGTTGGAATTCTATCACTTAATTCATCTATTATACATTTCTAAATTATATCAATGACCATACCAATAAGATATTCATCTAATAAATTCTCAAACGAAAAGGGTTTTTGCCTTAATCTTCCAAAGGGGAACAAAGTAATTCACTAAATTCGCTTTTTTCTATTACGACCATATGCTAACTCCTCCTAATCCACACTCTATGTAGCTATTACATCTCCAAGAGAAGCACACTCCTATTCCTTTAAGATATATATTTGTCTAACCTCTTCAATCAATGCTTCACATTACCTAAAAGCCATAACACCACCATAACATCCAATATACATTATGGCGTACTCAATTTTTCAAAAACTCAAATCCTTTTAAGGTGAAGTACTATCTAAGTACTATCTACTCCTCAGTAGAAATCCTAATTCCTTGTAAATTTTCGAATCCAACCTAGATATAAAATTCAATCCCAAAATAAGTATCACGTCATTAAATAATTGAATAACCTCCACCATACCATTAACTTTAGATATTCGAATTCCTTAACCTCCTTTTCTTTATACCACCCAATAATATATTCTTAATCATCATGAAATCTCTAAACATTCTTTACATTAGTTCATTAACACTTTTTGTGTCTTACCTCGAACATAAAATATAACCACTCATACCTCAAAAAGATCATTCACAAATCATTCGTCCCTATTACTCAAATAACCATCGGTTTATCCTCGAGCCATTCAACATTGAACTTTTCACATAATTCATACAAAGTAAGAATCTCGTAATTTTCTATTCAGCATCTTATTTCTTAGATTTTACTAATCCAAAACTTAAGATTACCAATCACTAAATATTATCCTCAAAGGATCATAAGGTTGAATTCTTATTTCTTAACTTCTAATAACCCAAATAATCCTCAACTTTCTCAACGTCTAAATACCCAAAGGATCATACCTAGGCGATGCAAAGTCTAAGACTCCACACTTCGGCTAGGTTTCGGCCCGATACCACTCGTAACGCCCGAAAAATACATAACCTTAATCGTCGCGGAAGTACAACTTAAGCCTGTGGGTTAGGGCCCACTTATAATATAATAGTCTAGAATGAAAATTCATCTATACATTTGCTCATCATAAAACAATAATTGTTCATCTATCATACAAAATATTCTAAACCTTATAGAATCATACATAGTCTCTTCAATACATCTCATGATAATAGCCATACTCAGAATCTGTTCCTTCATTACCTAAAACATAAAACAAAACGTCATGAGCCGAGGCTCAGTAACATACTACCCTAACATCGTAAAAGCATTTCAATTTATTTTAGTTGCAAACAGGGAGAAGAGAAATAGTAAAACCATTTCGTAAACATAACCATTAAATCATAATCATAAAACATTATCATCACTCTTTGTCATATATCTTTTACTTTGGTAACTTGGCGAGTACAACGGAAGGGACGTCTCCCCAAAACATAACATCATCGTAAACGGAAGGCAGCCACCCGAGGACATTAGCCCTTATAAACGGAAGGTGGCGTTAGTGCCCAAAGTATAGTAATGCGGTGCCACCCGAGGACATTAGCCCTTATAAACGGAAGGTGGGGAACCGGCCAGAAGGTACGTGCACGACCCATGATAATGCATCGCCAAGAACCGTCTTTCACTTGAATTTATCATGTTTCATAACTTTTAAGTGTATTCATAATCACCATGATATATCATATTCTTTACTTTGCATTCGTAACAAAACATCTTCTTGCTTCCATAACGTTATTATAACATTATTTCATATCATCACATTTGTCACAAAACATTTCATATCCCGCAATCCATATACAAAATAATACAATTAACGTAAGCATTATTATAAAACATACTTAGAAGGGAATGCGGGTGTTAGCAGTAGACGTTACCTGAATTCCTGCTTAATAACCTTGATAGCCGGGGGAAGCTTGCAATATCCTTTATCTTCCTTAATCTATTCAAGAATAATTTTATTAATGAACGTTTCGTTATTTTGCTTTTAAGCCTAAATATTAGTTAGTGCTCATAAAGGTCATAGCATTCATTATTTTGTCATAAAGGTCTCGACAAAGGTCATTATTAACTTAGTCATTAATAACTTCTTAAGGTGACTCTTTAAACAACTAATTAGGTGGAATAACTCCTTTAGTTATACTTTTAGAATTATCGAAACATTATACTTACAATTACACATATTTTAAGAGTTCATAGTTAATTATCCATTAATCGTCTATCATTAAATTAATTAAGTTTATTGCTATACTATAACCATTAACATTATTTTAATATTATTTAATCTCATAAAACTCGTAAGTCAAGCTATCTTGTTATATTAAGTATTAGTGGAGGTAATAATAAATTAAACTCATATTATAAATAACAAGCTTATTAGTTTTAAACAACTCAACTAGTTTAGTAATCATGAAATATAACCCAATAATAGTTTTTAGGAGTCAAGTTAAGTGGTTTAATTAAACTAACCAAATTAGTCCATAAAATAAGTTCAAACATCTTTTTAGCCCAACAAATTAACCAAGTTTGTTAAACTAAGTGAATCAGTTTTCTTTAGGCCCAAACTTAAACTAATCATCAAAGGGTGTAATTAGGGCTCTAGTTTTAGTAGTATTTGAAAATTCAAAAATTAAAAGAACCCAAGAGGTAATTTTTACCTCTGCTAAGTGGGGGCGCTTCACGCGGCCGCGGCAAGAAGGAGGGCGAGTAGCCGGGGGCGCTGGGCGAATGGCGAAGGGGGGGAAACAGCTCGTGGGGGTGCAGGCAAAACAAAGAAGATAAAGGGAAAGGGAGAGAGAGAAGACGGGCGCGGGGGGGGGTGGGGGGCCAAAAAAGAAAGGGCAAAGAAAAGAGAGGGGAAGGTGTTGTGTTGTGGGGGGGGTTATTGGTTTATATTCGCTTCTTGAAAGCTTTTGAGGATAAAAGATGGGAGGAGGGATTTTGATGAGAATTTTTTTTTGGGTTTGATGGTTGGCAGGGAATGAATTGGTGGACGTTGAGAAAAAAAAAGTGGGTTGCAGGGGAGGGAAGGAAGGAAGCCTATGTAAGAGGAGGAAGAAAAGTTGAAGAAGGAAGGAGGAAGGAAATTGGTGGGAAAGTTCAAGTTTGATTTTTCCACTTCACTTACCTATTCTTCTTCTCTTTTGCTTCTACTATTATTATTATTATTATTATTATTATTATTATTAAACTAAAATAATTTCACTTTGGATAATTCATATTAAAAGAGAAGTTATGCATATTGTGATTTTTAATTACTTACTTGTTAAGCTAATTATAATTCATAACTACTTAATAAAAATTACATTCTTCTCTTTTATTTATTTTAGAAAAATCATACCTTAATAGCTTATAATAGTTTTATTAGAACTTCATTGATAACATAATTAGTAAAACAACAACTAGTTGGCTAATTAAGCATGTTTAAATTTTCAGGATATTACAATTAATGTATAGCCTTGGAGACTTGTTTAGATCAATTCTTGTACATGTACATTTTGGGTTATTGTATTGTGGGCCTTGACCCAGGTGCATAATCCTATAGAAAATTATGTTTCGCTGCGAGTAAATGTAAATTCGAGATTTATTAAGCCCTAATTCAGATTTGTAAATGTTAAGTGTGATTAGCTAGCAGCTTAGAAGTGCGGGCTGTTACACAGACCCACCCAGACCCTACCCTGAAATTAGTGTATGGGTCTTAATTTTTTGGACCCTATGGGTAAGGGTAGGGTATGGGTCTTGGTTCTATCGGGTAAGGGTAGGGTAAGGGTCCACTCCTCAAATACCCAGACCCTACCCAAACCCTACCCATAGACCCATCTAAACTAAAATATATATTTTTATTTTTATTAAAATTAAAATAAATATATATATAAACATATCTTTCCAGCAGACTTCCAATAAAACTAAAACCCTCCCTCAGTTAGGAACCCTAGTCGCAAATCGCAATCACGTAAAAATATATTTATTTATATTTTAATCTATGAGACTTTTGGGATGTGCAAAAAATATGTATTGGTATGGAATGTACGTGATATTATGTGTGCCAATTGCAAAATTAATATATGAAATTGTGCTTAACGATTATATATACATGTGAAAATGTAAGCGGATTTATTTTTGTGTTGGACCCATTTTAGACCCTAGACCCTACCCATACCCTATCGGACCCTACCGGTACGGGTAAGGGTCCTAAAAAAATTTACCCTATGGGTATGGGTAGGGTATGGGTCCACTTCCAAAAGTTAGGGTATGGGTAAGGGTCTAGCCTTACCCTACCCATACCCTACCCATTGCCATCCTTACTGCCACCCTAAAACTCCCCTCCCATGCCAGCCCCTAAAGCCCCTCCCACTGATCACAATCAAACTAAATCTTCTTGCACTAAACTTAATTAGCAAAGTACAAACAACTTAAAATACTTATTAAAAACGATCTTTTGAATAAACTAATCCTATAACTGATACATCAATCAAAACCCAGAAAATTTACAAAAATTAGAAGAGTAAGCAAACTAATACCCATAATAGAAAAGGAATTTTGAAAGTAAAATCAAGAGTTTCCAACAACTACAGCAATAACCACTACTAAATTCAGTAAAAACAACAATGACAGGATCCTGGATTCAGATCACACAATTAAGCACATTAAAATCACCATAACATGACCAAACTGCAATCTCAACATCACAAAAAAGTACAATACACTTCTATATAACAGTTGCACTGAATTGCAATGCAATTCTAATAATTTTTAAACAAGGAAAAAAAATTTGCCAAATAAACAACCTAAATACAAACTCAGGAGAATTGTAATTATTCATCAAATTATTAACCACTTATACTAAGAGTAACTAATTACATTTCTACCTCTCAAAAAAAACTAATTACATTTCTAAATTTGCGCTGCATGCAGTCGATGAACTCAACTAAGTGCACTCAAATCCAACACTAATATTACTGAAATTCGTATGAAATCCACTGCAATTGCAATAATAAAGAAAAACCTAAATTTCAGACCACACACAAACTCAACTTCATTAATCCCAAACAGCAACGTAAGTGCCACAAACACGCATATACATTTTAACTTCCACTAAATTTCAAGCAAAGTAACAATAGAATTACCAAAACGCGTCAAAATTACGCTACAATTACAAGTTCACTGAACATCGAAAAACTCAATCAAATCACCAACTTCAAGCTTGTTGCAGGAACAACAACTGAACAACAATGGCGATATTCGATCACAACGAGTCATCGGTGTTGTGGTTGGGCGGAGGAAGAGGGAACTGTGGTGGACTCGTGCAGGAGGCAGAGGAGGGCGTGGCCGGTGAAGGAGGAAGCATTGGAGGAAGCATTTGAAGGTTGCTGAAGAACCCAGACAATGAGGGCGGAGAAAGAGGGAGGAGGGAGGAGAGAGAAAGAGGAGGAAGAAGTATACTAGCTCACGTGGCATAATATATCTCACGTGACACAAATTTACCTGCTCCAGCAGGTTGATTACCTACAAGGACCACATGTGTAAAATACCTCCTAACGTTGGGACTGAACAATATTAAATTTAAGTTGGGACTGCTTTTGTCAGGGTGTCCATAGTTAGGACTGATTAAATCAATTTTTCTTGTGAATGTCCTTTACAAGTCGAATGACTTACAATGAAATGAACATGACTTTTATGACTTAAAACCGAGTGTTTATTACTTCTTGCTTTCATCTTTGATTTCTTGGATTAGAATCAAGTGTAAGTGCCTATACTTAATTAGTTTTGGCAAACTAATTTGTGTTCTTAGGATCCTCTTAGATTACTTGGTGGTGTGACTTATCCTAGTGATCTAAAGGCTGCCATTAAACCGTGAGTTTTGAGGATCCAAACTCAAGGTTTTCTTACCTATCTTTGCTTGAACCTTGTGTAACTCGAGTGCTACTCTAGTTATACAACACCAACAAAATTTTAGGGACCTGATCTAGGGTATGGTCGGACCCGACCCATACCCTACCCATGCACATCCCTAGTTTCGATACTCGACGACTCCCCCAACAAACCTCCCTCCTCTACCCTTCCTCACAGTAATACAAGAGGTGGCTTTACCCACAACCTCATCTTCTGCTTGATTCCCCGTACATTGAGTGACCATCTCATTATCTAAATCCTCCTCGTCCTCGGAATCCCAATTATGAGGCTCATCCTCATGATAGGAGGCAGCACAACCCGTTGTTCTTCCCCTCACCCTCCTAGTGGATGCATCGACACAACGAGATCGAGTATGTCATGGCCCAGATCCCTCAAGATCAACATTCTCGCTGCCTAAAGACCTTGATTGAGCATAATTATCAATTAGTGATTTTTTTTTCATATTTATTGAAAATCGATTTAAACTATTCATTCAATATCTAGGCATCCTTGTCGTTATTATCTTCTAATAACTACTAACTATAACTAATCATAAAATAAAACTAGTAACTATTAAAAATCACTAATCATTAATCACTAATAGTAAACAATAATCACTAAATTATTGCATAATAATTAATCATTTAAAAGAAATTAAACACTATTAACATGCAATAATCACTAATTACAAATTAAAATAAATTATTGGCTAATATAAAAATAACATGCTAATATCACTAATATGCTAATAACATTAATATGCTAATATGAATATGCTAACAACATGCTAAAACAAATTAAAATAATTTATCACTGTTGACATGCAAATATTAATCATAACTTATTCACTATTATCACTAAAATTAAAATGAATTAAATAAATTATCATTATTAGGATGCTTATAGTTTTCGCAATTTATTCACTATTATTCGTAATTTATGCACTATTATCACTCAAATAAAACAAATTAAAATAATTTATCACTACTATTCGCTATTATATCTTAAATCAAAATAATTTACAAAAATTGAAACAATATATCACTGAAAAAAATTTATAATGTGTGGAACCGAACATGATCTTTGTGTCCTCCACCGCGGAATTCAACCGAAACAAATTTTCATTTCCTCCACAGGGGAAACGAGAAATCGTTTCGATTCCGTGGTGGAGGAGACGAAATAAATCGGTTCTTGAACCGAAATTTCATTCTAACCACACTTCTTGGCTAAAATCTAAATCTTAGTTGAGTTGACGACTCTCTGGCGGCGGTCTCTTTCACCTTCTTCCTTGGGCCCATGCTCTTCAAATCCGGTCAACCCGCTGCGTTTTGAAGGTGGTGGTGTTGGTGGATGCGAACCTTAAACTAATTTTGAAGGTGGTGGTGGCGGTGGCGGTGGTATTGAAGGTGATGGCGGTGCTCACGGTGTTGGTGGTGTTCACGTTGTTGATTTATTGAGCGTCGTGGTGGTGGCGGTGGCAGTAGTGGTTGCGGTGGTGGTGGTGTTGGTGTTGAAGGTAGGTGACCTAAGAGAGTTGGATGAGAAGTGAGGGAGAGAGTGAAGGTGAGGATGAGAGGTAGAAGGGGAGTATAAGTAGGGGTAAATGGGGAAAACAAAGGAAAAAAGTACGGGTAATGTAAGTAAATACGGGCGGTAAACTAAAAGTTTAAAACCCTAGACTAAAACCACTGCTGCTAGTCTTCACTCTTTTCTTCTCTTCCCCTCTCTCTCCTCCTTCTCCTTCAGTGATAGTCGACCTTGCATCAATTATTGAAGAACTCCGCCGCATAATAATCGTTGCCGCCTCAGCTCTCACCTGGTAGCCACCTCAATGCTCATAGTATTGTTTTATTGCTTTTTTTTCACATGTTTCTATAGTTGTTTTTTTGTTGTTGTTAATATTTATAAGTTGAAATGATATTAGGTTAAATTGTTAAAATTTTAAAGTGTGTTTATCAATAATTGAATAATGATTTTTTTTTATTTATTACCAGTTTTCACGAAATATAGTAATGGCTCTCTGAAAATCGTATCTTTCGTTGTGTTCAAGAAGGTTAGAGGAGCTATTTGGATCTAGCGATTATGAAATTTGAAGTTTGAGGATTAAGTTGAATCACCTATGGAAAATAAGATCCCCAAATGCATTGTTAATTCAAGAATTCAAAACTCCAACACAACATAGATCTCTTTTCTTATTTTTGTGTGTTTGTATTTTATGAGTGGATGAGTACTTTATTTGTTTAAGAATTATTGTATTTATTTATTAATTAGAAACCTTGAACAATTAGATATTAACTTAGAAGTTGTGATATAATTTATTAGCTTCTTGTTAGTTAATTAATCAGGTTACTATTTTAGACTTCTAGTGGATGAAAATTTGATAATATTGTTAAATATGTTAGTGGTTCGTATCAGGTCAACCTGTTTATTAATAGGTTGGGATGGGTTGAAAATTCGATCCATTTAGCTTAATAGGTTAGTGGGTCATAATTAGGTCTACCCGTTTATTAAAAGGTTGGATTGGGTTGAAGATTTTGACCCATTTACCTTAACAGGCCGGGTTCAGGTTCAGGTTTCAACCCATTTATCTTTGTGGGTCAACCCGAATCCAACCCAGATCGACCCATTGCCAGCCTTATAAAATACGATAAGTTAGAGTGCCATAGCACCACCGTTCCTTGTCTAGGAACGCTGATATATTTAATCTACGAAGATTAAACAAAGGTGCGGAAAAACGTGTGTATGATTATGGTTTTGTTCGAACAATTTGTAGCTAAGTAACAAGATAGATCTTAGATGCTCAATGATAAAGGCTAAGCCACCACAAGGAACAAACTAAAGTTTGAATAAGCGTAAAGGCTAAGCCACCAGCAATATTCGAGGGTTTGTGTTTGCACACTCAAGTTTAACAAAACTCAAAAACTTCAATAATTCACTAACTTATGAAAACGTACAACCTATGCTATTTATATGGAAAACAAAAGCAAGTCCTACTCTGCTTAGGACAACCCCCTAAGTCATACGACTCCTATTAAACTTGAATACGATAACATAAAGCAATAAAGATATGAAGAGCTCTAACAAAACTAGAACTTCTCACTAAAGTATGCAATAGGACGTTTCTTTTGAATTAAAACAGCCCCAACACCAACCCCACTAGCATCACATTCAACTTCAAATGGTTGTGAAAAATCCGGAAGTGCTAGAATAGGAGTATTACATAACAATTCTTTTGTGCCAGCAAAAGCATCTTGAGCTGCTTTAGTCCAAGTGAATTTACCTTGTTTAATACATTCAGTCATAGGCAATGTTGTCAGGATCGGGATCCCACTTTGGATCGGTAAGGGGGGGTAGGATCGAATCGGTAGGATCGGATCGTAGGATCGTAAGATCCTACAAATTTGAGAAATTGAGCCATCAAAATGATCATGTGTGACTAGTACTTGTCTTTCTAGTAAAAACAATGGCAAATAAACACACTTTTCATCACATAAGATCGATAATAGTACCAATTGATAGTTAACATGATTCTACAAATGTTATTTTAAAGCTTACAATCCAAATAATACAAGGAAAATATTGTTTCCATATTAAAAACTACAAGTGAACAATCTAAGTAACCAACAAGATTATAGCACTTTAATTTTCATTATAGCCAAAGTTTTTTTTTAAAAAAAAACAAAACAAAAAAAAAGAGAGGAAAAGTTGCTTAGTCGACCGCGTAACTCTACTCTCTAGGACACAATACACCTCAATCCCCCAAAAAAGATAGATGTCATAGAGAGAGAAAGTCTGCTACTCAGTACTTTTCTCCAAAAAAATGCTGTAGCATTAATGGAAGACTCTAAGAGGCGTGGGCCCCCCTCTATTGAACGCCTGGTTGCAACATTACAAGAAACAGGTGATTATTTTTACTCCTTCAAAGTTTTCTTTTTTCTATTAATTGATGTTAATTTTGCTTTTGTTCTTTCTTTTGCCAATTTGTTAATTTTCTGTTAATAGCCAAGAAATTAGATGTGAAGAACAAAAATGGCCAGCACAAAAAGAAATTTTATCTGAAATTCGAAACAAAGGAAGATGATTGGAGCTTGAATTCAGTCGAGGAAAATCGCTGGAGTTTGAATTTACCGGAGTATAAATCTGCTGGAGTTCGATTGTTCCAGTTTCATTCGCTGGAGAAGACGCAGTAGAGACTTAGAGAGTGAGTCTGGAGACTTGGAGAGACGCAATAGGGAGGTAGGGCTTTGTTATAATTTGGGCTTTGTTATAATTTGGGCAGGTTTAACTCAAACGTGGGTTTTGCAAGCCAAAGAGTGGGATCGTTATAATCGGGTAGGATCGTACGATCCTCGTGATTCTGAAGCTTCTGAACGATCCTAAGCACGATCCTGCTACAAATACGATTCTAGCCACGATTTGAATCGTTTAAGAAAATCTGGATCGTAGAATCGTGCGATCCTACGATCCGGATCGCGATTCTAACAACATTGGTCATAGGAGCTACCACAGTACTAAAGTTGCGCACAAATCTTCTATAAAAAGAAGCCAAACCATGAAAAGAACGTACCTCCGAAATTGTTTTAGGAATAGGCCAACTTTTGATTGCTTCCACTTTCGAAGGATCAATTAAACACCATCTTTAGAAGGTAAACCACCACATATCTACCTAAGAAGGGTTTCAACACCTCATTCATCAATCTTATAAAAGTGTTAGGTGCGTTAGTAAGCCCAAATGGCATGACAAGCCACTCATATAACCCCATTTTAGTCTTAAAAGCGGTTTGCCACTCATCTCCCTCATTCTGATTTGATGATAGCCACTCCTCAAATCAATCTTGGAGAACAATGTAGAACCATGCAACTCATCTAACAAGTCATCCAATCTAGGAATTGGAAACCTATATTTCACAGTGATGTTGTTGACATCCCTACTATCAATGCACATGCGCCAAGTACCATCTTTCTTTGGCACCAAAAAAGCAGGAACGACACATGGACTCATGCCCTCTCTCACATAACCCCTAGACATCAATTCTTCAATTTGCCTTTGCAACTCTTGAGTCTCTTGAGGGTTACACCTATAAGCAGCCTTTTTGGGAAGGGATGTCCCCGGAACTAAGTCTATTTGGTGCTCAATTCCCCATATTGGTGGTAGTTCTGGAGGTAGGTCATGAGGGAACACATCACTATACTCATCAAGGACCCTCTATAAATGTTTAGGCACTTTATACCCTTGCTGCTCCTCCAACAATTCACGTGCCACCAACAAGTATACCTCCTCTTCCTCTTCCAACTCCCTCTCAAACTCCTTAGCACTCACCAATAATGACCCCTTAGATTTGGGAGAGGATGTTAAAGGTTTCAAGGCGGTTCTTTTCCCCCCAACCGTGGCTATGCACACATTAGAACGACCATCATATTTAACAAAACGATCATATTGCCATGGTCTTCCTAACAATATATAACAAGCATCCATATTGCAAACATCACATAAAACTTCATCCTTAAACTTGCCGATTTCAAAAGTTATTAAGGCTTGTTTTGTCACTTTTATTCCATTATCATCACTAAGCCAATTCGAGTTTATAGGGGCGTGGATGATTAGATGTAGGCCACTTTAATTTATCAATTAGGGTTGTAGACACTACATTAGCACAACTACCATTATTAATGATTAAGTCACATACCCTTTGTTTCACCAAGCAACGAGTGAAAAATATTTTGTCACGTTGAGTGTCCTCCAATGGGGCTAGTTGAGTATGCAAGGTGCGCCTCACAATTAGATGTTTTCCCTCATTCACATGATCTTCTTCAGAATCAGCCTCATAGTCATCCTCGTACTCCTTAGTTTGATTGACATCAAACTCCTCTTCTTCGAAGCTTCCTTTGCCCGTAGCATAATCTTCCTCAATTTCCTATATATCTCTCAAAGTCATTACCCTATTGTTGGGGCAATCCTTTAAGATATGTCCATAGCCCTTGCACTTGAAGCAAATCCTACGTTCATCATTAGCCAAGGGCGTGGAAGACTTTCCCTTGTCACCCTTAAATTTATCAAATTTCGGGACAACCTTCGAACCACTAGCCTCCTCCTTCTTTCCCCCTATTGTTTTATCAAAACTCTTAACAAAAGGTTTGGAATAGGAATTCTTCTTTACTTTTGCATATTTTTCGGCTCTCATGGCAACTTGCACTACTTCCTCAAAACTCCAATAAGGTTGAAGATCCACCTTTTTGGCGATTTTTTTGTCTACTCCAGTTATAAATCGGGCTATCTTATGCTCCACTTTCTCCTCTAGATCACACAGCATAGTGATCCTCTCAAATTCAGCCACATACTCCTCAACACTAAGGGATTGTTGTTGAAAAGATTGCAACTTTAGGAACATATCTTGTACAAAATCCGAAGGGAGAAAACGTTTCTTCATCCTAGCTTTCAACTGCTCCCATGAACGTAGACTAGGCTTGCCTTCCTTCCTTCTTTTTGTCTTTAAACTCTCGTACCATAAACTACCATATCCCGTCAGTTTGAGTACAACTACCTTAAACCTCTTAGCATCATCATAGTCCTTAAAATCAAAGACTCTCTCCATCCTTTGCATCCATTCTAAGAATTTTTCGGGCTTCATACTTCCATCAAATTCGGGCATGTCAAGCCTTAATCCCCTATCATCATCCCTTGGCTGCCTCCTGTGCCTAGGGCGTCCTTCCTCCTCAGAACTAGAGTCATGGTTGGTGTTTCTAGAACTCCTAACAGGACTAGGAGTGTTGCTTCTTCTACCTCCACCTCTACCTTGCTCTAACAACCGCATCATATCTTCCATGCGTGTCCTCAAGTCTTCAAGTTCTTTATCTCTACGCAAGTTTTGAGCTTGCTAAAGGGTGAGTCCCCTAGGAACCTTAGTCCTCGTATCATCTTCTCCATCCTCCATGACAAAATCCAAACAGAACTTGGATAAAAAGCTTTGAACTTGCGCACCAAGCAACCGGATGAACTAGGTGTTTGATTCGGTTCTTGAATGTTTTAATTGATCTTGGACGAATTTTTTTCACCAATCTTCAATTATAATCAAAGACCTTTGATGAAACTTTGTGAAAAATCAAAAATCTTGGAAAAAAGATTTGATCTTGAAGATCAAACTACTCCACCTCACTCGAAAAACCGGAAAAAAAAACTAAACTTTGATGATAAGCGTGTGGTGTATGAAGGTAATGGATGTGTTTGAGGTTTAATGGTGATGATGGATGAAACCAAAGCTCGTGATACCAGATGATATATTTAATCTATGAAGATTAAACAAAGGTGCGGAAAAACGTGTGTATGATTATGGTTTTGTTCGAACAATTTGTAGCTAAGTAACAAGATATATCTTAGATGCTCAATGATAAAGGCTAAGCCACCACAAGGAACAAACTAAGGTTTGAATAAGCGTAAAGACTAAGCCACCAGCAATATTCGAGGGTTTGTGTTTGCACACTCAAGTTTAACAAAACTCAAAAACTTCAATAATTCACTAACTTATGAAAACGTACAACCTATGCTATTTATATGAAAAACAAAAGCAACTCCTACTATGCTTAGGACAATCCCCTAAGTCATGCGACTCCTATTAAACTTGAATCATATAAAATCCATCGTTTTAAGAACGTAGGCAAAAGCATGACTCCTAATACAACTCAAATAAGATAACATAAAGCAATAAAGATATGAAGAGCTCCAACAGAACTAGAACTCAACTAAGCATGCTAACGCCCAACTCACTCCACTCCTAGGTTGGTTAGCAAACATGCTACCACCTTTGTAGTAAGCCCCATGAAGAGTCCTCCATGCAAATCAATTGAGCCAAGATCCAAAGTCACATTCTTATGAACAAGAGCTAGCAAACTTGCATCAATTACTCCTGTATCAAACGCCTTTTAATATATTAGTATAGGTTGCTAGAAATTTATCTTACTTAAGCTTAATATCGATACAATTGTCATTGAGTATATGATTGAATTATTTAAAACTATATTTGTTGGACTTAAAAATTCTAACTAGTTCAATTCGAAATTTATATTTGGCCTTTCTATTTTCCTCTTAACTTAAATAAGCATTTTATATATATTATATGTACATAATTTCTAAAAAAAAGTTATTGAGCTACTCACGAGTTTATCAAGTCGAGTTGGGTATTGCTCAACTCGACTTGTTAACATCTTGAGTCGAATTCGAATGAGTTTTGGCCGATGATTGATTAAATCTAGCACGAGTTGTTCACGGGCTGCTCAACTTGATGAGCACTCCTACTAATACCCTAAACCCCTTTCCCTTGCCATGTAACATGTTGTAATTTATCCTCCCTTCCTTTTGCATTTACAACATCTTTCCCCAATTAATTTTTAACGAAATATACCCTTCCTTTTCGTGAACATCCCCCCTCCCTTCATGCCCTTCTTTGCCAAGTAATAAGTTTTCTCTATTAGTATCCAACTCCTTCTCATGTTTGGCAATGGAGGTTATGGTGGTTTGTGTGTGGGTGGGTGCGAGGATGAGGAGATACATGGTGTGGGGAGGGAAGGTTGGCATGGCAGGATGATAAGGAGGAAGGAGATTTTGCATGATGTGTGGGTTTGAATTGTTGGAGGGAGGGGATTGTTGCTAATGATTATTGGTGAGAATCTAGTTGGGTGGGTTTGGATGACGGGGAATAGGGGTAGGGGTAACGAAGGAACATTCAATACTAAGCACTAACTAAAACAAAGTTTTGCATTTGGAGGAATAATTCAGGGCAATGTCCAAAATCTCTTAAAGACACCAAAATTGTAGTTTACGATATAAAGTGAAACCACGTTAGATGATAATGTTGATTGTTGAAATAAAATAATCAATACCCAATTTACAAATTCTTTATCATATCACAACTTATCAATAGAGATATTAATGTTGATATGGATGATATTAACTTACTAAAGCTAATGCTTTGTATAGGGAAAATTTTCAGCGTATTGGTAGATTTGATTGTTGCGAAGGGGCAGCATTTAGTGGGTTAAGAGAGAGAAAAGTAGGTTCGTGGGTGGATTTGGTTGTTTGGAGGTTGTTGTGGTGGTTCTAGCCTATAGGGAAATGGTAGGCTAGTGGGAGTAGGGGTAATAGGGGTGGATTAGTGGCAGTTGTGGTGGTTGATGAGAGATTGTAGGAAATAGGAGAAACAAAATAGAGAAGAATAAATAATTGACATGTTAAATAGGTTACAAGTTAAGTTAGTATAATTTAAAGAGGGTATCACAACTTGAAAATATCCATAATTAAGTTATATTTGGAATCAATGATTAAAGATAATCCAAACTTAAAATTTATATTATCATCTTTCTCATTCCTATACAAATGTACAACTCGATGTTCATCTGTTTAGTTTTGAAGAGAGATGACTATCAAGCGGGTCCGGATGCAGATATACCCACTTCCCCATATCATATCCACATAAAATTCTAATACATACTACCAACCCACTATACAAAAGCTAAATCTACCGGACGAGGATGGATCAATGGCAAATGCTTGTGAAGAGGGATGGATAGAAATGGAATGTGTAGCCATCAAATCCAACACCTATCTACCGACAACTATCCATGATTAGTATGACTTTTGACATCTGCACTTACCCACTATTCACCAAAAATATACTCTTATAAATATCCACTCTAATGAAAGCGATGTGCTCTTGAATACACGAAATTATACTTAGCCGAAAAACTGTACCGAAAAACCGGTCAAAATGGAAGATAACCATACAAGAAAAAGTTAGGGGTTCAATGGTTCGGTAATCGAACCAATAAAGATAAAGGTTAAACGGTACAATTCAGTTATGATTTTTTATAATATTGTTAACCGAAAAAGCGGATATTTTTATTCTATTTAATTATTCTTCAATTTTTTTTTATAGAAGTTAGATTACTTAGTTATTATTAAGTGTTGTGTCATTTATACCGATACTGTAAAACTATGGAAGTAGCTGATCGATTGTCATTATCCTAATTCTACTAGTATTAGGATTCTTTTTTTATTATGCATTTTGTTAAAACTTTTTTACAAGATAGCAGTAGGTAGTAGTTTAGCGTTGTTATTTAGGTAATTTGTATTAGTGTTAAATTGTATATTCACTTATGGCTACAAAAAGTAAAAAGAAAGTGTAAATTAAGTGAAATAAAATATTAAAACTTAGAGTATCAGATAATTATTAACCGGAATACCGTACCCAAAAACTGATTAACCGATTAGGTGACAAATGGTTTAAATTGTTACAATTACAATTTACGAAAATGATGAGCCGATATTTCCTATTACCGAAGCAAAATATTGTTTCGAGACGGTTAACCACCCATGAACACCCCTAACTATTAGCTAAAAAACTAATATGAACCCGGTGCACACTAATTAGTGTGCACCCGAACCATATCACGTGAGTTAAGAATTGTAAAAGATTACGACTTTCAGTTTTTGCTGCCATCAGTTTTTCTCTCTCCTCTGATAACTTCTCTCTCCTCTAATAACTTCTCTCTCCTCTGATAACTTCTTCTAACTCCTTCTTCTCTTATAACTTTTGCATTTTCTCTCTCATTAATAACTTTTCATCTTCTCTGCCCTAACTTCTTCATTTTCTCTATCTTCAAGTTCAGTTCTGTGTAATCTTCTCTACCCTAACTTCTTCATTTTCAGTTTTTTCGTTCAGTTCTGTGTAATTTCTTCGTTTGAATTTAGCAATGGGAAAGAAGACGATCGCTAGTCGCAATTTCACAAAACGTAGTGGTTTGCGTTCGTCTCTTGGTGGTGGTCGTGCACTGGAATCGAAGTTTCCTGGTGTTAGTGAAACTGCTCAGACCGATCGTTTTTACTTTAATTTCTTATAATTTTTGGAGTTTTGATGTTTTTTTAGTTTGAATTACTCTTCGTTCATTTTTGTGCGATTTTTATTGTTTGCATGATAAATTTATGTTGATTTTTGTGCAATTTTTGGAGTTTTAATGTTTTTTTAGTTTGAATTACTCTTCGTTCATTTTTGTGCGATTTTTGGAGTTTTGATTTTTTTCAGTTTGAATTACTCTTCGTTCATTTTTGTGCGATTTTTATTGTCTGCATGATAAATTTTTGTTGATTTTTGTGCGATTTTTTGGAGTTTTGATGTTTTTTTAGTTTGAATTACTGTTATTCTGTCTTCTACTGTTTTTTAGGTTTATATTTTTGTGATAATTTGTAATTATGTTATTCTTGTGATGATATAGTATATTTTGACATGATATAGTTTGTTGTGTAAATATATAGTGTATTTGTAATTATACTACTTTTTGTTAGTCTTGAAATGATAGTGTATTTTGAAATGATATAGTGTGTTTTTATATGATATAGTTTATTTTAAAATGATATAGTGTTGCTGTGGTAGTTCTTTGGTAGTGTTGGATAGTATTGAAATCATAGTGTTTTGACATTATAGTGTATTTTGAGATGATATAGTGTATATTGAAATGATATAGTGTATTTTGAGATGATATAGTGTATTTTGATATGATAGTGTATTTTGAAATGATAGTGTTGCTGTGATAATTCTTTGGCAATGTTTTGGATGATAGTGTATATTGACATCATACAATGTGTTTTGACATTATAGTGTATTTTGAGATGATATAGTGTGTTTTCTTCTGATATAGTGTATGTTCTGAACAATTATTTTTTGTTGCAGAGCACCCTGGACATGATTCTGGTAATCCATCTACTGAACATCAGGATGGAAGAAGTGATGCTGCTAATCCTCCTGTTAATGAAGGAACTGACTAATGTTCATGGTAACGAAGGAACTGATGCTGGTAATCCTGCTGTTACAAAAAAGGGAGCAAAAAGCAAGAAGAGGGTAAAAGTTGTAGCTGAGAAGGATACCTTGCAAGCTCCAAAGAAGAGCAAAATAATGACTGAAGCTGAAGGACATAGGGTAAACCTCTTCAAAACTACTTGATGTGGTAAAAGGCTTTGTGAGCTGAATGAAGGTTTGACTGTCGAACAGAAAAAAGTTGTTATAGAAATTGGTTTTGGATCTTTGTTGGATTTAAAGATTTCCAGGACTAATAATTCTCTAAGCGGATGGTTGGTGGAGAGGTTTGATGGTGGTTCTGGCATGTTTAAGGTTGGTTATGGAAAAGAGTTCAAGGTTAACCAATTCAATGTGTATGATGTGTTTCAGTTTCCTCTAGTTGAAGGACAGAATGTGGTGGATGTGTCTAGGGGACCTAATGCGGAGAATCTGCATTTTGAGTTGAAAGCAAGCTGGAGGGATTACTTTGGAGTTGCTCGGGATAAAGGGCAGATTCCTTTGTCTTCTGTTTATTCTGTGTTACATAATTTAGTTGATGGTGGGGAGGTTTTTCAAAAGTTGTATGTGTTATTTGCTTTTTCTTCTTTTTTTAGCTCCTGTTGCAAATAACACACAGGATTTGAGGCTGGTTTTTGCTGTAAATGAGGTTCGGACAATTCCTCGTTTGAATTGGTGTAAATATATTTTGGACAGATTGAAGCATGCGAATGTTTTGTGCAAGAATTCATTATTTGCTAAAGGTTCTCGGGGGCATTATACTGGGTGTATAATTTTGTTGCAGTTGATTTACTTCCATCACCTACAGATTGGTGATGGCGTGCCTCCAACTCGACTGCCTCTGTTGGTTCATTGGGATAATGTTTCAATTGCCAAGAGAATTCGTCGTGAAGTATTCTGTGATAAGTTTGGAAGTGGTTTGCTTGATGAAACTTATCCAATAAGTGTTAAGTTTTACTTCACTGATGATGGGCATGTCGATTTCAGCCGGATGAAGCCGGTTCAAAAAAAAATTAAAGTTCAGTATGTACCACGTCCTGTATTGAGTGATGATACAGGAAGTGGAGGAAGTGGACGTAGTGATGTACCAAAGGAGGATGCGCTCAAGAAGAAGGTGAAGGGCAAGCTTCATATTCAGTTTGAGCTTCCACCACGAAGTCTCACTGATGAAGAAATTACTGCACAAGCTAAAGATGTAAGTTCAAATTTTAGAATAATATTAATTTTTGATATAGTAGAGTTTTGAGTGATATAGTGTGGTTGTATTTGATATAGTGGGGTTGTATGTGATATAGTGTGTTTTAATGTGATATAGTGTGTACTATAGTGTGTGACTGCCTTGTAAAAATTTAGAATAATGTTCCCATTTGATATAGTGGGGTTGTATGTGATATTGTGTTTGTATTTGATATAGTGGGGTTGTATGTGATATAGTATGTTTTAATGTGATATAGTGTGTACTATAGTGTGTGACTGCCTTGTAAAAATTTAGAATAATGTTCCCATTTGATATAGTGTAGTTTTGACTAATATAGTGTTGTTCTACATGATATAGTGTGTTTTGTATGTGGTATAGTGTATGTGCTATTAATTTTTGATATAGTAGAGTTTTGAGTGATATAGTGTGGTTGTATGTGATATAGTGTGGTTTTATGTGATCTTGTGTGGTTATGTGGTGGTATGTGATCTTGTGTTTGTATTTGATATAGTGGGGTTGTATGTGCTATAGTGTGTACTATAGTGTGTGACTGCCTTGTAAAAATTTAGAATAATGCTCCCATTTGATATAGTGTAGTTTTGACTATATAGTGTTGTTATATATGATATAGTGTATTTTGTATGTGGTATAGTGTATGTGCTATTAATTTTTGATATAGTAGAGTTTTGAGTGATATAGTGTGGTTGTATGTGATATAGTGTGGTTTTATGTGATCTTGTGTGGTTATGTGGTGGTGATAGTGTGTTGTATTTGATATAGTGGGGTTGTATGTGATATAGTGTGTTTTAATGTAATATAGTGTGTGACTGCCTTGTAAAAATTTAGAATAATGTTCCCATTTGATATAGTGTAGTTTTGAATGATATAGTGTTGTTCTATATGATATAGTGTATTTTGTATGTGGTAGTGTATGTGCTCTATTCTGTTGTATTGTGTTTCTGCTCTGATATAGTTGGTGTTATTTTCATATAGTTGGTTTTGTTTTGATATAGTGTATTTTTACGTGTTTACATATAGAGTATTACAAATTAGTTATTTGTTTTGATTTTTGTAGGAGCTTCATGTTATGTGGTTGATTTGGAAGAGGGGTTTGGAAGCTGTCTCTCATTGCCACATAGATGCATTGAAGAGTTTGAAGGACTCTTATGTGGGCGGCATTCCTTCTTCTGATAATCCTTCCCAATATGATCTTGACAAAATTTTGTCAAGTTCAATTTATCAGAAGTACTTTGATGAAATGGTATCAATTGCATATGCTGTGAAGGATTTGCCAGCTGGTTGGGATGAGGTTTCTAATCCTTCTACTACTGCGTTCCCTAGTTTTATAGTGACTCAAATAAGTCAGAAGACCAATGATATCATCTAGAACGTTGTCAACAACATTTTTTTTGATGCAAGTGAGGACATGTCCGTGGAGGAGAATACATAGACTGTTTTCCAAAATGCTTTGTTTAGGGGTCCAGCCAAGTCAACTATAAGGCTGGATGATTATGCAGTTGAGGGTTCTTTCAGTCATCTTTCAAAGATGATGAAAGATTTTGAAAATGTGATGGAAGATCTACCTACATTTTTAAGGGAGGCTGTTGATTATTGTTCTGAAAATCAACATCCTTTTAGAGGGGATGTAAATTTTTGAATGAAATTTGTTTAATGTATTGTTTTTATTGAAAATATTCTTACAATTTGTGGTGTTTGTTGCAGTGAAGAGCTCTTTAAGCTGGATGAAGTGTTCTTCTCTATTACTCGGAGTGAGATTTGGATGGTTGCTAGTGAGACTGAGATGTTTGAATCAATTATAGATAATTGGGCAAGAATGATGAATATCAATGAACTCAGTCTCTATTCTCCTCCAAAAAAAGTTTTACTTTACTTCTTCTCAGGGTGTAAGAACTTTTTGTAATATATTTTTATGTTGCTGAATTATTTATCTTTGCATGCATTATTTATTTTGTGATAACATGAGTTCTTATGTTGCAGGCTGCATTATTTCATGTGCTGGAAGATGGAACTGATGCTAAACGCATCGATGATTTGATCTCATGCTGGAAGTATCAAATTGAAGAGTTGAATAATATTACAAAACTGGATGCTGGTGTTGAATTGGTGAGACGAGTTCTGTTTTTGAAATTATGATGAAAGTATTTCTTAGTATAAATTGACAAATATATAGTGAGTTTATACTTCTATTCATTTTGTAGGTTTTTTTCCCAATTTTGCTAAAAGGAGCTAATCATTTTGTTTTGTTTGTGCTGGACACAAAGAAAAATACTGTATTTTTATATTGATAACAAGATTTGGGATGATGATGAGTAATATAAGAAAATGATGGAGACTCTCAATTCAATCATTCTTGATGGAGTTTCAAGTCTTCTCCAATATTACAAAATCCCACAATCTCAAGGTGATGATATGGGTTTATGGGCAATGACTGAAGTGAAAGGAAGCTGGAAAAAAGGTGCATATGATTTGGACTGTGGTGTGTATATACTTGTCCATATGTTACTTTTTGAAGGCTCAGAAGTGTTTGAATGCCCATATCTGAATGATGTAAGTTTAATATAATTATTTCTAACTCAGTTATGTATTTAATTTTTTTTTATAGTTTCTTACTGATTTAATTTATTTTCTAGAGAGGGTTAGGAAAGCAGCAAGAGTCTCCTTGTGTGGTTGCATGATTTTATCTGATCTGAATAAGAATAGAAGTGTGCTTGTGGATAAGGTGATATCATTCAGATCAAAGAGATTAGAGACTGTTGCTTTTATTGAAGAAAATAAAAGGAAGAATGCCGAAGAGAGTAAGAGGATTGAAGAGGAGTTGAGAAAGAAAATGCAGCAAGAAACACAGCACAAAGAACAGCAAGAAAAACAGCAAAAAGAACAGTAGAAAGGAGTTGCAGGTGGGAAGAAGAAGACGGGAAAGAAGAAGTTAACCATCAAATTTGCAAAGTAGAACTATATGATATACTTGATTGATTTTACAAACAATGTTACTTATCTAACAGTAGGTTTGGTTTGATAGTACATTTGTGTTGATATAATAGGTTTACAAACAATGTTGCTTTATGTTATTGTGTTGTGTTGATTGATTTTACAAACAATGTTATTAATCTAATAGTAGGTTTGGTTTGACAGTAGGTTTGTGTTAATATAATAGGTTTACAAACAATGTTTCTTTGTCTTAAGTGTTGCAAGTGTTTTTCATAGTGTTTATCATATAGTATATTTGTCTGTGATATAGTATCTTTTTAGATGATATAGTGTATGATTGTTTGATATAGTTGATTAGAAAACTGTATATTTGTAGGTTTTGATAGTTGTACACTAGGCTAAATCATACCAACAGTTTTTTGATAAGAATATGTTTATATAGTGTACTTCATAACCATATAGTGCACTATATTTGCATATAGTGTACAAGTCTTATTACAAACTCAAATCATTAAAAACATTGCATAGTTCTCTTGGTAAACAATTTTGGAACATATGTTCTTTTGGAGTTACGCTTCCAAACTCCTTGTGTCTCTTTTTTCCCTTTTTTTTGATGCCCTCTTGTATGAATCATAGTGTCCTTTTATTCGCTTATTGTCTTTTCCTTTTGTGATTGCTCTATCTGGATCCAAAATTATTGGTCTTAGTGCTGATTCTTGTGCATTGTTTTCTTGACTTTCATTAGCTTGTAATGTTGTAGCTGCTTCTTGTAATGCTTTCTCATGAGCTTTAGCTTTTTCTGCTGCTGCTTTTGCTTCTTCAATCTTTATTACCTCTTCAACTTTTGAATTTGTTTTTTTGAAACTTTCCTCTATCACTGCTCTGACTGGTTCTATTCTGTGGCTCTTTAATATGAGGTTGTAGTACCTTATGGCATGAAAGTTTGTGTTAGTATTTAGACAAATTAAATATAGTGGGTTACAATGTGCTATAGTGTGTTTATAGATTATATAGTGGCTTTCTTTATGATATAGTGTATTTCTGTGTGCTAGTGTAGATATAGTATTAGACAAACATATAGTGGATTTCTATGTGATATAGTGTGTTTATATTTCATATAGTGGCTTTATTTATGATATAGTGTATTTCTGTGCTAGTGTATATATAGTATTAGACAAACATATAGTGGATTTCTATGTGATATAGTGTGTTTATATATCATATAGTGGCTTTATTTATGTTATTGTGTTGCAAGTGTTAAAAAACAGTTCATATAGTGTATTTATCATATAGTATATTTCTATGTGATATAGTGTGTTTATATATCATATAGTGTATTTCTTTATGTTATTGTGTTGCAAGTGTTAAAAACAGTTCATATAGTGTATTTATCATATAGTATATTTCTCTGTGATATAATATATTTTTAGATGATATAGTGTATTATTGTTTGTTATGCTCTATAAACTAAAATTGCACAACTTAATTACATACTTCCTTATCATGTGCAGTTTCCATGGTGTGAAGCTGTTTATTTCTCTTTTTTCTCTCTTTTCATTATCAAATTTCTCCCAAACTTCTTTTTTTGCAAATCTTGTCCACCTTGATGATATGTATTTCTCTGGTATTTTTTAAACAGAATGCAAGTGTAGAACTCTTATGGCATGAAAGCACAACCAACCTAATTCTTCAAATTTTCTGCATCCACATTCAATTGTCTTCTCTGGGTAATTGAAGGAGACTTGTTGAGAAGAACCATCAATGTCATTGAGGAAAACTCTGTATGTCAGAATGTTCCCTTGTGTACCAACTAATTCAATTGCACTTGCCATTGCATGTTTGAATTCTTCCTCGAAATCTCGGAAAAGAGTATGTGTGTACTGTTAAGCAGCATGTTTTAATAGTAGACTCATGCAGAGATCTGATTTTGGTATGTCCTTTGTACAATTAAAATCATCCCTTTCTTCCTGTCTTCTCCACCTTTTTACTGTTTGTTAGAATATTGAAAAGAAGTCAATCAAGCTAGTGGTTTTGCTTTCCTTAAACCCAACAACATGATTTGTGCTTTCACTTCTCTGTGAAGATAGTATTCCAGCAGAGAAGAAGTCTTTGCTAAATATTGTACACCATTTTTCTATCAAACTATACAATCTCTGGAACCAACCATCTTCTTCTAGTTTGTATTTTTTGGTCGTTGTGGTCCAAGTTTGTTCAAATTATGTGGTTGTAATGCAACCACTCAGACATTTGTGAAAAATGTTCTTGAATTCCTTATCTGCATTCATCAATCCAAATCGTTGATTTGCATTTTGACTTAAATGCCATAAACATAGCCTGGGTCTTGAGGTTGGGAAAGCCTGTCAATGAGTTGATATAGTTAGTTTTTCAAGTAATATTTATTGCTCCTGCAATAGTACATAACAGAAGTTGTAGAAATTCACATAAACATGAGTACCTTTTTTATTGCTCCTGCAATTGCAGCATCTTGGTCGTTGAATATAGTTATTGGACATTTATCTCTCATTGACTTTTTGAATGTTTCAAAAACCCATTCAAATGATGGTATTGTCTCATCCGCAAGAAACGCACATGCAAACATTGTGTTTTTCCAATGGTTATTAATTCCTACAAATGGTGCACAAATGAGATTATACTTGTTTGTCCTATATGTAGTATCAAAACCATAACATCTCCAAAGATTGTGTAGTCTTCAAGCATCATAGAGTCTCTCCAAAACAAGCAGCAAACCTTTCTTTCATCATTCAATCTTACTCTAAAGAAGAAGTTACTATCTGTTTGCATCTGCTCATAAAGGTTATCAACAACATTTTGTGAATCCTTTCCCTCAATTGGTTTTATTTTGTGTCTATAGCAGCAGTTGAAGTGGTCCTTCATGGAATGCCCCAATACATCTTCACCATCTGCTTCTGTACTCATGTATCTGAATGTTACTATTGGTCTCAGTCCACACTCTTGCATAGCTTGTATGGTTTGTTGCTTTGGATCACTCATTTGACGCTCAGATCTATGAAGGTAAATTAGTGGTTCTCTTATAAGTGGATGATTGTGTTTTATAACATGCTGCACAATCTCATAGTGTCCTTCAGGGTTCATCCTTGCTCTAATTAGAGCAGGACATTCAGTTCTTGTGATCATAACTCTTATTGTCCTCTACTTCTTTGAATTGCTGTCTTGTATCATTATATCTGTATTATTCTCTCCCTGTTTTTCTTTGATTTTGGTATTCCTTTTCCCTTGAGCAGAGCAGACATAGTACTTTTGATGGACCACTGATGTCCCTTCTTTTTTTTTCTTTTTTTGGATTTTCTAACACTGAACCCTACTATAGCAGCATGCTGACAATATAGCTCATGTATATCATCCAAAGTTGCTCTTACTTGACCAAGTAAAACTCCTCCAATTTCATCTTTATTCAATGATTGTTCAGTTGAACCTGTTATAAAAGATTAAGATATTTTTGTCACTTTTATAATAGTGTATCTATTTATGATAAAGTGTGTTTATGTGTGATATAGTATATGTATATGTGTACTCTAATGCGTATTCGTACGTAATATTTTCTATATATCATACAGTGTGTTTCTGTCTGATATAGTGTATCTATTTCTGATATAGTGTATGCGTGTGTGATATAGTGTATTTGTGAACTATAGTCCTTTTGTATTCCATAGTGTACGCAATATTTTTTTATATTATATAGTGTATTTCTGTGTGATATAGTGTATCTATTTATGATATAGTGTATTTATGTGTGATATGGTATATGTATTTGTGTAATGTGTTTTTGTACGTAATATTTTCTATATATGATATAGTGTGTCTCTATCTGATATAGTGTATCTATTTATGATATAGTGTATTTATTTATGATAGTGTATGTGATAGTGTATCTATTTATGATATAGTGTATGTATGTGTGATATAGTATATGTATGTATATGTATGTGCGGTTTGGTACGTAATATTTTCTATATATGTTATAGTGTGTTTCTGTCTGATATAGTGTATATTTTTATGATATAGTGTATGATGTAGTTTATATATGAATGATAGTGTGTTTTATTAAACTTACCTGCAATGACAGCTGAATTAGATTCATCAGTTGATACTATAGCATATTGCTCGTCAACTTGATTTTCGAGCTCATCATGAAACAGCTCCACATTTTCTACAGTAAATTATAGTGTTAGTGCTTTGCTTAATCAAACGAATGAAATTATTGACTTCGATGTTGTTACCTTCAAAACTTGGTGTATTATTGAGATATATTACGATTGGATCTTGATGCTCATTTTGGATTGAATTGTGATGATGTTCGTCGTCGAGTGCTTGAATGCTCCGATTTAGGTCATCTATATTACATGCTACAATACTCTGATTGAGATCTATTTGCTCAATTAAACCCGAATTTTCCATGAATTTCTCGTAGTTGTTCAATTGAACAGGAAATTGTTGAAGAATCAATTTCGAATCAATATAGTGTTACAATTATTGAATCAAATAAGAACAATAATTTGATTCTGAATGAGATGTGCGTAAATTTAGGTTTTGTATGAAATTGAGAAATAATTTGAATGAAGAGAGAGAATAATTTGCAGAAATTTTAGAGCGAGAGAATCTTTGGTTTTTGGAAATATTGAAGAGGGAGAAAATCGCGGATTTTGAAAAGTGGGAGTGACTATTTTGTAGCGGGTCACGTGCCTGGGCCTGGTCCACAGTATTTTTAATGTGAACCGTGTCCACGCAAGACGGATTGCAATTGGTAGATGGTGGACTCGTGTCTACCATTAGGATGGTAGACACGGGCCAAAACGCAGCCCAAAACACATAAAACGCGCGGACCTAATGAACATCGTTGTTCTCCAATGAACATTAAGTGGATCGCGAAAACCAATGAACATCAATCGTTCTCCAATGAACATCTCGAATCAGCAATGAACAACAAGAAAAAAAGATAAACATAAGAGCAAATCTGATCGATGTTCATTGGAGAACAGTTGATGTTCATTGGTTTTGTTGAACATCAACTGTTCTCCAATGAACATCTGAATCAGCAATGAACAACAAGAAAAAAGATGAACGTAAGAGCAAAAATCGATCGATGTTCATTGGAGAACGATTGATGTTCATTGGTTTCGCGACCACTTAATGTTCTTGGAGAACAATTAATGTTCATTGGTATCGCGCGTTTTATGCGTTTTGGGCTGCGTTTTGGCCCGTGTCTACCATCCTAATGGTAGACACGAGTCCACCATCTAATTTGCGGACGGATTGATTATTAGCCATCCACCCTTGCCGTTCCTAGTTGCTGAAAATGGAAGGGCAATATCGTTGATCGATCCATGTAATGAAAACAAGATCAGTCAGCACTAAACCACCATAACTAGAAAAACTAGGGTATAAAAAGCCTTTCCAAAACTTAAAATTTTCAAAACCAATAGATAGATACACAAACATCACCAACGACGCAACGAAACTGCAAGCAAAAGCAGAGAAAATCAGCTTGACATTCCAAAGTATCTCTCATATTCTCAATCAACCGTAATTTCTCCAATTCCTTTTTTTTGTCTAACTTTCGAAATCATTCTCATTTACTTCATTTATCGCAAAATCAATGATCAATTTGTTCAAAACCTTTCAATTTTGACTCAATAGATGAAGAAGATCCAGTAATTTCTGAATTCAATTATACATTTTATTGGTTTGATAATAAAGTTGAAACTATTGAGCAGATCTTAAATTAATGGCGACATTTGAGCTTTATCGAAGATCGACGATTGGCATGTGTTTGACTGAAACGTTAGATGAGATGGTTCAAAATGGTACTCTCAGTCCTGAACTTGCTATTCAAGTTCTCGTCCAATTCGATAAGGTTAATGTTATTACATTGTTGCCTTTTTCAACTTTTTTTTAAAATTTTTTTTCTCTCCTACAAATTTTATTTTTTTGTGCAGTCAATGACTGAAGCTCTTGAAGCTCAAGTGAAGACGAAGGTCACCATCAAGGTACTGATCATATTAGATGTAAAATACATTTTTTTTACTTAAAATAAGTGTTATTTTTCTTTTCTGGTTATGAATGAATTTTACCACAGTAGATTTCCAAAATAAAGTAAAATAAATGTTACTGAAGTAGGGGAGAAGTGGGAATTTTGTGTATTGAATGTGAACTTGAAGTTGATCTTTTGTATTGTTCTTGGTTAATTAATTTGATAACAAAGGAGGAAAAGTATTTTTCTATTTATTATGTAAAATATGGTGAAATTGATGGCTTGGGATGATAATCTGTCAAAAGCTGTTATCTACATTAGACATTGCTCCAAAAGTGCTAGCATTCAACCAGCCAGATTGGGGTTGGAATGGATCAGGAAAGCCCCAAGGTCTATTTCCGAATCGATACCTTAGAACAGGGATGAGGGAGAAGAGAGCAGCGTACGTGGATCATTGTAGAATCGAGGAGAGAGACTTTTGTCAATGGGTTGAGAGAAATTGTAAATAGTGAATGCTTGAATTAGTTAAAGTGGTAGAATTATGTGCAACAATTTCACTTTTGGCTCTGAAGTGGAGCTTTTTTCTTTGATGAAAATGAATGCTCTACTTGTAGTCTTTCTAGACAAGATTGGTGACCTGTGCTTAACCTATCTTGTGACTCTCCTAATCTGCTATTCAGATCCTGCCTTGAGCCGTTGACTGGTTTACTGGTGTTTTGAGGGTAGCTGATTTTCCAGGTTTTTTAAGGAGCTGTGCAGTTTAAGTATAGTCATTTTGATGAAACTCTTTGCACCTGTCTTGGTGTGTCATTTCTAATCAAAGTCTGAATCTATTGGTTGATCTCTTGGATGGCTTTAGCTATCTGGTTATCTTGCCTATCACAGGGTTATATCCGCATACTCTTCATACAAGATGATGTAATGAACTGATAAATTTGGGCACTAAAATAAGGAAGAATATGATGATATTTGATTGATGGAAATGCAAATTACAGAAAATAAAGATAGATTGCCAAGTATTCGAGTGACTTGGTCACACTCCCAAACTAACCACTACAATAAACTTCTCCAATATTTTCTTGATGATCTTTTCTCTCCCTAATCTCCTCCATTTATAGTCTACTTGCCTTACTCCTCAAGCTAACATAATAACTAGTGTTTATTACCAATATTGCCCTTGCCCCCTAGGCTAGTCTATTACAATACCGGCCGCCTAAACTTTCACCTTGTCCTCAAGGTGGATAGAAATTTGCACTGAATGCTCGACAATTGCAGCAGCGGTGACTTCCAGCTTCCGAACATTGTTCGCTTTGTCGTTTGAGCTCCTCTGTGTCTAGTGTTGATTTCAGCAACTTAAGTGACTTGCCCAGGACCGAAGAATTCAGCAGCTCAGACAGGGAAAAAGTACAAGTATGAGTGAAGTGGGTAGAGGTTGAATTGTGAAGGGGAGTGTGCGGATTACAGGTTCTTGAAAGGAAGTTTGGTGGGAAGGTTTTGATGAGATTAGTAAACAAATGGTTGGGTGAAGTAGTGAGTTGCTGGGTAGGGAAAAGTGGCAGTAGAATTTGGTTAAAAGTCTTTACGTTAATGACTGAATAAGCAACTTTGGGTCCAAGTTCATATACCTCAAGAGAGTTGAAGTAAAGAGAAAATAAAGGGGAATAAATGGGTTTGAAAATATGGGTAAAAAGGCTAGGCTTTGACAGTGGTAGAACTATGGGTTTAAATGATAAAAAATATGTGTTGAAGAATTGGGTGGGGTGTTTGGGTTTTAAATTAGGTTGGTCAGATTTGAGTACTTTCTCTTTATACTCAAGTGGGCCGCAGCTTTTTGGGTACAAGAAATTAAGAGGGTTTTGTTGTAAAAGTTTGGTGAAGAAAATAGAAAGTGAGTGAGGCTCCTTGATGGGTTTTACAATTGGTAGGTTGGAAAGGGAGTGGTCAAACTTGGCCCCCAACTCATTGTTTAAAATTGGGTCGAAAGTCTTTTGAACTGGAAATGGGGAGTTGGGCTTAGGTTTAATGGGCTCATTAAAATTTCGGACTTCATAAACTGCATAAGAGGTGGGTTTAAAATATAAGGATCTAAGTATCCTGAACTCACCTGAAAAATTATGTGCCAGGTCATTGAAATGAACTGGGCTATTTACTAGATTGCCCTTAATAGCAGCTTCTAGAAGTGCCTTCCACTCCAAGGCAGTAAGGAACTCAGCGTGGCTTCTCCAAGCCAAATACCATTTCTGGAAAATCTTTTTGCACGCGCCACCCTCCAACAAAATTCCAACAGCCCCCCTTTGACCGCCAGCACCACCAAATCTACCTCTAGCGAGAGTACCTGGACCACCTCCGGATCCCGCGCCACCAGCACCACCTCGCTCAAATCTTCTAATAGTTGCTTCACTATGAGACCCACCACTAAATCTATCATCTCCACCCATGATCTGGCCACCACCAGTGGCGGTTCCACCACCAAGGTCACATTTGTAGGCCAAGAAGTCTGGACCACCACCAAATCCCGCTCCTCCGGCTCCGCCTTTCTCAAATAATCCTCTCTTTGGATTAAAATTAGATCTGCCACCAGTGAGTTCACCATGAGATTGGCCGGCGACACTACCTTGTTCTCCTCCGGTATGACAACTAGCTAAATCTTCCCTTTGTTCCTCGACAACCCAGCTCTGAAAAATGGCCAAATAATTTTCAGATCTACTCTTCTCCACCTCTATTTTCCCTGCACTACCTTCGAAACAACCACCAATCTTAGAGATGGTGGTGCAATCCTCCAAGATCTGCCCCTCTTTTTCTACAACCTCCAGCTCTGTTTCATGTTCTCTTGGCACCACCACACTACGGCTGCTATAATGACCGCAGAAATTCGTGAGAGGTGATTTCCACATAAGTGAGGATGCCGAGTCAAATCGTCTCATTACATGACCTTTCAATTCCGGCCAATCGTAGAATCGTAGTCGTCGGTTTTCCGATTCGAACCACCCCAGTGCGTCTTTGTGAAGACATATGATGGTAGCTTCTAA
Organism: Beta corolliflora; assembly: GCA_947648045.1. NCBI lineage: Eukaryota > Viridiplantae > Streptophyta > Magnoliopsida > Caryophyllales > Amaranthaceae > Beta > Beta corolliflora. The sequence continues at coordinate 138,572 of CANSZD010003502.1, forward strand.
CTTAGCTTTCTCACTTAACTGGAAGAAATGGAAGAAATCCTCCAAATCCTCAATCCAGTTATCATAATTTCTTCCATCAAACTCCGGGAGTTGTAACTCTTGTCGGATTCTCCGTTCCTCCTCGGGGTCCGAAATACCTCGATCTCTTTTGCTTGTGATGTGAGCAAACTCCTCTTGGATCCATATGTGCATTTGTTGTGCAGCACTTTTTCCGGCAAACTCCATTGCAGTTTTCTTTTTTTTTTTTTTTTTTTTTTTTTGGCTAAAGCTGAAAATCAGTGGGTTAATCTCCCAGGATTACTGCTCTGGTACCATTTGTAATGAACTGATAAATTTGGGCACTAAAATAAGGAAGAATATGATGATATTTGATTGATGGAAATGCAAATTACAGAAAATAAAGATAGATTGCCAAGTATTCGAGTGACTTGGTCACACTCCCAAACTAACCACTACAATAAACTTCTCCAATATTTTCTTGATGATCTTTTCTCTCCCTAATCTCCTCCATTTATAGTCTACTTGCCTTACTCCTCAAGCTAACATAATAACTAGTGTTTATTACCAATATTGCCCTTGCCCCCTAGGCTAGTCTATTACAGATGAGTCTTGACCCTAGTGTCGTGCCAGTCCTCACACTTTATAAACTTAAAGGGTAAAATAAACAAGAAGGGCCTTATATAATGTAATAGTGCTTCAAGTTTCAATATCTAAACAAACACTTCTATCTTTAAGAATAGTGTTGGTACATTTTATTACAGTAATAACATAAATTTACAAATCTGGATCCAAGCGCTGCAAGTCTGTAAATATAAATCAACAGAAAAATCAATATAAAAGTAGACACATAAACTAAAATAACCATAGAAGAAATTAACTCTAAAAATTCAATAAAGGGGAATCCAAATAGATACTTAAGGAGGATGATTACTCTTCTTAAAAGATTGCTAGACCGGGAATTTGAATCTGTATAAGTCGAGCCACTAAAGACATAAAGCAAGGAGGTGAAGAGACTTATTTTAGAATTGTAGTAGGCATTACATCTGGTTTTACTGAAAGTGAGTGGAAGTTGAGGATTGGAGAGCCTGCATGTCTTATAATTTTCTTTCTCCAACTACTAGGCTGCCTGTATTATAATCCATTTTCATGTGGAGCTTTTCTGGTGACCGCATCAGCCTTGGGCCTTCGGAAATTACCCCTCCAAACTACGCTCAAGGGTGGGCTTGCTTGGCCCTCGTCTGCAAGTGATAATGTTTGGCTACTTGAATTGTTTTGTCCCCCTTTTTTTGGGCTGGGATTCAATGGTTAAGCTTGACCCTTTATGCTAGCAAATTCTTATGTATACCTTTCCCTGTAATTAATATAAGTGGGAAACTGAATATGTTCAATGATGGAGATAGATTTGTGGACACGGGACATTTGGGTCTGTTTACTAGCATAACTGACTTGGTGATGTGCTATAGTCAACTTATGGAAAGCAGAGCGGAGCAGAGAGAAGGCTGCAGGTTTGTAGCTATGGTTTGTATGGTTGTGTAAGACGGGAACAGTGTTGTTTATTAAGTAATCAGGATTTGAGATTTGATTTTATTTATCTAAAGGTGGACATATCTCTTAGCAAATCCAACAGTAATTTCCCGCAACTTTTCTTTTACTTTCAAGGCCGGGGGGGGGTAGTCATTATTTCTGGTTTCACTTCTGCTCTACCTTCTAAGCTATGAAAATTTGAATATTACAAAAGTGTTGTTTTTCTAATGGAATGTTTCCTTGTATTGATGTCCACTATTAGGAAGGTATCCTCATGGCTTTAACTTAAAGAATTTGCATGCGGGACAATTTGGATACAGCCTTTCTATTATTTTGGCTGGTAAGGAGAAGTGATCTATGAGCCAGCACTGGCTGAAGCTTGCTCTAGTTAACCGGCAAGACCCTTTAGGGGGTGTTTGGTTCATATAGTGGTATAGGTTTGGAATCAGGAATGAAACAAAGGTGGTCTAGGTTTGGAACTTGATACCTAATACCATGTGTTTGGTTTAATTTGGGAATGAAATTTTGTCTTTTATTTGATACCTAGAGGTATTGGTATGAGCCATACCCACCTCCCCCCTTGGGTTTCTATACCCCATACCTTATGGGTTTGAGGTATGGGTTTTAAATCTATCAATTTATTAAACAAACACTAGGTATGGATTTTGCTCATTCTAAACCCATACCTCATACCGGAATCATATGAACCAAACACTCCCTTAGGGTATGGGATATTCTCACCTTAAAGTCTCCTTATTGGGGTTTGATCCTATGACCTTGAGGTTGTGAGATGCAAATCCTTACCACTAGACCAATCTTAAGTCCGGGTTTCATAAGATAATTCATAAAGAAGCAAGGAATTTTTCGTTGATGGTAATGTTACTTATGCTTACCCTCTTCTCAACATTTAGGTGTTTGGGCATCAAGTGATTTTATATTTAGGGGTGTGAAAGAAAGGATAATGAAGAGAAGATGGTAGGTTTCAGTTAGCAACTACTCATGAGCAAGGAATTTCAGATTCAACCTTGTCTCAAGTCTGGGTTTCATATGATAATTCATAAAGAAGCAAGGAATTTTTCGTTGATGGTAATGTTACTTATGCTTACCCTCTTCTCAACATTTAGGTGTTTGGGCATCAAATGATTTTATATTTAGGGGTGTGAAAGAAAGGATAATGAAGAGAAGATGGTAGGTTTCAGTTAGCAACTACTCATGTGTTAACGTGTACTTGAGTACTTTGTTTGTGGCACTTGGTTTTTTTTTTTGTCTGGAATTAGTTGGCTCAACTCAATAAATTGAAAGATAATCTAGTTGTACTTTTTTTTATCTACTTTGTTTAGGCATATTTGTGCTTCCAAACTCATTTTACATTTCAGAACTTGTTTTGCACCAATCCATATGTCATCAGATTCCTTCTGTTTATCCTTTGGTGAAGACAATGCTTGTGGTCTGTGGATAGTTTGGTTATTGTTTTTCTGTCTTACATGTGTTTCAGGGACATCTCCACACCTACAGATTCTGTGACAACGTCTGGACTTTCATATTACAAGATGCGTTGTTCAAGAGTGAGGAGTTGACGGAAAATGTCAGCCGAGTTAAAATTGTAGCATGCGACTCTAAGCTCCTTACACAGTAATGTGTACTGGATTGTTATAGCTAAATTCTAGATCAAATTTATTCTGTTGTAGTCTAGTTTCCAGTGCCTTGCACAAATTAGTGAATTACTTTAGAAAGGGTCTTGGATACTAAAACCTATCTGCTCGTGGATCGTCTTGGATTCTTCCATCATGGAATTGTGATTTGTTGTATGTTTCCATCCATGTTTATACTAATGTTGATGATAATTCGAGCGCTTGCTGGTATATCCAGACTCATGACATTTACTTATGTTTTTTGAGGGTGCTGACGGTTGTTATTTTATCGAATAATTAACATCAGAAGATCATAATAGACTATAAAGAACCCTGAGCTGTCATAGCCCTTAGTCCAATCAGTTTCTGAGAAACAGAGAACAGCTCGATGCACCCGAAGAAACAGAAACATGAAACAGGTAGTACATACTTAGGCACAGAAGATATGATGCAGTACCCAGCGAGTAATTTGTTGGGCGTAAATTCCAAAGAGGCTTAACATGGAAGGTAAAGGTGGAGAGGTCTAATCTGACCTGAACTTAGTTACAGAAACCGGAATCTGACCTAGCACGAACCCGACCAGCCTTGAATTTTGAGCCAGTTATCATATTGTCTAGTTATATTATCTTTCAGTATGAATGATTATACTGACTACGACGGTCCAACAATCAGTTGCATCTTTCTTAATTTGCTAGTAGTAGCCTGAAACTTTTGTTACAAGGTCTAACACAAGCATTGCAGCGAAAGGTAAAGCTCATTTTTATGTCATAATATTTGTCATTAGAAGTATCATCGTTAGAAGATCGAAGTATTACTTGTGTTAAATATCATCTAAATCACTTGAGTAAATGTTCTCATTCTATATTATCCATCAATTAAAATTTTGATGTAGTATCATTAACACATGTTTTGTTCTCATATAAGAAATGTTCTCACATAAGTTCTCAAAAAGGTCTTCCCCTAAGAATTGAGTTCATGTGAGAATAGTGTTTTATATGATAAGTGAGAATAAATCTGGCACGTTAGTTGAGCGAAATCCAATGGTGAGAACTGAGAAGTCAGTTCCCGTTAATTCCTCAACCTTTGTTCTCTCTCTGGGTCTCACTCTCCCCTTTCTCATCTGTACCAGACTACCAGATTCCACCCCTCCCCCCTCTCCTTCTCCACAAAATCTCTGAGCTTCAATGGCAAATGAAGAGGGAGGAAGGATCGCTGGTGAAGAGGAAGAAGACAGAACAAGAGGCTATGAGAGGGTTCAAAGTTACACTCAGTAAGTTCTTCCTCTTTATTTCATTAATTCACCTTGAATTTCAAATTTTAAAACCCTAATTGTCATATCCTCTTTAATTTTATCAGAACAAACACATTTAGGATGTAATGAAATTCTCTCTAAGGAATAATTCTTGGTTTCAAGCTTGAGAGCATTTGTTGCCGAAATTCTGGTTAGACTTTTGTTTTCTTTGAAATTTTGTTTTTCAGAAATTCTGCTTAATTTTTTGCCGATTCCGTTGCCGAAAATTGAGATATAATTCTGGAATTGAAGTTTCTTCTTCAATTAAGTGTTATTTGAGTCTGACATTTGGAGTTGTTTGAGTTGAAATATGGAGGTTAATGTTTATGGAGTTGTTATTCTTGATTGATTTGATCTATGATCTGAAATCCGCATTTGTTGATTGATAATTGAAGATTTGTGTTCATTGATTATTGCGATTTTCTTTCTTGCAACCTATATTCTTGATTTTTTTTTTTGGTCGACTTTGACGCCGAGTCTTCTTTATCCTCTTCATTAAGGTTCGTTTCAATTGATTCTCGATTTTTTTTGTTGTCTATTCATAATCTTTGAACCTTCTTGATTGTTTCTTGCTGATTTCTCATTTTTGAATTGTGGGAGAAGAATCCTCAGAATTGTAAAAAAAAATGTTCCGTTGTTATTCTATTGGGAGCTAGAATATTCATGTGTTTTTTTGTGTTTTATGGGTTGTATGACTCTAATACGTTCTCCCTATAATTCTAAACAACCACTGGTATAACTCTAATAAGTACTCCTATAGCTCTAGATAATAATTGGTATAACTCTAATTAGTACTTCATATCACTCTAAATAATATTGTTATAACTCTAATTAGTACTTTCTGTAACTCTAAACAAATGTTGTTATAACTCTAAACAAATGTTGTTATAACTTTGATTAGTACTTTTTATAACTCTAGAGTCGAAACAAATGTCGTTGCGAGTTGTGACTTTAATTGCTACCTTCTATACCTGTGACAACATATTCCCGAGACTCTAAACAATAACTTACGTAACTATAAGAACTTACTTCCACAAGTCTCATCACATGATTCTATCCATTTTGGAATTAGAGAAAGTATATATAAGTTAGAGTTATGCCAACATTTAATTAGAGTTTTAGGAAGTAGAAGATAAAGTTATGCCAACATTTGATTAGAGCTATAGGAAGTAGAAGTTAAATCTATGCCAATATTTGATTAGAGTTGTAGGAAGTAGAAGTTAGATTTATGCAAATATTAGATTAGAGTTATAACTCTTAACTTCTACTTCCTAAAACTTCGGACAAGTGTTCCTATAACTATAGTTAGTATTTCTAATAACTTTAAATAAATGTTCCTATAACTCTTGACTACTACTTCCTACGACTGCTAAAGTTACCTAGACTAGAGTTAGATTAGAGTTACCTAGACTGCTGCGTTAATTCTTCTTTTTCAGTTTTTCTTCCTTGTTGATACAATACAATTTATGGTGTGCAATACTTTTGGCATGTTTCTGGTGAAAATACAATACCCTACTTAAGTTGTTTCAGTGACCATTAATTGATGTGATTGTTGGGTCCTTGGAAAGTCATCTTACGGGTGCATTCTCTTCACCGGCCTTAAAACATAAATTTTAGGTATAATAAATTTAGATTAGTTAATATTCGTTCCAATAGCTCTAACACCTTATAAAATAAGCATCAATTAGTTCCAAGAAGTTCTAATAAGTTCAGATCGGTTCAGACTAGTTTAGTATAGATAAGTCTAGGAATAATAAGGTGAAGCGAAAACACCCTAAGAGTTCCTTTATGATTTGCGTTGTCCAAGAAATCAATTCTTTCTTGTTTCTCTTAAATTGTGAGGCATATTATGGTTGCTGACTGATTGTTCTCGTTTGTTCTATACAAGTTCCTATTTCTCACCTTGTTGGTAAGAACATCCTCTTTTATTTTCAGCGCATTGGTTCCCTCCATGTCGTGCCTTTCTTTCAAAGTTCATTGAAGCTTACCAGCAGATAAAAAGAAAGGATGATGCCTTTGAAGTGATCTTCATCTCTAGTGAAAAAAAATCAGATTTTCTTTAATGAATTTTGTTCTGCAATTCCCTGGTTAGCTATTCCATATGATGACCAGCGGAAGGCATATCTGAGTCGTTTATTTAAGGTCTTTGGGATCCCAAAATTGGTTGCAAGTGGACCTAATGGGAACTTGGGAAGACCATAATAGAAGCCAGGAAACTTATTATGGTCATGGGGTGAAAGCTTAATTACCCTTTTACCAGTGACTGGCTGAAGGTAGTTGAATACTTGGATCTGAACTTGAGGAGATGACTAAAGGGTGGCCTGAGAAGGTGAACCGTGCTCTTCATGAAGACCATGGACTTCTGCTCACACAGCGCAATGTTTATAGGTGTCATTGTTGTGAAGAATATGGACAATTGTGGTCTTTCAACTATGAAGAGTGATTTTGACGACCATCCAAAATTTGCTCTGGCAAAAGCAGATGGAATCAATGATGATAACAATTTGAAAGATCACGAAACTTCGAATGCTTGGTGGATTTGCAATGATAATGAGTATGACAAAGCACCAAAATGTATATATTAAGATACCATTGTAATTGTATTGTACTGGCTGTGTAGAGTGAAAAATGTTTTTGGTATACTCAGAGGCGTTATTTTAGTGAAGCCTCCTTGTGTAAACATTAGCTTGTAAGTTTCTTTTTTGTCCTCCGCATTTTAGACAGGTTTCATTTTGTTTCTCATTTCTCCTCCAGGTTTGGTTATTGTAAATGACATTTTCCTTATATATCATTCTTCAACTGTAATAATCAATTAACACATTTTAATGGAACACTCACTGTTCATCATTGTAAGTAAAATTGTTAATCAGATCACACAAAATCAGTCGTTTTGCAAACTGATGAAACCTGTTCATAACATGAATTGCTTCTTTATTAATATACTTTTCTGGTAAAGCTTAATTTAAACTGAATGAGTACTTTTAAACAAATCTGAACTTGAGGAGATGACTAAAGGAGCAAAGGTTGTCCTGAGATGACTAAAGGAAAATATTGCTATAACTGTAATTAGATGTTGATGTAACTCTACTTGGTACATGTTAGAAGTTAGAGCCCTAGACATAGAGCAACATGTTGTCCAATAGCATTCATCTAGTCATCTACATTAAAAATACGGTCGAAAATTATCATATTGTGGCTCAAACTAGTGCCATTTATCCCTTCTTTTACCGCCTCACCAAGTTACGATTAAGAGAACAATTAAAAATATCCTAAAAACTAAACAGGACTATGAGAATAGTAGGAGCTTGGTGGGAGTCGAACCCACATTTTTGTGTATTTGCACACAAAACACTCACCAATTGAGCTAACAAGCTATCAAAGATTCTAGTTACAATATTGCTCCTAGAGTCGACAAGTATAAATCAATAACAACATCGATACTCTATCCAGAATTCTTGAAAAGACCAATTCCATATAATAGTCCACAACTTAATACGAGCAAACTGTATAGTATGCTTGTCAACATCCTTCAAAAACAGAAGCAATTCTTCTCTTTATCTCTGATCATGCAAACCATCACGTAGTAACTACCATTTATTAAGAAGCGTAAAAGACAAAGCACTAGTTACAGCATTGACCATGTAATTTGCTCATCTCATCAAAGATAATGGTACCTCACAATCCACTTAGTGGATTCTTTCAAACCTGCGTTGCTATGTATCAATAGAGTGCAACTGCTAAATCTTAGGATTCATAATTGAGAACGCATAAAAACTCTAAGGCGATTAAGAGAATAAACTTCTTCTACTTAGACAAACCTATGCAAAATCAGCCATAATTAACACTTCATGCCATAAATACCTTAAAGAGGCATAAAGCAGTTAGATTGTAAGAAGCATCCAACTCCACAATGTAATGCAGCAGGCGGCCCTGCATGCAGCAGCCTTCTCTGCACACAGCACGCAGGCGGCCCTGGACGTGTAGGTGGTGCAGCAGAGAGATAATTGAAGTGGAAAAATAAAAATATTACATAGTAACTTCTAAAGCAATAGATTATCAGCACAACCAAGCTCATAAATGCTTGAATTAACAACAAATAAGTAGTATGCTCGGAGATCCATGAAACATTGTCAAGAAGATCTGCACAGCATATATAGGACATGAGAATCCTTCCAATCATTATCACGATTAACTTTCAAGTTGTTACATTGCAGATCAATGAGAATATACACACCCTCAAAAATATTAGAACTATAGATGTGGTAAAAGAAAGCAGCTTGAAAGAATAGAAAAGGATCGGAGGGTGCAATGCACATAGGGAAACACCTTTCAATCAGATTTCAAAGAGCACAAATGGAAGAATTAGACATACAAAGACCATGATCGAGGTTAAACTTCACCTAATATCTCCACTCAGATATTCATTTCATTAAATCAAACAAACACATATTAGATTTTCAAGTTACTAAATAATTTCCCAACTTGTAAAGGACTGTTATATAGTGACCAATAAGGCAGGAAAAGAGCAAACATTAGGCCAATACAAGCTGATAAAACACTAAAACTTATGCAGTGAGCCAGTGAGTTATGGACATTGGTGGCAATAGCGACTTCGGTGAACGAGTTAACTCTAATGAGTAGTTCCTATAATTCTAAACAAGATGTTGGTGTAACTCTAACCAATATTCTATAAAATTCAAAACAAATGTCGGTACAACTCTAATGAGTACTTATAATTTTAAACAAGGATTGGTATGAGTGTATGACACATAACTACTACTTCCTATAACTCTATACAAGTGTTGCACAACTCTAACTAGTAGTTCACATAACTCTAAACAAAATGTTGTTATAACTCTACTTAGTACTTCCAATAACTGTAAACAAATGTTGGTGTAACTCTACTAAATACTTCGTATAACTCTAAACAAGTATTAGTGTAACTCTAACTAATAGTTTACATAACTCTAAAGCGGTGTTAATATAACTCTAATCTCAATTATATATGGCAACACATGGGACTAATGGGAGACACTAAAAAAATAGAAAAAGAAAAAAAAGGAAGGAGTAACTGCTGTCAGTAACTGCCAAAACAAAAAATAACAAAAGAAAAAAGGAAAAGCACAACCAATAAAAACACATAATTCAAAAAAAAAGGGTACAACTGTACAAGTAACTATTGTATTTAAAAAAAAGCAAACAAACATGAGTGAAACGTATAATTTAAAAATCAATTGCTTCTCATATACCAACTACAAAATCCCTAAATTAGGGGGGGTGGGGGAATCCCATGATTAACTCCCAATATCACTTACTATCTTTTATCTTCCATCCTTTCCAAAACAAATCTTTTATTTTCCATCTTTAACTCCCAAAATCAGAATCAAAATTACAAAAATATGCTCCAAAATTTCTGAGTTCTTCATCTCATTCACTCCATTAACTGCAAACAAAAACACAACAATAACAACCAAATTTCCCCTTTCCAAAGATCATCAGTCAGGTATTCAATCGTATGATGCTTTGTTCTTCCAAATATCTTACAATGTTATCATACATTTATTTAGTGTGCTTTAATATCAGCGTAATTGAACCAAAGCAAGAGGAGCAAAAAACAAACTAAGCAAATTAATAAAGGAAATCAAACTTAAAAGGTAAATTTTACATAGTATTACGATTTGCTCTGCATCTGATGCATAGTAATTATTACTGTGTGTTTAATACAGAGTAATCAAACCAAGAGAAGGAAAAATCAAACCAAGAGAAGTAACAAGCAAATCACAACCAAAAAGGTAATACTTGAATATTTGCCTGCTTATCCGAATTATGCCATTTTTCCCTTTAAATTGAAAACAAAACATTAAAAACACTTATTTACATGCTAGGGAAATCAGTGTAGATTTTACAAACAGGGAAAATCAGCTGATTATAGAGTGGTTTGTTTAAATATAAATTTTCAGGTTTCCTCTTTTTCTCATGTATAGTCCCTGTTTTTTGGACCTCCATGTTCGTCTTCTTGTAAGTTATGCTGAGTTAAGTGAGCATTAATTGAGGATCCCCAAAATGCTTAGGGGGCCTTGGTTTCCGTGATCTTGGTGTTTTTAATGAAGCTTTGTTGGGCAGACAGGTATGGAGATTAGTTCAGTCACCAGACACTCTGTTGGGTCGTGTTATGAGAGCTAAGTATTATCCAAACTCCTCTTTCCTTACTTCTTCTCTTGGGCCTGTGGGAAGCTACTCTTGGAGGAGTATATGGGGTGCTAAATCTCTGTTGAAGGAGGGTATTATCTGGCGGGTTGGGGATGGTAAGAAGATCAGGGTATGGGAGGACCCTTGGATCTGTAATGAGGGGAATCGGTTCCTACAAGGTGCCCCTGTTGCTGGTATTAATTTTGTGAGTGACCTGATTGATGCGGAGACAATATCTTGGAGGGAGGACATGATCACTAATGTGGTGGACGAGGGGGAGGCTCGTGCCATCCTCGCGATTCCTCTTAGCGATCGTTTGCCCGAGGATTCACTTGCGTGGGCTTTCACGAAGAATGGAATATACTCAGTTAAGACGGCTTACATGGTAGGTAAAGCGTGCAATTTTGATGATTTCCACCAAGCTTGGGTTAAATTGTGGAGTATGGAGATCTCACCAAAAGTCCGTCAGTTTTGGTGGTGTGTTTGTACCTCTACACTCCCGGTTCGAACGCTGCTTAAATCACGCCATCTCATCGATGAAGATGTCTGCCCAGTCTGCAAGAAAGAGCCAGAGACATTGAATCATGCTTTGTTCTCCTGTAGCGCTGCACAAGAGGTCTGGGATATTAGTGGGCTTGCTGATCTGGTGCCCGCCACTGATGTTGTACCATGGCTGGAATTTTTAGAGGGGTGGGACAAGTTGGATGCGGAGAAAGTGAAGAGGTTGTGCTTTATAGCATGGTTTGTTTGGTTCCGAAGAAATCAGGCCCTGTTTACTGAGAACTTTATCGCAAACAAGACTGTGGTTGAGAGAGCTCTCAAGCTAGCCTCGGATTATGGTGCCTATAATGCTCGGATTTATGGGGCTGCTGCAGGTGTGAAGGCTTCCAGCCCGAACCACTGGATAGCTCCTGCTGGGGGAGTTGTTAAGGTGAATACAAATGCTCATGTTGGGGATGATGGCTGGGTGGGGTTGGGCGTGGTTGCTAGGGATAGTGCTGGGAGGGTCTTGTGGTCTGCTACGCGTCGCTATCGTGCTTGGTGGCCACCCTAGATCGCTGAAGGCAAAGCGTTGCTGTTCGCCGCAAAGTTAGCCCAAAATCATGGAGCCTCTCACGTTATCTTAGAATCCGATTGTCAAAGCTTGGTCTCTAGACTCTCGAAGGGTGCCATTTTCTTCTCCGACCTTGATACAATATTAGAGGATGTCTTAGTTGTGTGCAAAAATTTCTCATCTGTTGTTTGGTCTCATGTGCGAAGGGATGGCAATTGTGTTGCTCATCACCTCGCGAGAGTCATTCCTTTTGGTGTAGAGCAACGGTGGGGTGGGAGTGTCATGTCCCTCCCCAAGTTGCAACTTATGTTCTCATGGATGCCTTGGCTATCTCTTAAGTAATGCACTACACCTTTCCTTTCAAAAAAAAAAAAAATTGAGGATCCCCTAATGTATAATAATCAAAATCATAATTTGGTAACACAAGAATATGCTACTTTCAAAAATTAAATAAAAGAATTAATAATCCACTTTCTTTTTGAATTATATAAACAGAAGTTAAATTTACCCAAATATATAAAATCAAAATTATATTTGAGGTTCTCAAACGCATAAAGATCAAAATCTGAAAGAGATAAATAGGTATTTTTTCACATGCAAAATAAAAAACAAAGAGTTCAAACTCACCTAAAAGGCAATACTCGAAATTTTAATTGTTGAGTTCCTATCAAGAGCCAAATGGAACTTCAGATCTTTCTTCCTTTACCATCAATTTACCGGTCGAATGTGAAGGAAATGACGACAACAAGTCGGGCTCCAGCGCCGACGAAGTAAAAAAAACGAGTTAGAGCTAAGGAGAGAGAAAGTTTAGAGAGGTCGCCGACGAGCCTAGGAGATGAGAGAGGCTTTGCAGCGGCGGACCTAGGAGAGAGAAAGAAATGAAAAGGTCGTACACAGGCGCATACGAGGTCGTCGGCGAGCCTAGCTAGGAGAATGCAAGAGGCTTTGCATTTAAAGTTCAGAGGGGGGGAATAAGAGGAGGAGAGAGAAGAAGTTTACACAAGTCTACAGAATGTACGGAGAAGTGTTAACATTTCATTTTAATATTTTTTTTTTCTGTTACAGGAAAGAAAAACTAGGTCTGGTTCATAATATAGGACCAGCCTACAACATCCTTTTGGATGATGGAAGAAAAAACCAGATTAGAAGAAAAAATCAGATTAGAAGAAGAAAACCAATATAATAGAGACGAAGCCTCGTGACCCCTATGAGCCATGAAATCCGCCGCTTGATTCGCTTCCGTAAAACAGTGGTTGAATATGAATTTCATTTTAATATGAATTGTTATATCTTATAATGGTAATTACAAATAATTATGATTAATCATATTCATATAAGATCATATTTCTTTCCCCTAAAAAAAAAGATTATATTTCTTTGAAACTTTTTGAGAACTTAACTACAATGATAAATTATACACATTTTAAATGGGGAATAGCTTTTTCAGTTAAAGTTCAGTCAACTTATTACGAAGTGAAGTATAACATAGCTGCAAAAACTTTTTTTAGGAATAATAAAATTTTCATGATTCGAATTATTCTTCTATATTTACACGACTTCTATAAATTACTATATAATAAGATGAAATAACATCAATAAATTATAATAATTGTATGAGAATTGGTACGTGTCTTTTTTAATGGATGAAAAAAATACAAGTTATGCAACAACAAGGAAATGGAATGAATTGAGAATCAAAGACGTTAGATATCTATTAAAAAACAATTCTATTTGTTTTCGCACGCATTGCGGCATATAAGACTAGATTGTAAGAAGCATCCAACTCCACAATGTAATGCAACAGGCGGTCCTGCATGGAGCAGTCTTCTCTGCACGCAGCAGGCGGCCCTGGACGCGTAGGTGGTGCAGCAGAAAGATAATTGAAGTGGAAAAATAACAATATTACATAGTAACTTCTAAAGCAATAGATTATCAGCACAACCAAGCTCATAAATGCTTAAATTAACAACAAATAAGTAGTATGTTGGGAGATTCATGAAACATTGTCAAGAAGATTGATGATTGGTTTATATACTTGGATTTTGATTAGTTTTTAATAGTTTTTATGATAGCTTTTAGGCTAGTTTAGGCTAAATTGCTTCCTTTTCCTTTAAATTGTGCAATATCCCTCCTTTGTGCTCTTTCTTTGGGTGCTTGGTTTTTTTTCAGGACATAGGAGTGCGATTGGAGGGCACTTGCACAAACCCGGGGCCAAGGAGCTAGGAATGAAGCTTCATGGAAGCTCAAAATAAGAGGAGAGGAAGATTAAAGGCTGACTCGAGGGCCTGGGTCACTTGACCCTCCCGGGTCAATCCTAAGAGTAACAGATTTGTTCTTCGCAAGACGACCCGCCCGGGTCAGCTGACCCGAGGGCTCGGGTTAACTTGACCCGGCCGGGTCAGATCTTGGAGCAGTCCCATATTTTCCCTGATGGAAGGACTCGCCCGGTCAAGGCCCACCCGAGCGCTCGGGTCGGGTCACCCGCCCGGGTCGCTGGGTTTTCCATAACCTCTTTCTTTTCTTTGCGCTTTTTGTACGGGGGCTTTGTTGTAATTAACCTTGTTTTATTTTTGGTCTATATAAGAGAAACTCCTCTTATTTTAGGTGAAGCTAATTTGCATACTAATTAGAATGAGATTTAATTTTGTTTAGCACTAAAACTTTAGAACCCTAGGAGAGAGAAAGTTGAGATTTGAAACTTTTGAACTCCATTTTCAGATTTATGCAAGCTTAAAAGTTGGTAATTTCTTGTTTATTTGATCTTCTCTTTCTCTAATCTTGCTTATTTCATGCTTTGTTTGCTTAGATCTTGTTTTATTAGTTGATTATTTTCCCCTTTTCTCTTTCCTCCATGGTTATGGTGAGGAAGTTATTTCAAGTTTTGCTTTGGTTTATTTCTATGATGTGTGTGTAGTTTCTTACTAGGGGAAGGGATGTAACCTTCATTCACTCTTTGGATCCTATATCTAAGTTAGGGGGTTAACATTTGGGGTTGAACTTGTTGATTAAACTTGCTTGATTTAGTTTGTTGGGTGCTTTATCACCACTTGACTTGCATATTTGGAATTCCTAGTGAAGGATCGAGAGATGAAGCTAGGAATAGACTAAGTTTGGTTGCTAGACTAGGATCTCCATGAAAATAGGTATTTTCTAGTCTAGGGAAGCTTGATTAATCATATTGTTCTTGATTTGGCTAGATTGGTTGACTAATCAAGCTCCTCTATTTAGCTCGAGAGATTAATTAGATTTCCTATATGCATGATTTTTCCCTTGTGATCCCCCATTTGTTTCTCCTTGGCTTTGATGATTGGATTCTTGGATTGAATGTTGGTGAATCCCCTAATCCCCCTAGTTTCTTTAGGGCATTACTATCTACCGTCCGTATTTACTAAAAATCGTCCGTATTTTTTCCAAAATATCCCTAAACTACCCCTACATATACCACCTCTCACTCTCTCACTCACTCTCACTCACACTCTCTCTCTCACTCTCACTCTCACTTTCTCTCATCTCACCCCAACCACCACCCCAACCACCATAGCCCACCACCACAACGGCGACCACCACCACGACCGCATCAACTACCACCACCGCGACAACACCACCACCACCGCGAGACCCACGAGCATGACAACCATCATCACCACCACCACAACATGCCGGAAAAAGCGTGGGCCCAAGGAAGAAGGTGAAAGAAATCGGAGAATCATCAACTCAGGTTAGTTATAAACTTTCTAGTGGTTAAAACCCAATCTTTGTCGGAATTTTATAGTGGTAAAGTCGCCGGGGTCGCCGGACAACATGCACGAACCGAAACATTTTTTTTTTCCAGAAAAATGCCATGGAAACGGATGAAAATTCCGTTTCCTCCACCGAGGATCTTAACATAATTGATAATTAGGGTCTTGAGGGATCGACGCCACGACACACTAGATCTCGTGGTGTTGATGCATCGAGTAGGAGGGCGAGGGCTGATGTTCAGGCTAGGCAGACTCCTATTCCTGAGGATGCGCCTCACAGTCCGGGTTGGAATACCCAGGACGAGGAGGAGTTAGAAAATGTTTTGAGCGGTCGTGCTGCAGATGATGTGGGTGAAGCCTCCTCCTGTGTGACTGTGAGGAAGGGTAGAAGTCGGAGGTTTGTTTCGGGATCGTCAGGTTCCGGACGTAGTCGGACAACGAGCAGGACCAGAGCTGCTAGGGATACTTCCTGGTTAGTTACCGAGTCTATGCTTGGGGGCCCTCTTGACGGTAGCGTGATTCCTAGTTGGCGGGGTCACATCGGCGTCGTTATCTACGAGGATCTGGAGGCTCATGCGGTTATGCTGTGTCATAATCGTTCGGGTGCGTTTGATGTGTTGACGACTTGGTAGTTCGAGTGGCAGTCGATGAAGCTCTTGGATAGAACTCGTCTTAACCATCTGCCACAGATTATGTTTGGCCACCTCGACTTCCCATTGATTTCAGCGTTTGTAGAGCGTTGGCAGCCCGACACGAACACGTTTCACTTGCCTTTTGGAAAGATGACGATCATGTTGCATGATATTTGGCATATTATACGAGTTGCTATTGAGGGTCGCATAGTGAGTGGTGCTTTGCCACCTTCTGATTTGTATGTTCGGTTGGAGGAGCTCCTCCAGTGTACTCGTGAGGAGTTATTTCAGGAGAACACACCGGTTTGGAAGAACGGTGTTCAGGAGATTATTGATAGATGCAGGCGTGTTGGTCGTCCAACTGATGTGGAGGTTCGCGCTTGGATGCTCCTCACACTTGGGTGTACGCTCCTCACTGATAAGAGTGGTTCCCGGATCTTGCCCCAGAACATTATTGAGTTGGATGACCTTGATTCAGTACACAGGTACTCATGGGGCTCAGCGGCTTTGGCGTATCTATATTGTCAGCTAGAGGTGGCGAGTAGAGCGGAGGCCAAACAGATTGCTGGGTGTCTCACGCTTTTACAGTGTTGGATATACGAGTACTTCCCATGTTTCCGGCCTCAGAGAGATGGTTTAGCGTACGTTGATCACGAGCCCCGGGCTAGAAAGTGGGATTATCACATCATCGGTAAGGATTTCATCCAACTGGAGTCGATGCGCAGACGCTTGGACACCCTTAAGGCTTCAGAGGTACGAAATATATTTAATAATTAATGTTGTCATATATTACTAGTACATTAAACTAATCAAATTATTACATTTATCCTATTTCAGGTCATTTGGATGCCATATGGGGATGGATGACCCGGTTGCCACAGTTCCGAGGACGATGTATACAACCAAAATGACTGCGGCGTTGAAGATCTGAGCAATAGGAAACAAGTCTTCCGAAACTGTCATCCAATGAGCTCTAGATGTTGCCCTCCACTCCAAGTAATGCGTCGTATTGCTGCGTCCATCTGATCAAAGTAAATATGTCTGTAAACATCCCGATGAGCAGCAATCTCATTTGCCATACTATTGCGGACAAAACCCTAATGGGTTTCACTACCAAAAAAATAATCTGCAACGCTTCCAAATCCACATTAACCGTCTGGCTGGACATTCGTCCATCTAGCAATGAATGGGTTCATAATCCCAGGAACACTGCGGTAAAATGGAAATCAATAAGAACCATCTTCATCCACGCTTTGCCGACCTACAACAATCAAATTATTCACCATTAAAATTATCAGTACATATCTATCAATATTATAATAATCAATACATACAATTAACAAACATATTACCTGTAGAAGTTGACATGCTCATAACTGAACCTACAGATCTGCTACCTCTCTTTGAAGACCCACGGGATGTGTGCTCAAAACCACTCTTGTTTCATTTTGTACTTGGGTGATTCTTTCATCGTGGTCTCCCTTTGGGGTTCTCGACAACGTCGGGCTCAAAAGCTGAATCACCAGGATCACGCAGATGTTCCTCTAGAACCCGGGTAGCGCTCCGTAAGATTGCAGGATCACTACTTTGAACCTGGTCAACCAACTCTAAGAAGTACTGAAATTCCTATGCTGCCTTAGATACAAAATCATGGTTGTCAACACCATCACCAAGGATCAAAGTAGTCCAATAAGGATATAATTCCGTCAAGTACAGACTCTCCTTCGCCTCCAAGCGTCTGTGTATGGTGCATGCACAGCGGATGGCATGGGTATTTCTCAACGAGCAATTGCAACGCTCATAGACCTCATTGGCCAATTCCCGCGTACGATTTTCCTCCTGTAGTAAGAATTCTAAACAGTAATGTGAGACTCGGCCATTTAACTTATACAAAGTTGTAGTCTTGTACAAGATCCCGTTTCGACGCCGACTTTCCTCCATGTCATTCTCCACCTTTTTCAGCTGATTTTCTATCTCACTGTGAGCAATAGAAAAGATGGCGTCCAATGCACCTGTGCTACTAAAAACCCAAGACTTCAGTGCAGAGTGTGCGCTTTCAACTCGGCTAGTGCATGTGTTCCCAAGATGAAGTACATTGTCCGTCCATGCCCGCACAAACTTCTCTTTGTACAAAGCCAAGTTGTTTCCACGTACTGGATGATTTTTGGCCACCTTCAATAAACATCTCTCATATTCTCAACCGCGGGCTCATAATCCCTCTCGGAGGTCGAGTTCACTATTCGATACCAAGTTCGGCTCACGAATCTCGGACCCGCATCGGTGTCGCCCATGATGTTATTCACTAAAGCCTGCACATCTTTGTTGATATGCCATCTACATAGCAAATGTGCAGAGTTAGGAAACACTTCCCGGACCGCTTTCATAAGACCCAAATCACGATCAGTTATGAGTGTAACAGGGACAATATTCACCCCGATAAGCAACCTAAACTTGTCCAACCTCCAATTGTAACTATCAGCTGTTTCGTTGGCCATCAGTGCATACCCAACCATAAAATTCTTGTTACAAGGCGTCATCCCAATGAGCTCTAGAAAAGGCATGTTATATTTTTTGGTTTTATATGTTGCATCCATACCAACAACATGCAGATAAGTGCGGAGGATATTTACCGACCGAGGGTGCACCATGAACGCCGCAGTCATTAAATTTGTCTCCTCGTCTTGCCTAATCCAATGAAGGTAGCCGCTCTCTCGAGCAAGGTGAAGGAAGTGCTGCATCACGTCTCTGCCATCCATTGCTTCCCTTTTATCCTTTTCCTTCAGGTTGTACAAGTGTTTCATATTTGGATGATCATCGGAAAATTTTTCATTAACAGCTTTCATGATACTACAAGCCTAACGTGCGACTTAAGCATATCGCGAGCGAAGACCTTAGCTGCCGGACTATGGCCGCTCATGGGTCGGTGGCCCTCACGGTAATGAATGAACTCATAATTGTACATACCCCTTATCCTTGGCTCTGCTTTGATCACCCATCCTGTTCGATCAAGGTAATCCAAAAACTTTATCCTAACTCTCGCTCTGAATCCACATGCTTTTGTTTTTGTAGCTACACGTTCTGCTAAGCTAAAATCCCTACCTTCACCCCGATATGGCTGACCCCTGGTTATATTTAATATAAACATACGGTCGACCACTAGGATCATGTTTATGATTTGACGAAATTACCATCACAAACCCAATTTCATGCGCCCTTGTTTTAACCCAAATCTTGTAGTTCCTTTTTCACAGGCCAAAGTGTTTCATTATAAGACATATGATTATAATCTATAGAATCACCCCCAAAATCCGACAAATAAACCTAAAATGTTTAACATTTACTCCCTCCGTTCTCTTTTGTTCTTCCTGCATTTCCCATTGGGAAATTTCATATTGTTCTTCTTGTTTCGAATCTTTCCATATAAAGCCAACATTTTAGACAAAATTAACCTCATACAAAATTTTTATTCCAGCCATATCCCTAATTAAAACCACTTTATTTAATGTTTTAATTGATTTATTCTCTCTCCTCATAACTCATCTACATAAAATAATATCTTGTTTCAGTGGATTTCTTCTCTCTCTTCAATACTCTTTCTCCTCTCGTTTTTTTTTCTGGAAATATGAAGAACTCTAAAAATTGTTAATGAAGTCTTTCTCTCTCCTCGATTTGATTAGATGTTCAATTTTTATGAGAAATTTTTGTTGTGATTTACTCATTTCATGAATCCAATTAAATTCCCTCTTAATTTTGTGTGTATATCCTCTGTTTTTTTATTGAGTTATTCGTTATTGACTGGGTTAAGTATGGTGAATATGATGATGATGAGACAAAATCTCAAGAAAAAGTGGACATTTTTTACATGTTGCTGGCGAGTGGCGACCATAATAAAGGACTTGATGAGACAAAATCTAAAAAATACGATGATGATCAGATGATGAAACAAAAACTCAAAAATCTCCATAACCATGGCTTCCACTGCAAGACATTCTCTTATCTTCTCTCTCCGGCCAACGCATACCCACTCACTTTCTCTCTCCTCCTTCAAAGGCCTCTTCGGCTCTTCCCCTTCATCACCCGCCGTCCTCCAGTCTCTGCTTTCATCTCACTCAGTCCAAGTCGCCTCGGCCAAGCAGACTCGGTTCAGCTCCATCTGCTGCCGAGTTAACCGGTCCAAACCGAGAAGCAAGAAACTAAGAGGAAACAGACGAGACAGAGCTGAGAATACAATAATTAAAAAAATCTCTCTTCTCAAGGGTGGAATCTGGTTTTTTATTGTTTTCCTTCTCTTCTCAAATGTGGAATCTAACCATGCTTTTAATGTTGCATTGGTTCCTCCCCTGATTCTAAATAGGAAGATCAAAAGAGAATGGAGGGAGTACCATTTAGACAACTATAATAATAATCAATAATATATATATATATATATATATATATATATATATATATATATATATATATATATATATATATATATAAAGCTAAGTCATATTTGCCTATGTGTCGTTCACCTCTTCATTTGTCCACATGTTAAGCCCATAATAATCATGTACACACAATTGTGCCACGTGTATTGCAATGCTATAATGTTGCTGATGTGTCGACACAAAGAACCATTTTAGTCGTGTGCCTTTACTCGGCTGAAATCAAGGTTCAAATAAAGAACTTCTAAAATTTGATCAATTACAATCAACTAAATTTGTTAAGTTATAAAACATTGCTTGATTTATGCATGGCGGTTTGAAATTACCATTATAATTTCTATGAATTCAAACTTCAAAACTCATGGCAAAATTACAATCCAAAATTAAAAATTTGACAGTACCCTATTACATTTGCCACCTGTAATGCTATAAATAGTCCACATATGCAGAAACAACTTCTACTGTTCCATGAATCCATTGAAAATTTTCGCCATTGCTCCGTGCATTTGGAGCAAAGAAAACATAAAAAGCACACCCCAATTGCTAAAAACACAGCAATAGCTACAACCTGCAACAAAATTCAACCTACATTTAGGAGAGAGAAAAATTTCAACAAAAATTAGCAGGAAAAATGAAGAGAGAGAATGGTACTTGAAGTGGGGGGTACGGAAGTTGCCATACATGCTTTCTCATTTTCTCTCACTAAAAATGCTCAACTCAACTCTTAGCTTACAAAAATGGGTCAAAGATTAGTACTTTAAGCAGAAAAATCAAGGTTTTAAAAAACAAATTGGCCGTTTTCTGAATAAGAATTATATGCTCTATTTTCCCCTAATTTTCTGGGAAAGATGGGTTTGGATCGGTGAAAATATCAAAATCCCCATTTTTTCCCCTCTTTTTTGTTGGCTTTCTTATAGATGAGGATAATCGGATAATTGAGACCAGGCAAGAAGATCAAGAAAGAGACAGAGGTTCGGTTGGTTTGTTTTTGCCCATTTTTTAGTACTTTAATCAGGAAACGAAGCCAATAATGCTATATTATTACTTTATGCTAACAGTGTCGGAATACGGGTCGTGGGTCGATAACGGGCCGATAATGGTCAGGTAAGAAAAATAATGAACGGGAAGAGACAAAAGTGATTGTAATTGAACAGGAATTCATACATGTAATTTTTTTTACAATATCTAATTTATTTTTCAAAATTATTGGGATATTTTATCGGCCCTATAACGGTCCTGTCCAATAATGATTCTGTTTAATAATAACCTATAAATTTGACCCTAACCCTGTAGCCATAGGACTACCCTGTCCAATAACTAGGTCTATATATGATATACTCTGTCATGTTATATAATTTATGATGTAATTATTAGCTGCGTTACATGTCTTTGTTATGTTTACTTTATTTTATTTTTTATAATGTAGATTGATCAGTCATGCATTAATGATAGTGTTGTGTACAGGCCTGTTATTTTTTTTTATCTTATTTCCCGATTTCATCTTTACATGAATCAAGAATAAGTCAGAGGTAGAAAAAATATATTGTCAACAACAAAATAGAGATAAGTCAACAAAACACCAAGCTAGCATATTTTTCCCTATCCAAGACTAATCTAGAAATTTGTGAATGGGTCCTCAACACCTTAATTTTAGAAATAATTAATGAAAAGTTTCGATTGTTAGAATTTATTTTATTCTCTAGAGTTTACTTTCACCGGAGCAACTTTCCGGTCATTAATGGCAATGTTGATTGGATATAGTTTATACAGAATGTATTGGAGATGGATTTACCAGTTGTATTGGGTAAAAATATTTGCGCTTTATTTTTTATATTTTAGCCATTGAAACTTCAAATAACATATCGGTCTTTATATATGTAGGGAATTTAATATGATGGTCATCGCCAGCATATAATTAACTGTTAATTTATAATTGAAGAATAATTTTGATTATTTTAGGGTTATTATTAATTTAACTTATATAAGGAAAACTTCTATATATTTCAAGGTAAATTTGATAAATTTATCGTTAATCACTAACATGAATTAATTTTGGGGCAACTTTAATCTTTCTCTTGATCAAACCTTTTTCTGATTTTTCTTTCTTGGTGCATTTTTCTTCACTTCCTTATTAATAGGTATGTATGATTAAAATTATCATGATATCAAGTTACTCCTAATTAAGACTCATTTTAAAATATCAAGATAGATCTATGACTCATACTTATATAAAGTTCAATAAATCATCAAAATATAATTATACGAAAAATATGATATGAGATGTTGGTAGAATAAAAAAATTAATTCACAAATACAAATTCTTTAATTTATGAAATATAAGATCTTAAGAAAATTCTTTTCAGTCAAGCTGGAGATTATACGTACACACACTGACGCACACACACATATCTTATAGTAGTAGTCAAACACAAGCAGCTAGAACTAAAACTGACACGTGTCAGTTTCTGGTTTAAAATTTTCCCATCAAAATGCTAACTCTTAAAATATCACATAGATGAGAATAAGCTAATACACATCGTTATCCTCCACTATATCTTATGATATAAATATCTTTCAGTGCAATAATAGATATGATTGACAGTAACTTTTTAAGGTTGAGATATCTATCAAAATCTTTGATATTACTGTCAATATTTAGACATAAGATATCTAGCACAATTTTTAGTAAGGCGTTATATCAGATAAAACTGGCAATCTTTTAAGGGTAAGATATCGATAAAAATCAAGTGTAAGATTGCCATTATACATTCAATGAAGTAATTTCATGTTCAAGTTTTTTAGAGCAATATATTTTAACATAAAAACGGGAAATTTCTCTAATATCTTCTCATATAAAACCGGTTTAGTACTAACTACTAATACATTATTACGATTTACGAATTAGAAATTACAGTTTTAATAATAATATAGTAATTTTTGCATATATTTCCCTTGGCACATAGATTGAAGTACAACAAGGAGTGTATACCCTAAATACTAAGTTAGGCACTAGCTATACTCGCCTTTTAGGCAAAGTTCTGGAATGCTGAGGGAATGTCTTGACATTTTGAATTGCCCCTAAACTAAGTTATTTATATTTTGTTCGGTTGATTGATGATCTATAACTAATATTATTGTAAGCAACTAATTACTAGTACATCAATTTTCCATTATTATGTTGAAATAATTTGACAAAACAAATTCAAATCAAATAAATTAGTAACAAAATTAGTTAAACATTTCAAATATAATTCAAGGTAATAATTGCCAAAATTAAGGACTATATCTATTAGAATTGTAATTATACTTTTTATTAATACATTTATGTAAATAAACAACTTTTTCCGGTAACTATAGGTGAAAATTTCGAAAATATATACTAGCTCAAAAAACTTCTTAAGGGGATACAATTTTCGAAAATTAATATAGCCCATTATGAAAAAATTACTTTAAATAGAAGGATCCTTCCCACAATAAAAGTTTAAATAATATTATCATGAGACAAAATAAAATGAAAAGTTAGGTTTGCTGTAGAGCAAAGGACGTATTAAAATTCAATTTACATTAATTTTCAACTTATAAGACTATAAAACAAGTTATATAACGAACATAATATGATGAGAAATTTGTGATAGGTCATTGAATTCTCATTTTTTCAACGACTCTCTTAAATTGTACAATCACCAAAATTATATTGTAGATAACGCGTGCCATAATTTTCGATGCAAGTAGTGATGGATTCGTGAGTGGTGGCCAATAAGTGGGCTGGTGCAGTGCAATGGTGGTACAAGACAATAAGAGATAGGGGTTGAGCAGGACTGCAGTAAGGGGGAGCGGAAGTAGTTGCACGATTGAGTGCTAGTAATGGTATGGATTGTGATTTTATATGAGCCTCTAAATAAGGCACGGGGAAGAGCGAAAGCTTCTTCAGTCAACTTTTGTTTTAAAAAAGAAAAGAAAAGTTGGTCACATGTTCCACCATGACATTAGCTACACCAGTCACTTAATGAACCGGTCATAAGCCGGTTTTAAAATATATTCTTAATACACGATATGATTATAAAAAATTTAAATGACAATCTAATATTCAAAACATGATTTTAGGAGAAACATCCTAAAATCTTAAATTTATAAAAACAAAAAATTCCCGTGCTTTTTGATGTGTTTTTTGTTCCATTTACGTACTTATAAATTAGAATCGAACGATTATAAGATTTTTAAACTTTAAAATGTTGTAACAAAGGATTTTTAATTTTACATTTTATAATTCTTCAACTTTAAATGCATGGATTCTAATAATTATGGATTCAATAAATTTGGAACAAAAAGAATTACTTAATAAACATAACAATTCCTGCGCATTATGCACGGGTTTAAATCATATCTACATAAAACCTCCCGTGCATTTTTGCACGGGTTAGAAACTAGTAATGTAATTAATCACTAATATTGGCTAATAATTAGATTAATCATTTACTTATCGTAACTAGTAATCACTATTATTTACCAATCACAACTATTAATATTAACTAAATATTTAATTTCTCAACTTAATAACAAACATTCATCAACAAATTTTCACAACGACTATTATTCGCTAATCAGAAAATAACAACTAATTATCAAAATAATTAAAAAAGCTATAAATATTAACTAAATGTTCAATTACACAACTTAATAACAAATATTCATTAACAAAATTAACAGAAACACACCGACTATTATTCGCTAATTAGAAAATCAATACTAATTATCATAATAATTTCAATAATATGGAAATATATTCGGAAAAAATTAACAGAAACGTATGAAAATTCCGTTTCCCCCATGGAGGAAACGGACAAGATTTCCGTTTCCTCCATGGAGGAAACGGAAATCCTGTTTGTTACCACGGTAACGGACAGGATTTTTCGTTTCCTCCATGGAGGAAACATAAATCTTGTCCATGGAGGAAACGGAATTTTCATACGTTTCCGTGCATTGGTGGTGGAAAAAAATTTTAAAAACTAACCACATTCCGTTCCGGTAAGGTTGGCGGTGTTGAGGATTCTTCGTCGGACATTGTGGCTTCCGGTGATGTTGGTCTGTCGGTGGATGTGTTGCTCCGGTGTTGGTGATCCAGTGGTGCTCCGGTATTGGTGGTAAGCCGGTGGTGTTGGTCCACGGGGGTAGTTGGTTCGTCGGTGGTGGATGTGGTGCTCCGGTGGTGCTATCTCTGGTGTTGGTTGTGACCCGGTGGGTTTGGTCCAAGTGGGTAGTGGGTTCGCCGGTGGTGGTGGTCCGGTGGTGGTGGTTCGGTGGTGGTGGTAGTGCTCAATGGTAGAGAGAGGGATGAAGTTGGATGAGAGTTGAGAGAGTAGAGTAGGGTGAAAGGGGGAGGGGCTTACGGGGAATTTAAAGAAAAAAATACGGGCGATTTCAAGTAAATACGGACGGTAAATAGCGATAGGGTTTCTTTATGCTTGATTTATCCTCTCATTTACTTTGCTAAATTGTTTTGTCAATTTCATATTTATTTTAGATCTTACAATAGTTATTAATCTCTCAAAAACCCCAAAAATAGATTTAGCTCATTGTAATTAGCGAATTAACCTTTGATTTACCTTACTTCCTTGTGGATTCGAACCTATACTTACCCTATATTGGGTAGTTTAGGTTATATTTGGCGAGTTTGCAACGAGCCCGTTAAATTTTGGCGTCATTACCGGGGATCGAACCCGGGTGAGCCGCGTGAGAGGCGGGAATACTTACCTAGGGGAAGAACAAGAAAAGGAGGGTGAAGCTTGGCACCTCAAGCAAGCCATAGACAAAGCACCAATCTACCAAGCTACTCATGCAAGCTTCGAGGTTTTGGAAGCTTCATTAGAAAAAGAGGCGAGGACTACGCCTTCTCCCACAAGTGAGTTAAAACCCCTCCCCCCTTCTTTGAAATATGCTTTTCTTGGTAAAAATGAGACTTACCCCATAATTGTCAATTCTACACTCAATGGTCCTTCTCTTGATGAATTTCTTTGTGTTCTAAAACAACATCGAAGTGCCATTGGGTATACAATTGATGATCTAAAGGGTCTAAATCCCACCTTGTGTAAGCATCGAATCCATTTGGATGATGGTCAAGCCTCCTCTATTGAGCCTCAAAGAAGGCTAAATCCTACCATGAAGGAAGTGGCAAAAAATGAAGTTTTGAAACTCCTTGAGGCGAGAATAATCTACCCCATCTCGGATAGTAGGTGGGTTAGTTCCGTTTAAGTTGTCCCAAGAAAAGGAGGAATGACCGTCATTAAGAATGACAAAGGTGAACTTATCTCCACAAGATCGGTCATTGGCTGGCGAATGTGCATTGATTATCGTAAGTTGAATAAAGCCACCCGAAAAGACCATTTCCCCCTCCCTTTTTATTGACCAAATGCTATAAAGATTGGCGGGTGATACCCATTTTTGCTTTTTGGATGGTTATTCGGGGTTCTTTCAAATCCTCATTCACCCCGATGACCAAGAGAAGACAACATTTACATGTCCATTTGACACCTTCACTTTTCAAAGGATGCCATTTAAATTGTGCAATGCTCCTTCTACTTTCCAAAGGTGCATGATCTCCATTTCTCCGGACATGATTGAATCAACCATAGAAGTCTTCATGGATCACTTCTCCGTGGTAGGTTCCTGTTTTGACATTTGTCTCTCCAACCTTCAAAAGGTTTTGGAGAGATGTCAAAAGATGAACCTTGTTCTTAATTGGGAAAAGTGTCATTTTATGGTTGAAGATGGCATAGTCGTTGGTTATAAGATCTCCCAAAAAGGGATTGAGGTGGATAGGGCTAAAATTGAGGTTATTGAGAAATTGCCTCCCCCCCAACTTCGTTGAAGGGAGTGACATCTTTTTCTTAGGCATGCAGGCTTTTATTGGCGCTTTATCAAAGATTTCTCAAAAATCTCAAAGCCAATCTCCAATTTGCTTCAAAAAGACTTTGAAATTTAAATTTGACAATGATTGCATGAATGCTTTTGAAACTCTTAAAAAAACCCTAATCTTCGCCCCCATAGTGCAAGCTCCGGATTGGAGCTTGCCTTTTGAACTAATGTGTGATGCTAGTGATAGCGCAGTGGGAGCCCTCTTAGGGCAAAGGAAAGAAGGAAAGCTACATGTAATCTACTATGCAAGCAAGACGCTTATTCGGCTTAAAGGAATTATGCCACCACGGAGAAGGAACTACTAGCAATTGTGTTTGCTTTATTTGACGAGTTTCGGTCATATCTTGTGTGCTCAAAGGTGGTGGTATACACGGATCATGTGGCTATCAAGTACCTCATGACTAAGAAGGATGCCAAGCCTTGTTTGATTAGGTGGATCCTTCTCCTTCAAGAGTTTGATATTGAGATCAAGGATAAGAAGGGCACCGGAAATTCAATTGCCAACCACCTTTAATTTATCGCATTCCCATGGATGATTCACAAGGCTTGGAACCTCCCATCAATGATTCTCTCCAAGATAATTTCCTCTATGTCGTGAAGGCCATGTATGCTCCTTGGTGCGCGAATTTTTCTGATGACCTTAGCTACCAACAAAAGCGAAGGTTCATGCATGCGGCCAAGCACTATGTATGGGAGGACCCATACTTGTTCAAGAGGGGGGTGGATGGTATTTATCGGAGGTGTCTCCCAAATGATGAGATTGAAGATGTTATAGGGATGTGTCATTCATCCCTATGTGGTGGTCATATGGGAGCCGACATGTTCAAGGACTTTTGGGGATTTGTCAAGGCTTGTGATCGGTGCCAAAGAGTTGGAAATATCTCAAAGAGGCATGAATTACTCCTCACAAGCATATGGGAGTTGGAAATTTTTGATGTTTGGGGGATTGATTTCATGGGTCTTTTCCCCTCATCCCTTGGTAACCGCTACATTTTGGTAGCGGTTGATTATATTTCTTAATGGGTTGAAGCAATTGCCTCCCCTACAAATGATGTCAAGGTAGTTGTCAAGCTATTCAAGAAGGTGATTTTTCCCCGTTTCGGAGTTCGAAGAGCTATTATTAGTGATAGGGGATCACACTGTGCCAAAAAATCATTCAAAGCCCTTCTTCCTAAGTATGAGGTGCATCACAAAATGGGTCTCTCTTACCACCCCCAATCTAGTGGTCAAGCGGAGATATCGAATAGAGAAATCAAGCTTATTTTGGAAAAGACGGTGACCCGATCTCGAAAGGATTGGTCTTCTAAGTTGGATGATGCATCGGTAGGCCCACAAAACCTCTATTGGCATGTTGCCATACAAGCTTGTTTATGGAAAAACGTGTCATTTGCCAGTGGAATTGGACAATAAATCTTATTGGGCCATCAAGGCTTTAAATTTTGATCTTCAAGCTTCGGGTGAAAGAGGGATGCTTGATATTCATGAGCTTGAGGAGCTTAGGAGGGATGCTTATGAGACTGCTCGGGTGTACAAAGAGAGAACAAAGGCTTGGCATGATCAACGAATCATGAAGAGAGAGTTTAGGTTGGTGACAAGGGCCTTTTGTTCAATTCAAGATTGAGGTTATTTCCGGGAAAGCTCAAATCAAGGTGGAGTGGTCTATTTACCGTGCAATAAATTGAGATTTGCAATGATGCAAAAAGGGTGTTTCAAAGTGAACGGGTAAAGACTCAAGATCTATTATGATGGTGCACCTATTCAAGAAGCATACTATATTGCTCTTGACTCTTGAGGACTACTCCCCTCTCGATGATTGAAGACTTATGGAAGTCGAGCTAATGACGTAAAACAAGCGCTTAGCGGGAGGCAACCCGTTTTCCTTACATTTTTTCTTCTTTTTATTTATCTTTTTCATTTTCCACTTTTCATTTTATTTGATTCACTTGTGATGACGACATTTCACCTATTATTGAGACTTGTGGATTACTTATTGTGGTCCTTTTGTGATTTGTGTATACTTAGGATTGATTTGGGTAAGCTTTGGAGCAAGGAGAGGCGAATAAGGGAGCAAAAACAAGGCCAGGAGAGCTGACCCGAGGGCCCGGGTTACGTGACCAGCCTGGGTCGTCTTCATGAAGGAAAAAAAACAGAAGAGGCTTGCAGCAAAACCCAACCCGCTCGGGTTGGATTTGACCCGCCAGGGTCGGCTGGGCAGCTGCTCAAAAAAATCGCCCCCTTTAGTTTTTTCTCTTTTCTGCCTTCTTACTCTCTCAGCTTCTTCAACCTCTCAACTCTCACCCCCTTTCTACCCAAACCCTAACTCACTTAATCTCACTCAAACCACTCATCTCACCACTCAGAAACTTAAAATCTCTCACAAAATCTTCACCTTCATCTCATATCCTTCATAAATTTCAACTTTTTCTTCCCCAAAAATCCCATTTTCACTCACTTCTCACTATTTTCTCTCTCCTCAAAATTTTACCATAATTCTCAAATTCATTCAAATTCCTTCACAAAATCTTCCTAAAAACTCATTCCCCCTCCATTTCCTTCACTAAAAACTCAAAAACAGACAAATTTTTTTTTTTTTACTTTTTCTCACCCACCTTACCTAGTTAAGGGATTTTGATTTTTGGAGCATCAAGTAGTCCAACAAATAGAGAAGAGGACATCAAAGCGGTCTAGACAAGCGGGGAAGCAAGCTCGAGTCGCCAACCGCAAGGAAATACGGAGGAAAACGTCTCGGGGCTTACTGCCCCCGGTGAGTTTCATGATCATGAATTCCCATTCCTTAAGTTTGGTAGTTTAGAGCATTTCACTAGATTTCAAGCCCTTAAGGTTAAAGAATTCGCTCCCACCCGCTTTGTAGATGAGATTTCGCTTTCATTATGGGGAATAAGGAGGGATATTTTTACGTTGGCTAATGAATTAAAATTGAGAAAAGTGTTAGGAATGAGAAAGAAAACATATAGATGCTTAACACTTGAATTTTTGAGCTCTTCGGAGATAACCGGGGAAGAACGACTAGAATGCTTAACTGGAGCTGAAGCCGTTCTCCACTTTAGACTTGGGAATGTTGCTCGCTCTATGGACATTTGTGATTTTGCAAAAAACTATGATTTACAAATTGAGCAGAGCACCAATAACGGGCCTTCCTTCAATCTTACTCATTTTTGGGCCAAGATAAGTGGGTCAAGTATTTACGATGCCAAAAATGCTAATGACTTACTTATCCACCAACCGGCCATTCGGTATTTCCGTAAGTTCTCAGGGAGTACTGTTTTTGGGAGGAAGAACAACTCCAAGGTGAGTATGTACGAACTATGTATCATAGGTTCATACCTACGGGACCATAGGAAGGTCAATATACCTTTGTTGTTTGCCCAACATCTCAAAAGGAAAGGCACCCCAAGGACTCACGGATGTGGGTCTATTGTTGTGGGCGGTTTAATTACCGTAATTGCTGAGCATTTTGAGGTTCGTCCTTGGACCCCCGCAGTCCAAGGACTGAGCCTCTTCACCCAACAATACTTACAAGATGCTTGCCGGTTTACATTGAATGGACTTCGTTTTACTTGGAAGATCGGTAAAACGAGCTCCATCCAACTTCCAAGCCGTGAGCTTACAGAAATAAAGAGAAAGCATGAAAACTATCTCCTTTTGGAAGTCCCGGAGGAGAGCCCGGAGATCCGTACCTACCAAAGGCGGGATCACCACGAGCATGCCTCCCTCTTCCGCCCCTCCCCCTCCTCCTCCCCAACCCCATTCCACCTATGTTCCTGACTATGCCCCTATCTTTACCCATATAGATAGGCGGTTTGATAGTTTTGAACAACGATTAACCAACTTTCAACAAGAGATGCGGGATAGCTTTTCCCCATCTTGCAATTCTTCCATGATAACAACATGGTTCCCCCGGCACCCCTTACACCTCTTATATGCAACCCCCGCCTCCCCCCGAGGGGGACGAGGATAGGGGTGTAAATGGATTGGACTAGATTGGACTTTGCCAAATCAAGATCCAGTTCAAAGTCTTTTGGACTCGAGAAATTGAGTCCAAATCCGATCCCAAACTTCTTTTAAGTCCAGTTCAGTCCAGTTCGAAATATTTTTCTTGAGTCCAAATCCAGTCCAGTCCAGTACGATTATTATATAATATTTTAATTTTTTTTCCTATTTAAGTTCACAATGTTTTCTCATGATTGAATCAATGAAATTTGAAAATTTAGACTCATTACATTCATTCCACAAAGTAAGTTACATACAACATTAAAATCTTATAGATTGCAAATTGGAATATAAAAAGGGCGCCAAAAGGGTTAAAGTAACTTTTGCCTTTTCAGTTTTCACTTTAGACTTTTGAAGTGTAAGTGAAAATTCTGACGCCAGGTAAAATAATATAAAACTGGAATGTTAAAAAGTCCAAAATTTAAACAAAAATGACAATGATTTTTTTTTAAAAACACATTTTTTTTGGCAATTTAAAGTTTTTGTTGAAAACCATAAAAAAAGATGATACAACTTAGCACACCCAAGGTATCAACAGGCATAGATCCAAAGTCCCCCCACCTTCTAGGAAGGGTTTGGACTAAGGACCAAACCAGAAAATACCTAACTACTCCTGGACAGGCCCAGGATTACATCAACAACATCACAAACATAAACACCAATCCACCAATTAAAACAACAAAAGATTTCTAAGAGAAGCATCAACTCTACTATGATTAATAAAAAGCTTCAAGGTCTGCTTTGGAGGAAGCAGACTATGATTAAACACTTTTTGATTCCTCTGCAACCATATAAGATAGATTGTTTCAACAAACATCATGTTGTACAGCTGCTTAGTGCCATATTTCTTACTACTGACTTTGCTCACCAACTGCACTTCAGTACTCCAAGGCAAAATGTCTCTATGTAGATTCAGCATTTGCAGGCATCTCTTCCAGATTTGAGCACTATAAGTGCATCTAAAAAACAAGTGCTCTACAGTTTCCTCATCAGTGTTACAGAAAACAAAGATCCTATCTACAACAATGTTCCATTGGAACAGTCTAGTTTTAGTGCTTAGTCTATCATGCAAACACAACCAAGTAATGAAAATAGCCTTAGGGGTAGCTTTACTATTGCAGATAACTCTTCTCCAAGGCATTTTTACACTATCACCTTGCATCTGTATATAAAGATGCTTAATAGAAAACTTCCCATTTTGTCTCACAAACCCAGACTGACCAACAAGATGTTCCCTTGCAGCAAAGATTTTCCTTAGAGCTTTAGAAAGCCTTGAAGGGGGAGACATCTGCCATATATCTTGCTGTCTAATGTAGTATGCATGGAGCCATCTAATCCAAAGCCTGTCCTGCTTTTCGGATAAGGCCCAAAAAACCTTAGCCACAACAGCCCTATTCCAAATGAATAAGTCTTTGAAGTTTAAGCCACCACAAACTTTAGGCATACAAAGAGTATCCCACGCAATAGGTGCTTTCCTAGAGGCTGAATCAGCTCCAGTCCAAAGGAAGATTCTGTAATGTTTCTGAATTTCCTTTAGCACTTTCTTAGGCAGGATGAAAACAAGCTGCACACGCCCTGCATAAGAGAGCTTTTTAACAGTCCAACTTTTGATTCTAGCCACCACCTTCTCAATTAGAGGCTTGCATTCATTATAAAACAATTTCCTGGAAGCCAGAGGAACACCCATGTATTTGAAAGGAATGGTCCCAAAAGGAACTTGAATCATAGCTTGTAATCTTACAGCCTCGGTAGCTTCAACACCAGGAATAAAGAAATTGTTGTTATCTATATTAGCCTCAAGGCCAGAAGCACCAGAGAACTTCTGAAAAGCTTCAAAGAGAAGCTGAATTGAACTTTCATCAGCTCTAGCAAAAAGTAGCAAATCATCTGCAAACATTAGGTGAGTAATACCCAACCTCTCACATCTTGGATGAAAGTTGAAGGTAGGAATATCATTCAATTTTCCCAAGCACCTGGATAAGTATTCCATGCAGATGGCAAATAAAAAGGAGACATGGGATCCCCCTGTCTTAGGCCTTTTTTTGCTGGAAAAGGAAGACTAGGAAAACCATTTATCAAGATAGAATAAGTGACAGAAGTCACACACATCATAATCCATTCAACAAACTTAGGAGGAAAACCCAATTCTTCAAGAATAACTCTAAGGAAGGGCAATTCAACAGAGTCATAGGCCTTCCTTAGATCAACTTTGAGCATACACCTTGGACTGACATGTTTAGTATTATAACCCTTAATAAGCTCAGTAGCTAAAAGAATATTGTCAGAAATATTTCTATTAGGTATAAATCCAGCTTGAGCTAGGTCAATAATACTGCCAATCATTAACTGCATTCTTTGAGTAAGAATTTTAGCAATTAGCTTATAAAGCATAATACAACAAGCTATGTGCCAAAAATTCTCAATATAAGTATGATTAGGGATTTTAGGCACCAAAGTTATCATAGTACAATTCACCTCAGATGGCAGAGAACCATGATTAAATAAGTCTTGAACAGCAGCATACACATGAGCTTTAATCACAGGCCAAGCTTTCTTAAAGAAGAAGCTGTTGAAACCATTAATTCCAGGAGCTTTACAATCATTGATAGAATAAAAGAGCATCATCAATTTCTTTATGAGACACAGGCTGAATAAGCATAGTAATATCATCATGCCTCACCTGGGCACCAGCTCTGAGAATAGAAACATCAGGATAAGGTAGTCAAGTTGCAGCAGAGCCCATTAACTTTTTATAGAAGCCTATAACTTCCTTTTGAATATCATCATCACGAGTAAGTTGATTGCCTTGAGCATCGTAGAGCATTTCAATACTGTTTCTAGCATACCTGTCTTTCATAGCCTGAAAGAAAAAAATGATTATTAGAATCACCCAGCTGCAGCCATTGAATTCTAGACTTTTGCCTTAGAGCACTTTCTTCAATGTTATAAAATTTGTTCAACAAAGCAACTCAGACTCTTGCTGCTGAAGAATCTGGTTGCTAACATCAACCCCCAACTCAGTCTGAATAATACTCAATTGCTCCCTTATCTGATCAATCCTGGTGTCAAGATTAGCAAAGTCTCTCTGATGAAGGTGCTTAAATCTGTCTTTTAGCACTTGAAGCTTCCTCCACACTTGTTTCATAATAGTCCCAGAACTATCATGAGCCCAGACAGAAGATAAGATAGTATCAAAGTCCCCATGATCAGCCATGTAGTTGAAGAATTTGAATGGTCTCCCTCCTTTATGAAGATGAGTGGAGCACTTCAGTAAGAGAGGGCTATGATCTGAAATTCTCGGATTTTTAACTTCAACAACAACATGAGAGTAGTCCATCCTCCACTGAGAATTAACCAAACATCTATCAATCCTGCTATAAATTCTAGCATCTCCTTCACTCTTATTAGTCCATGAGTAGAAGCAACCACAATTTCTAAGCTCACTTAAGTCACTAACTTGCAACAATTCCTCAAAATCATGTGTTTCATGAGAAGTAATAGCCCTACCATTGAGTTTATCTTCACTATTTAACACAGAATTAAAGTCACCAAGAACACACCAAGCATCAAGCATAGTTACATTGATTTGTTACAAACTATCCCATAAAGGCTTTAGAGCTTCAATAGTGTGCAAACCATAAACAAAAGTAACAAACATGCTCCTGCCATTTGTCTTATCAGTAAAACAACCATGGATCACTTGGTCAGTCTTAAGAACAACCTGGTATATGAGTGCTAGGGCCGGTTATGGGCCTGTGCAAGCTGTCCAATTGCACAGGGCCTCGAAATTTTGGGGGCCCCACCAAACAAAAAAAACGCTTCATCTCTATTCTCTGCCTTCAGATATGCTTTTTAATTTTCTCAACCTTCCATTAAACTCCATTTAATTCTCCAGATTCTTCTCCTCCACTAATTATCAATTTCCATAAAAATTTAGAGTTTCTATATTCTATTATTCTGCAACTGTCATTATTTTCCCTGCTTTAACCAAAGTTTTCATTAATACTTTCAATCTTTCCTCTTCCTCTCTCAATCACAACGGGTTTGAAATCAAGCCAAGAATTACAGTTAATGGAAAGATATCACCAAGATTTTCTATGTCAAAAGGCTAAATTTATTATCCCCTATGTATTTCCACCCAATCTCAATAATTTCTCAAACAACCATTATACAAATCAGAATTTTAGTGGAAATAAATAATTCAGATTCAACCATTTGATTGATTTGAAGTACTCTCCAAGTCTCCAGTCCTCCATACTCCAATCTGGGCAATTTCAAGACTTTAATTGCATCACCAGATAATTTGCAGAAAATCCCAGATTTTTGTTTGAAACTATTCCACAATTAGAAGCAGACTTCAATCTCGTATGCAGTTTTCTGTTCTTGTTTTTCATTAGTGTGTATTTTTTTCTGTTTGATTAAACATGGTGTAATTTCTTATATAATTAGTTGCACAAGTTTCTGAAACAGTCTCCAATTTTTATTCTTGGTATATTTTGTAGCCTCACCTAATTCATGACTATAATGCAATTGTCACAACTATTGCAAATGCATTTATTTTTCCCATATAGTTATAATATTTTAAAAGATAATTATTTTTTGAAAGCACTAATGGATTAGTAGTGAAAGTGTTAGATATTCTGACTTTAGTTTGTTATTTATCGTTTGCCAAATATGAAATGGGAATGGGAATATGAGATGAGAATGCTCCTGTCAGCTACACGCCTACACATATACTTTTGCAATATCTATCCATTTTTCTGGTTGAAATTTATGGGTTAGATAGTTTACCATTAATTTTGCCTTCTATGAAATACTTGTGCCAAATAATAAAATAAAATATTAATTATCGCACATTTATTTGTATTAGGGGCCTCATTTTAAAGATTAGAACAGGGCCCCCGAAATGTTTAAGACGGCCCTGATGAGTGTTGCTGTGTTCCAAGCAACCCATATTCTCCCTTTGTGAGAGTATTCATAATTATCAACCCAGTTCCAATTAGTGCCAAACTTCCTCCTAATCTTCACCTTATTAGCTATTTTAACTTTGGTTTCTATCAAAGCAAACCCAGTTATGTTATTCATATTTATATATTTTTTTACTTCTGCTACTGTTGCAGGACCATTCAGTCCTCTCACATTCCATGAACTAAGGGCATGTTCTCCCCAGCTTATTTTCAGTTTAGTTTAGTTCAGTTCAGTTCAGTTCCTAAATGATAATTATTACTATTAATTAGTTATAATTCAGTTTAGTTCAGTTCAATTCAATTCAATTCAATTCGATTCGATTCGCTTGGATTGATTCGAGTTGATTCGATTCGATTCGGTTCGGTTCGGTTCGGTTGTTTTATGCCGAAGAGAACATGCCCTAATAATCATGTTATATTATAGTGGAAAGAACTGGTTCCCTCATCTCCAACTGTGTGCACAATAGACCCAGGTCCAGGATTTTCATTGCTAGTTCCATTGCTGCTTCTACCAGGCACCACTGACCATTCAATGTCTCCCACTCTAACCTGGCAAGGAGAGCTAGAATCCTTCCCTCCATGCTCAGTACTACCTGCCTGAGTTTGCACAATAGTAGTTTCCTCTTGCTACTTACCAGTATCTAAAGCAACTGCAGTCACCTCCCTAGGAAATTCTATCCTAGGCTCCTTCTAAGTGACCAACCCTGGCCGTGTAGCCTTAGGAACCCACTTCTACTTAGTGGTTACTCCAGTTGGTGGTTTGACTTTAGCACAATCATGGCCAGCTGTTTGGTATTTCTGGCAAAGGGTGGGACCCATTCATAATGAACTCTCTGCTCAACCACTTCTCCATTATCACCCTCAATAGCCACTGTTCGAGGTAGGGATTTTGTGACATCAACTTCAATCAACAATTATGCAAAAGAAACCCTCATTTGTCTATTTGTACACTCATCTGCATAGAGAGGGACCCATATCATGCTTCTAATCCTACTCAAAGTTTATGGTCCCTAGCAATTCAAGGGTAGATTAGGAAACCTAGAGTCCAGGCCTTGACAATCATAGGTCTACTATTGAGAGTATATGGACCAGAATACAAAATTTTATTCCTATCTTCCATTGTGTCAAATTTCACAATAAAGTAACCATCCTCATGTAGAAAAACCTTAGGCTTACTAACATGATTCCAATTAACATCAATGAATCTAACAATAGCTCCAATAGAAGGCTTATGCCCCACAACATACAAAACAATGGCATTTGCCCAAATATCTGTCAACTTAACCACTTCATTTTTATCTAATTGAGCAACTACTTTACCGGCCATTTTTCACAGAGGGAGCAACAAATTTCAAAGACATGCCCTTAGCAGTCATCTTCTTCTCTGTAGCCACAGACAACCAAGTTTGCGGAGGCTTTCGAATTTATGCTTCTGGGACTTCAACATCATTACCCACCTGACCATCTTCTTCCTCATTAACATCTAAATCTTCAACTTCTATGTCATCTTCATGCTGGTTTTCATTCATCGCAACAGGGGAAATCAATGGAACAGTGACGTCAGCCAATGGAACAGTAGATTCAACATTCAAAACCTTATGTGCTCCATTTCCAGCTTGCTTCTGTCTATCAGTGGTGAAAATACGATTCATAGCATCTATGACATCCTGGACCTCCATCGTCACACCTCGTGGAGTAGTTTGAGGTGTGACACCACTAGTACTACTCATCAGAGATTTAGCTCCTTGAATAACTTATTTTGCTAGTAAACTTTGAGCTTGCCTTGTCATTGGGGGATTGGAAGACTGTGCTTTCTTTTTGCGACCCATGTTAATCACAGATTGATAGACACACCCTATGCAATCCGCAATTCCACCATGAGAGAGAAAACCCTAGACCCTGACCAGAGAATCAATTGTTGTTTCTCCTTGAATCGCTATGTTTAGTGTTTAAAAAAACACATTATATGTATATGTATATGTGTGTGTAGATATATATTATATGCTAAAATTCTTTTTGGACTGGATTGGACTTAATGGACTCCGAAGGGGTGAGTCCAAATCCAGTCCTAAAATATTTGGACTTGCATATTTTGAGTCCGAGTCCAATCCAAACATTTTTCAGTCCAGTCCAGTCCGACAACTTTGGACTGGACTGGATTGGATTCTGGACTTTTCGCAGTCCACTTGCACCCCTAGACGAGAACATAGACCTTTGAGTTGGTCCTTCGTCCCCCCCCCCCGATCGTTCTTCTTTTCATACCGAGGATGGTGTTTGGTTTAGCTTGGGGGGGTATTTTCATTGTTTGGGTGATTTTTACTTTTCGGGGTAAGTGTCAGGAGGCCCTTGTTGCTATTTTTGATTGATTTGTTGCTTGTGATTGTGGTTATGCGTGGTGAATGGGCCAATGCTTGTTAATATGTGTTATGCCATGATTTTATTTTTCTTATTTATTTGCTTCCTTAGTTTTTAAGAAAAATAATTTTTTTTCTTCATATATTTCAAAAATCCAAAAACAATTTTCGTTCCCTTTTCATCTCCTTTCTTTATTTTAACGAAATAACAAAAAAATTTGAAAAAGAGTTAAAATAACAAAAAAAATTGAAAAACAAAAACAAAAAAAAAGTGTTAGCTTTGAACAAAGTTTTATTTCCTTGCCCAAGGAAGATGCTAGTTGATGATATATGTGGATTCCTTGCTTTGACTTTGAGTATATGATTGGAAAAATTGATGGAAACAATCCCATCTTTGGGCTGTCTTCTTAAAACAGTCCCAACTTTGGACTAACTCAATATAATCCCACCTTTTGCCTTATCTTCTTAAAATAGTCTTGTTTTACTTATCACCTGTTAGGAACCAGTTAACACTTTATTGTTTTTTTTTTTTAATTCTTCTTAAGTAGATGGAGGAGAGAGAGTGGGAGAACGAAAAGGGAAAATGAACCAATACTTATATTGCTTACCCCTCTCATTTGTCGGTGGTCTAGTTCGTCGGAAAATGACTGTTAATAGTCGGAGATAATTAGGTGAATTACATTGATGAATACCTCAGAAATATGGAGTCGTGAAGAAATTGGGTTTCATCCATCAGCCGATCTAAAATCTGCATTCATCATCTCTCCACGAGAAATCATCCCACCATCCCAATTATTATTCTTAGGCTGTTTTATCAGAGAAGCTAAACCAATCCTGTTATAGCTCACTCCTCTGGGTTGGCCACATCAGCTTGATGTCGCAACGAACTCTCTTGGAGATTGTTACTTGGCGACTTCTCTGTGGAAGCTTCATTACTTTAGCTCAATAATTTCCACTTGAATCATGTGTTGTATATAGAAGTATTACCTCATTTCCTTTATCTTTTGGTAATGATAGATTCACATTCTCTCTAACACAATGGAAAAGTTTTCTCCATATTCAATGGAGGTTAAAGTTCTTATTCTGAGATTGTTGATTATCTTGTTCATCACAGTTCATCTTACAACTTCGATAATCTATGTGTTCTT
Organism: Beta corolliflora; assembly: GCA_947648045.1. Classification (NCBI taxonomy): domain Eukaryota; kingdom Viridiplantae; phylum Streptophyta; class Magnoliopsida; order Caryophyllales; family Amaranthaceae; genus Beta; species Beta corolliflora. The sequence continues at coordinate 178,449 of CANSZD010003502.1, forward strand.
CAATTCAAATTCAAATCAAAATTTCGGATCTTGTAATTAAATTGTTGATTGAGATTCAATTCTTCATTTTTTTTCCTCATATTAATCTTCATCTGAACCTCTAAAATCTCCTCAAATTGCTACACAACTACAACTTTATTAAGTCCTCAAATACTCCTAAACAAGACAGACGTCCGACCTCCGGTGTACACCACTCCAACGTTATTTAACTTTTTCCATAGATGCTCCATCTTTCAGACGACAAGACGCTGCTGGTATGGGTAAATATATTTTATTTTCTTTCTGAAAGTGATGATGGGAGAAAATGAGGAGGGGAAGGAAGACAAAGGAGAGCAGGTGATTGGATTCATCGAAGGAGGGAGATAAATGAAGCAGAAGCAGGGGAGAAGAAGAGCATATATCAAAGGGAGATAATAAAATAAATCACGTGTGTTTTTACCTGTAATTGCAAGTCATTAACAGGTAACAGACTATTTTAAGAAGATAAGGTAAAAGGTGGGATTTTATTGAGTTTGTCCAAAGTTGGGAATGTTTTAAGAAGACAAACTCAAAAGTGAGATTATTCCCATTAATTTTTCCTATATGATTAGAGGCTTTTTTTGGAAGAATGTGAGCATGGGTTGTGGTGTTTTAGGAGGTGATTAATATTGATTGCATTAGAATCTACCAAAATGAAACAATTGAATGTTCAATTGGATGTCTAGTATTGAATCTTGACTAAGTTGCTCATGCTTGGATAATTTTAGCTTCAAATTAGCGGTCCCTTGTGTCCCTAAATATGCCCATCATGTCCCTAAACAAAGCTCAACAAGAAATTTAGTTTTTATTTCTCTTTGTATGCAATAAGTGGCACAAAAAGCCAAAAGTTCTTATGTCTCTATTTAGTGAGTAGTTACTTCACCTTTGTATAGAAACAATTCCCATAATAAGGGAAAAAGAAAAAGCCAAAAACAGTCAAAAAAAGGCGTGAAAAATGAAAAAAGTGAATAAAAATGAAAAGTACTAAAAGAATAGAAGAAAGTCAATAAAAGAGGTCAATGTGTGGATGCCTCCAACACTTAGTTCTATTTTTTCTTAAGTTTCGAGTAGAGTGGAGTCTGGCCTATTTGTGTGTCTAGGGAAGGTGCACTAGTGGTTTAAACATCTATAACACTTGAAGAACCCTAAGTCTTTTGGATAGCTAGGTGTACGTCCCTCCAATGAGCGAGTAAAAAGTCTAATTAGGTGTCTTATTGCAATCTTGATTAGCCTCTTTCTCTACCCATAACCTATGAGTACACTTGGAAATTAGTTGTCTTGAAAGTTGCTCTTTATTTTTGCTTGTGAACCATTTCATTAGTAATTGACTTGGGCATAAATCTTGAATGTGTTGAGTAAATAGTTCATGAAAAACTAGAGTTGTGGATTTGAAAACTCTTTGGAAACCCTCGTGAGATCCCACTCGCCCTCTAGAGCGATCTAGGGGTTTAAAGAGCTTGTTGGATGTGCTAAATGCAATTGTGATTCCTCCGAAAATGAGTTAGTGTAAATTCTTTATCCTTCCTCCTTTTTCTTTTCTTCTTCCTTCTTTCTTCTTCATTTTATTTTCTAATAATTTTTCATTCTCCTACTTGTGTTTTGTTCTATTTTGCTTAAGGACAAGCAATGATCTAGCTTGGGGGAGTTTGATGATTGGTTTATGATTAGTTTTTAATAGTTTTTATGATAGCTTTTAGGCTAGTTTAGGTTAAATTGCTTTCTTTTCCTTCAAATTGTGCAATATCCCTACTTTGTGCTCTTTCTTTGGGTGCTTGGTTTTATTTAAGGACTGTAGACACATAATCGTGTCTCCCCATTTAAGGGCCCAATGATGAAACATAACGCGATCTTAATTGGTCCGACCCAAGGGCAGAGCAGCCCGAAGAGCCAAAACTATTTTAAAAGTGTTAAAGCATATTTTAATGATCCAGAATCGTATTGTATTTCGAGCCCAACTCTTTGAAAAGCCCATTTAATTATTCATTGATAATTAATTGTTTTATTTAAATAAATGAATATTTTCAAAGATATTTTTCTAATTAAAATCGGATTTTATCTCGTAAAATCAGATTTCAGAGTTAAAAGATAAAAGAAAATCGTTAAAACGCGTTTTATAAAAAAGCTGTCAAAACGTGTCAAAAGCAGGGCGGTCAAGATCGGGGGAAAACCTTCGTCAAATCTGACATCAACAACATCACCAATGACCTGGTATACCTTTTCAACGTAGCCTTTTGCGATTGGGTGGGGAATTAGGGTTAGGTTTAAGAGAGAGACAGAGAAGAGAGGAGAAGCGTTGATTGGGGAAGTTAGGTTTAAGAGAGAGACTGAAGAAGAGGATGGGGAATGGGGAAGTTGGGCCAGCGATTTCGGTTTTTATGTGGGGAGTTGGGCTTAAGCGCTCATGTTTAGTTGGGCTTTGGGATTTTTGCCCCCACTAAGCTGATCCGGTTGGAAGAAAACCGAATCAGTTTAAAAACCCAAAAAATTTCGCCAAAACAAATATGAACTTACTGATCCGGTTTTGGGAAAATCGGATCAGTTTGGTTGTGACATGCTCCCTCCGTCCCAAAATACTCTTGACACTTATCAAGGCACGTAGTTTTAGATGATAAGTTGTTGTTTGGTTATCAATTGTTATTTTATTGAAAAGTAGATGTGATAGGAGTTAGAAGTTAGTAAAAGTAGTATTATTTTATTTTAAGAAGAGAGAATGTGGGCCATGGTTAAAGTTGGTATGTAATAGGAGTGGTATTATTTTATTTGGAGGAGAGAGAGTGTAGGCCAATGTTTAAAAGGTAGAAGGATTAAAATAATAGTGGGTCATATCCAAAAATAGAAGTGTAAAGAGTATTCTGGGACAGATGAAAAAGGAAAGTGTAAAGAGTATTCTGGGACGGAGGGAGTATAAGGTTTTTTCCACTAGTGATAAGAGTTCCCTAGGTCTAGTTTTCATCTCTATGTAAAACTTAGTCAAGTCTTCGGACTATAAAAGTTAAGTCACAGGACTATAAAACTTCCCTAGGTCTAGTTTGCATTTCTATGTAAACCCCAGTTAAGTCTTCGGACTATAAAAGTTCATCCCCTAGGTCTAGTTCGCGTCTCTATGTGAACCCTAGTTAAGTCTTCGGACTATAAAAGCCCAATTCTAGGTGTAGTTTGCATCTCTATGTAAGCCCTAGTCAAGTCCTCGGACTATAAAAGATCAGTTCATACCCTTAGGCCTAGCCTGCTTGCTCTCCTGTAAGTTCAATGTCTAGTCCAGTCTGCTTGCATAGTCCAGTCCAGTTCAGTCCATATCTGCTTATGCATATAGTTAGGCCCATGTCTGCATCATGGTCAAGCCCATACTAGTCCAAAAATCCATATCCATTTCTAATTTTGAGCCTAGTCTGCTTGCAAGTTCAAAGTCTAGTCCAGTCTGGTTGCATAGTCCAGTCCAGTCCAGTCCATATCTGCATATGCATATAGTTAGGCCCATGTCAGCATCATGGTCAAGCCCGTACTAGTCCAAAAATCGATAACTATTTCTAATTCTCCATTTCAAAATCATTTCCTATTTCCATTTCCCATTTCAAATTTTCATTTTCCATTTCTCATTTCTCATTAGGAACGCCTAATGGAGGAACAAATGTGTGCCTACTCTATGGCTCATCAAGCGCACTATCACCACCCTGACTTCATTTAGAGTCATGAAGATTACTTTTGACCGCCTTCACAATAGAGGCGCGATCACTTCCATAGGGTCTACCGCCTTCACCTTAGAGGCGCGATCACTTCCATAGGGTCTATTCCGAACCCTGCACCTAAAATAAAATTCAAAAGGTGCAACCTACACTTCCACTGCAAATTTCGACAAAATAATGAACATCTGACATCTAGTGTTGGATCCTATAAATGCGCTGCGAAACATGGTCGATGACAATAGCCTATTAATACTTGCTACAACGAGAATCAACATCACCAACAACCCTTTTGCGCAGTGTATCAACAATTCAAAGGCTTAGTATTTTATTTCTGGTTTCCTAGGATGAGTTAGAGAGTCCTTACCCCAATCCAGTTATGTCCTTTCCCATCGAGTGTATGATACTATAGGACTTCATCTACTATAGCCTTTCCATTTCCATTTTTATTTCATTTTATTTTTCTTTTTATTTTCATGGGCCTTCTATCATTTTATTTATGCTTCTAATTCAATGATTAAACTTAAATCACCTAATGATCTTGACTAATTAAAGAAAAATCTACAAATAAAAAAAGGAGAAAAATGAAAAAAGGACATACTTTGGATCAGGAGTTACTCCCCTATTCCCTCCATCATCTATAAACCATCATCTCCAATAGCCAAATAATCCCTTCGAAATCAAAGCTCTATAAATATCCTTCAAGCCTTCTAATACCCTAAACCATAAAAACCTGTGTGCAACACTCACTACAAAAAAGTTGAAAAAATCAATGCCAGGCAAAATAAAAAAGTGAATAAATTCAAAGTGTGAAAAAAAGTAGCAAAAGTAAAAGAAAACGCACAGGACAAAAAGAAAAAAAATGCAAAAAAGAAAAAGCCAAAGGCAAAGAAATAAAAAAGTCAAGCTAGGGGGCTTGCACACGAGTTCTACCCCTCATTCAAATCCTTCAATCCTTCAAAACTTTAACCATATAATCCAAATCCATAATCCTTACCTTAGCCCATCCAATTAAACCTTCATCAAAGCCTTATTCCTTGAACCCTTTCAACCTTCCATATTCGACCCTAACCCCTTTTTCAACGTATGTCCAAGCCCGCTAGGTTGAAAACCCGAAAGGGCGGCCTAGGCAAAAGTTAGGGCATATAAAAAAAAGAAATCAGATCCAGAACTACGAATGGTCTGATTCCGCAAGGATACGTAGGAATCCTCATATCGAGGTCCGACCGTTTCAATAAAATAAAATAATCAAGGTCTAATGATTTGACTTTCTAGAATTTAGGAGCATACTCTTTCGAGATCCCGACATAGACTCGAGTCTGAACCTAGCCACGTTAAAGCCTTTTCCCACCTACATTTATTTAAGTCATAAATTAACTTTTTTATTTTTCAATCCAAGCTCTCCTTGTCCCTGAAAGACTCTCCGACAATTCCATGATTTCTGGCGATATCTGACTTTGCTTGTGTCAACTTCTCAAAGAAGAATCCCCAATGAAAAACTTTGAACGATTCAAGACAGATCAACTACATTTCAATCAAGGCTTGGAATGCCTAATTCAAGACAAGCTTACCCAAAGTGGGGGGCTTTCTATATATGTGGTGGTTCCTCCAAATCAAATCAAACTCCCAAGCAGTTATAATTTGCGGAACTCGTTTACGGACCACGATTATTTACTAAAAATAGTTTTCGAAAATCATTCAATATATTACTAATCATTCCATCATTCTACATATCCGGATCTCCTAGCCTTGCAAAACCCTGATCTGGCATTGCATTTCATACATCCTAGTCTTACATAACCCTGTCCTTACATGACGTGTCATTTTCCTTACCTTTGCATAACCTTAATCCTTGCATAGCGTCTCATGCATCTATAGAGAGTCTAAGTTTGCATTTTCGCATCATTATGTGCCTTATCTGATTTGTTTGCACCTATCTGTTAACTTCTTCTTTTGCAAGTAATCAGATTGCTTGTAGTTATTGTCCTGCATACTAACTTTGTTTTTTGCAAAGACCGGCGTATATAGATCAGTTCCAAACTGCAGAGCGTTTATAATCGTTCTCCGTCCCGAAACCATATACTTTGACTATCGATTTTCCGAACCTCAGTCAAAGTGGGGGCTTCTGTAGGCACATAATCGTGCCCCTCCATTTAAGGGCCCAATGATGAAACATACCGCAATCTTAATTGGTCCGACCCAAAGGCAGAGCAGTCCGAAGAGCCAAAACTATTTTAAAAATATTAAAGCGTATTTTAATGATCCAGAATCGTAACGTATTTCGAGCCCAACTCTTTGAAAAGCCCATTTAATTATTTATTGATAATTAATTATTTTATTTAAATAAATAAATATTTTCAAAGATATTTTTATAATTAAAATCGGATTTTATCCCGTAAAATTAGATTTCCGGAGTTAAAAGATAAAAGAAAATCGTTAAAATACGTTTTATAAAAAAAGCTGTCAAAACGTATCCAAAGCAAGGTGGTGTGCTTAGCGCACCAACGTACGCCTAGCGCACCAACGTACGCCTAGCGCACCAGTCTGGCGTAGCTGGTGCGTGAAGCACAATTTCCTTTCCCTATAAATGCTCTTCGATTTTCCGAATTAAAGGACGGATTTTCATACTTTAACACTTGACTTTTACATACTTCAACGACATACTTTACGAACCTTTCTACAAAACTTCTCTAGAAATCTCATACTTACAAATACAAAATACATACTTTTAGATATTTAGATTTTCAGGCTTCACGATTGCTCGTCCCGAAGGTTGTCAATCTCTCAGACCCAAGGCACGGTATAATTCTGAGGGTGCTTGAATAAATCTATTATTTTTATATTGAAGTTACTAACTATTCTTTTTATGATGTAGATCTATAATATAAAAATCGTTCCTTTGTATATTCTAATCTCTTTCTCTATTTTTAATTATTTTTATGTATTATTATATGCTTGCTTGATTGTCCTGTTATGCCTTTTCATCACCATATATGTTATTTTTGCTAAGCAAGACGTAAAGAACTGTTCTAACATTAATCAAATAATTTGGACAACCTGTTAGGTTCCCTATAATTTTGATTGCTTAATAACATATCACTAAAAAATAGCCTTTTATGTGTTTCCTAAACCAACCTAGACTAATATTTTTAGGGTGCATGAAAATATTATTTGGCTATTCTATTGCATAAAAATTGACGTGAATCGGTATTAAGTAGAGGCTAGCAATGGGCAAACGTGGTTCATTATGACCATATTAGTATCCTCACCCCCGAACCCAATGTGTGGTTCATTGACCATCTATGGAGTTAGAACGGGGAAATCTACATTGGATAAGTCCATAATTTGTCGCTACGATTTTCCAATATCCAATTAGGTTTATGAGTCTTCCTTTAAAGACTTCTTGACAACTTCAAAATATTTTTCAATAAAACCTTAACAATGGGGTAGTCAAATATGCGCTCACACCACGTAGGCGAAATAAAAACACCCCTACAAGGACATAGGAGCGCGATTGGAGGGCACTTGCACAAACCCGGGGTCAACGAGCTAGTAATAAAGCTTCAAGGAAGCTCAAAAGAGGAGGAGAGGAAGATCAAAGGCTGACTCGAGGGCCCGGGTCACTTGACCAGCTCGGGTCAGTCCTAAGAGCAGCAGATTTGTTTTATGCAAGACGACCCGCTCAGGTCAGTCAAGTAACCCGCCCAGGTTAGCTGACCCGAGGGATCGGGATGACTGGACCCGCCCGGGTCAGATCTTGGAGTAATACTATATTTTCCCTGATGGAACAACCCGCTCGGGTCAGGGGCCCATCCGAGCGCTCAGGTCGTGTTACCCGCCCGGGTCGCTGCGTTTTTCGTACTTCTTTCTTTTCTTTGCAATATGTGTACGATGGCTTTATTGTAATTAACCTTATTTTATTTTAGGACTATATAAGAGAAACTCCTTTTATTTTAGGTTAAGCTAATTTACATTCTAATTAGAGAGAGATTTAATTTTGTTTAGCACTCAAACTTTAGAACCCTAAGAGAGAGAAAGTTGAGGTTTGAAACTTTTAAACTCCATTTTCATATTTATGCAAGCTTAAAAGTTGGTAATTTCTTGTTTATTTCATCTTATCTTTCTCTAATCTTGCTTATTTCATGCTTTGTTTTCTTAGATCTTGTTTTATTAGTTGATTATTTTCCCCTTTTCTTTTTTTTTCCACGGTTATGGTGATTAAGTTATTTTAAGTTTTACTTTACTTTATTTCCATGATATGTAAGTAGTTTCTTACTAGGGGAAGGGATGTAACCTTCATTCACTCTTTGGATCCTATATCTAAGTTAGGGGGTTAACATTTGGGGTTGAACTTGTTGATTAAACTTGATTGATTTGGTTTGTTGGGTGCTTGATCACCACTTGACTTGCATATTTGGAATTCCTAGTGAACGATCGATAGATGAAGCTAGGAATAGACTAAGTTCGGTTGCTAGACTAGGATCTCCATGAAAATAGGTATTTTCTAGTTTAGGGAAGCTTGATTAATCATGTTGTTCTTGATTTGGCTAGATTGGTTGCTCATGCCATGAGAATAGGTCATGAGTGACTAATCAAGCTCCTCTAATTAGTTCGAGAGAGTAAGTAGAGTTCCTATATGCATGATTTTCCCCTTGTGATCCCCCATTTGTTTCCCTTGGCTTTGATAATTGCATTCTTGGATTAAATGTTGGTGAATCCCCTAATCCCCTAGTTCCTTTATTCTTGATTTATCCTCTCATTTACTTTGCTAAATTGTTAATCTCTCCAAAACCTAAAAATAGATTTAGCTCATTGTAATTAGCAGATTAACCTTTGATTAGCCTTACTTCTGTGTGGATTCGACCCTATAATTACCCTATATTTGGTAGTTTAGGTTATATTTGGCGAGTTTACAACGAGCCCGTCAAAGATCTGCACAACATATATAGGACATGAGAATCCTTCAAATTCATTATCATGATTAACATTAAAGTTGTTATATTGCAGGCAGATAAATGAGAATATGTTTGAAGAATACCACAATACACACCCTCAAAAATATAAGAACTATAGATGTGGTAAAAGAAAGCAACTTGAAAGAATAAGAAAAGGATCAGAGAGTGCAATGCACATAGGGAAACACCTTTCAATCAGATTTCAAAGAGGATAAATGGAAGAATTAGACCTACAAAGACCATGATCGAGGTTAAACTTCACCTAATATCTCCACTCAGACATTCATTTCATTAAATCAAACAAACACATATTATATTTTAGAGTTACTAAATAATTTCCCAACATGTAAAGGAATGTTATGTAGTGACCAATAAAGCAGGAAAAGAGCAAACATTAGGCCAATAGAAGCTGATAAAACACTAAAACTTATGCAGTGAGTTATGGACATTGGTGGCAATAGCTACTTCGGTGAACGAGTTAACTCTAATAAGTAGTTCCTATAATTCTAAACAAGATGTTGGTGTAACTCTAACCAATATTCTATAAAATTCAAAACATATGTCGGTACAACTCTAATGTCGGTATTTAAAAGGATCGGGATCGGTGAGATCCTTCCGGATCATAGAATCGTATGATCGTATAAGTTAAAAATCAGTTGCTTCTCAAATACCAACTACAAAATCCCTAACTTAGGGTGGCGGGAATCCCATGATTAACTCCCAATATCACTTACTATCTTTTATCTTATATCTTCCATCCTTCCAAAAAAATCTTTTATCTTCCATCTTTAACTCCCAAAATCAGAATCAAAATTACAAAAAATATGCTCCAAAATTTATCATTTCTTTATCTCATTCACTCCATTAACTGCAAACAAAAACACAACCATGACAACCAAATTTCTACTTTCCAAAGGCCATCAGGCAGGTATTCAATCGTATGATGCTTTGTTATTCCAAATATCTTACATTGTCATCATACATTTATTTGGTGTGCTTTAACATCATTGTAATTGAACCAAAGCAAGAGGAGCAAAAAACAAACTAAGCAAATAAATAAAAGAAAATCAAATTTAAAAGGTAAATTTTACATAGTATTACGATTTGCTCTGCATCGGATGCATAGTAATTATTACTGTGTGTTTAATACAGAGTACTCAAACCAAGACAAGGAAGAATCAAACCAAGAGGAGTAACAAGCAAATCACAACCAAAAAGGTAATACTTGAATCTTTGCCTACTTATCCAAATTATGCCATTTATCCCTTTAAATTGAAAACAAAATATAAAAAACACATATTTACATGCTAGAGAAATCAGTGTATATTTTGCAAACTGGGAAAATCAATTGATTATAAAGTGGTTTTTTTAAATATAAATTTTCAAGTTTCCTCTTTTTCTCATGTACAGTCCCTATTTTTCGGACCTCCAAGTTCTTCTTCTTTTATGTTATGCTGAGTTAATTGAGGATTAATTGAGAATCCCTTAATGTATAATAATCAAAATCATAATTTGGTAACACAAAAATATGGTACTTTCAAAAATTAAATAAAAAGAATTAATAATCCACTTTCTTTATGAATAGATAAATTTACCGAAATATATAAAATCAAAATTATATTTGAGGTTCCCAAACACATAAAGATCAAAATCTAAAAGAGAAAAATTGGTATTTTCAAAATTATATTTGAGGTTCCCAAACACATAAAATCAAACTCACCAACAACGTAACACCCGAAATTTTAATTGCTGAGTTCCTATTGATATGTCTATTTTATATAGAGTTTTCACCCCCGTCCATCATTGATTATTGGTCTTAATTGCGCTCTTTGGAGCTATTTTTAGTACTAATGTGCTCCTTGTAGTGTGTTTGTAGTTTCAGGTTGATCATTGTAGGAATTAGCATTTTTTGGTGTATTTCCTACTCATGTGTATCACTACAAGAGATTATGTACTTTTGAGAGCACGAGCATTGAGTTGGAAGAGTTTTGAAGCAAAGCGAATAGTGAAAGAAGTAGAAAAATGACTCAAATCCACTCTTTTGATTATTTCTCAAGTTCTAAAAATCCAAATGCAGTAATTGGGTTAGATTCTACACTTCAAGAGCTTTCCAACAAGTGGTCACTTGCCTAATTGCGACGAATAACGAAGAAGTTATGGCGTTTTGAAGATAGAGATTTGTGCAAGCTGATGACCTCCCGGCCGGGTGGAATCCGCCCCGTCTGCCCGGACGCCTTTACTTAGCCAAATTTCATCGTCTGGAGAAGATTTGGAAGAAAACGAAAATATTTTGCTGCGGGCCCGATCGGACGGGATCTCCCCCGATCGGGCGGGGCGCTATTTCACTTCTATGGAAAATGACCTAACAACCGCCCTTTCACTTCTATGGAAAATGACCTGGAAAATTTTTAGGCGGTTTGAAGTGCGTGTTGCGCTAATTGTTACTTTAGCATAAATAACTCTCCTTTTAGAGGAGAAAGACGACGTTTTCTTATTATTTTTTTAGTCATTAGTTTTCTAAGCACATTTATTGTCTCAAGAACCCTAGTTTATTCTACTTTACAAATTCATTGAAGATTTCAATAGAGTATTACTTTCAAGATTTGTTCTTCAATTGGTATTGTTTCTCATCCCTTACTATTCTCTTTTCGATTCTTCTTTGTTATTCCATCATGTTGCTTTCTTATTTGATGGTGATTATGTTTTCCCCAATTATGTGTGAGTAGTTTATTTTCTTAGGATTTGGGGATCTATGTATGCATATGAGGGATTGATTGAATGATTATTTAAGTCATTATTTTGTTTAATTTTTGTTATTGAGTTATTTAAGTTAATCTACAAGTTTGGCCAACTGTGTTGATTATTGTTACAATATAAAGTTATAGTCCGAGAGGTAGGATTTTGTATAGGCTCTCAATAGTAGGCTTAGCGATCTATGACCATGCGAGAGCGGCTTAGTGAGCTTCGAGGGAGGTAATGTTCGAGAGAAATTACATGTGCCCTAGTTAGATTATTTCATTGAGTTCTTCAATCATTCTTGATATCCTGAATTGCATACATGGTGAACCGTTCCCTAGTCTTTCCATTGATTGAAATTCTTGATTTGATTATTTGCTTATTTCAGTAAACCAACCATTTTCATTTGATTTAGTTAGTATAATATTAGAGTTCAGTTACGATAGTATAGCTATCTCCTTCTGGATCGATCCTGACTTCCCTGACTACTAGTTAGTGGACCTTAGTTTATTTTTGATTACGTGATACGACTTTAGCCTGTCAAATTTTGGCACCGTTGCCGGGGAGACGACTTGTTTTTATTTTATCTGAATTGTAGTATTACACTAACCTACTTTGAAGAACACCTGTTCTTCGGAGCATCTCACGTTTATTTTAGTGTTCTTGGTGTATGAGCTGGAAACTAAAATCCCCAAATCTTATTCCATTTGATCCGGAGATTGAAAAGACTGCTCGTAGACTCAAAAAGAAAACTAAGCCAGCAAAGTTGTATGCAGGGACACCTTCCTAAAAGACACCTACTCCACCATCATCACCACAGCAAGACTTCTCAGTCACCCCTATTTCTCTTACAATGGGTGAGAATGCTACCCGAACCTTTAGGGATTATGCAGAACCATCCCCTGATAATATACGTACCCACTGGGGTACAGTTGCCTACTATCGCTGCTACGAATTTTGAAATTAAGTCCCATGTTCTGAATATGGTTCAAAATAATTAGTTTGGTGGGTTACCATCTGAAGACCCAAATTAGCACCTGCAGCGATTTTCACAATGTTGTGCTACACAGAAACAAGCTGGTGTTACTGCTGAGCAGATGAAAATGATCTTGTTTGGCTTTTCTCTGCAAGACAAAGCTCTGTGCTGGTATAACAAGATGCCTGCCTCTATCACCACTTGGGAAGAACTATCCAAGATTTTTCTTATCAAGTGGTATCCTTATCAAAAGACTGCAGATTTGCGTCATGCGATAAGGACTTTCACCCAAGATCCTAGCGAGTCATTGTATGAATCTTGGGAAAGATTTAAGGATATGCAGCGCCTTTGTCCTCATCATGGTTTAGACCAGTGGTATTTGTGTCATATTTTCTACACTAGAGTTGATGCAGACAAACGACGGGTAATTGATGGAGCCTCTAGTGGGTTATTCATAACTAAAGCCATCGATGAAGGGTATGAACTTCTAGAGAAACTTGCTTTTAATCAAGCGTCCACTATTCGCTCTTCTATAAAGAAAGGAGGCAAGCATGATGTTGAGGCCTACTCTATACTATGTGGGCAACTAGCTGCTTTATAACAGAAGATCGATTCTTTGAAGCTTGGTAGTAATGAACCCTCCTCCCACATGAGTGTAAATGCTATGGCCAGTGCTTCTGGATATAATGCTCTCATATGAAGCTTGTGGGATAGCTTAGCTATTGTGAAAAGCCTTCAAGTAACTATTCCTTTCTCTGAATGGATTACGCATATTCCAATGTATGTTAAGTTTTTGAAAGATGTGCTGAATAAGAAAAGAACGTTTGATGAGCTGGAGTCTGTAGCCTTTACTGAACATTGTAGTGCAGTCATTCAGAATAGGTCACCGCCTAAGAAGAAAGACCCTGGTAGTTTCTCCATACCCTACACTATTGGTCCTATTAGTATTGATAAGGCTTTGTGTGACCTAGGTGCTAGTGTCAGTGTCCTTCCCCTTTCCTTGTGTAGGAAACCCCCGTCCCTCATTGATTATTGGTCTTAGTTGCGCTCTATGGAGCTATTTTTAGTACTAATGTGCACCTTGTAGTGTGTTTGTAGTTTCAGGTTGATCACTGTAGGAATTAGCATGTTTTGGTGTATTTCCTACTCATTTATATCACTACAAGAGATTATGTACTTTTGAGAGCTCGAGCATTGAGTTGGAAGAGTTTTGAAGCAAAGCGAATAGTGAAAGAAGTAGAAAAATGACTCCAGTCCACTCTTTTGATTATATCTCATGTTCTACAAATCGAAATGAAGTGATTTCAAATGCGTTAGATTCTACACTTCAAGATCTTTCCAACGAGTGGTCACTTACCTGATTCCAACAAATAACGAAGATGTTATGACGTTTTGAAGATAGAGATTTGTGCAAGCTGATGACCGCCCGGCCAGGCGGAATCCGCCCCGGCTGCATGGGCGCCTTTACTTAGCCAAATTTCATCGTCTGGAGAAGATTTGGAAGAAAAAGAAAATATTTTTCTGCGGACCCGACCGTACGGAATCTCGCCTAACCGGGCGGGGCGCTATTTCACTTCTATGGAAAATGACCTGACAACCACCTGGCCGGGCAGAATCCGCCCGGGCAACCCGGGCGGGCGATTTTTAGGCGGTTTGAAGCGCATCTTGCGCTAATTGTTACTTTAGTATAAATAACTCTCCTTTTAGAGGAGAAAGACGACGTTTTCTTATTATTTTTTCAGTCATTAGTTTTCTAAGCACTTTATTCTCTCAAGAACCCTAGTTTATTCTACTTTACAAATTCATTGAAGATTTCAATAGAGTATTAATTTCAAGATTTGTTCTTCAATTGGTATTGTTTCTCATCCCTTACTATTCTCTTTTCAATTATTCTTTGTTATTCCATCATGTTGCTTTCTTATTTAATGGTGATTATGTTTTCCCCAATTATGTGTGAGTAGTTGGCGGGCGCGGATGTATCGTTGTGCACCGCACCCGGCCAAAGATAAAATTCTTCCTACTCTCTTTTACACTAAGCTAGTATAATGGAAGTAGGGGTCGTATCCACAGGGAAACAGGGACGAGTTTATTACTTAGCGGGATTCAAAACCTAGATCAAGCTAAGGACCGAGAAACCTAATAATAATAACAAAGGGGGGTTTCAAGTAGATTATAACTAAACTACAACTAACTAGCATATAAACAAGATGAGAAATCAATATGGGAAGATCTTGAATCCGATTAACATCCACTTCAATTCATTATCGATCCTTGAACCTCCACTCTAATTATTTCCATAATTATCTATTGTCGAGAACTAATCTCGCATTCTCCTTATTCTTAGTTGAATAGCACGATCAGCGTGACTATAAAACCCTAACTAAAGGATAACCTAGTCCGATCTGCGTCTAAGTTCAATCCAATAGCAGCAATAAACACAGAGAACCAACAGACCTGCTAATGTCATACACGCGATAAACATTCAACAGTTGATTCAATTTCCCTAAGAAATAACCAAGACGATCTGCATCTAAGTTACTCCCTAGTTTGCTACCAATTGATAAAAGAATAAAACAATCCGATTCTATTCTTAAATCTAGCATTAGATTAATTACACAATCAAACTAGTAACGTTCCTAGCATAATCATGCAAAAATCATAGAAAGCAAGCATAGAAATTAAACCATAATCAAAGAAACTAAATAGAGAGGAAAGATCTCACAATAATGCTTGAAGCTCCATATTAATCTCGTTCAAGAACGGTTCAAGCCACAATCGGCATAGCATAAGCCAATCCCATAATTGAAATCTACAAAAACTAAACTAGAAAATAAAAACTAAAAAGAGAAGACAACAAGAGAGGAGTGGAGTTTTGGAGACTCCCTCTCCTTGTGGCTGCTGCCCCCTAGGTCCAAAAATAGAGTTTAGTATTTATACTAAAGCTCAGAAATCAGCCTGACAATTACACCGACCTAGGGGGTCGCGAGGTGCGAGTATGGTCGCACCGTGCGAAGAGTACTCTGTCTTCCGCACACTTGGCTGGGCAAAGGAGGTCGCGAGGTGCGAAGGACTTCGCGAGTCGCGAGCAAGCAGGTCGCGAGGTGCGACCTAGCTCGCGAGGTGCGAGCTGCGAGCTGCTGGGCTTGCTTGGCTGCTGAGCATGCGCGAGAGCTGGGCGATGAGCGCTGCTTGCTGGGCGTGCGGTGCTTGGTGCGGCTGTGATGGGCTAGGTGCTATGCTCGGCTACGACTTGCGGCGATGCTTGATTGGAACATGTGGCGACGCTTGGCAAGTATAACGATGTTGAGTCGTTCCAACCACTAATGCTTCTAGGAGCTCGGAACTTACAACTTTAACTATAATTAATATACAAAATTCCGAACTTCCGCTAAGAGCTAAATAAAACGCAAACGTTAACAATTATGATCAAGACCCTTAGCAAAAAGCACCCAAAATATAATATAAACACCGTATAACTTGAGCGTATCAAATACCCCCACACTTGAACTTTACTCGACCTCGAGTAAACTCAAAAGTGAGAATCACCAAATAAATCATCACCCAAGCTATCGACACCAACCTACACTCTCCATCAACTACATCATCATCATCACATCTTAACAACATCCGCTCAAAACCTAAACGTAAGGGACGATGATTCCCCCACACTTAGATTCAAGCTCACCTGAAATATATAAAGACGTAACAACAACAATAACCAGCAACACCAACAAAAATCAAAATGTCAGCTCACGACACATTAAACTATCAGCTCTCCCAAACCTCCAAAAGATGACCTACTACTACTATACTACTAGTACAACCAACTTAGAATAGCAAGCCATGGAACAAAGACAAAAAGGGATAAATTCCATGCTTACTCCCAAAAACAAACAATCAACCAAAAGAATGTGAAAGCCAAAATAAAAATTCACAGAATCAAGGATGAATTCACCAACCTGACCCGAAAACGCTTTCCACCTTATGACACCATCTCCGGCAAATGAGTTTTCAAAGTATATAATTCTCTCTTAATCTCTCATTTTGCCTAGGAGCCTTTTCGGGTTTTCATCCTAGCTTCTCACATTTTTTTCATCTCACCATCTCACCCGCTCAACTAGCTCTTTTTTGCATAGGCCGCCCTTTCGGGTTTTCGACCTATCCGAGCCCCCAATTTTGCCCGAGTTGCCCGCCCTTGCGGGTTTTCAACTCAGCGGGATTCACTTCATCATCATTCATTTTTTTTTTATATTTTTTTTTTTTTATATTTTTTTTCATTTTTCATTTCAAATTGAAAGTAATAAACACAACATAGATACATGAGAATGAGAATACCCTCCCCCCTACTTAAACTACACATTGCCCTCAATGTGTCGACAATTAAAAGAAAAAGTAAACTGAAAATGGGGGGGAAACCGACAATCGGGTAAATCGAAGATCGAATGCTCAAAACTCATGAAAAGCAATCCGTCAAACTCAAATTTCTTAACAACACCAACTCAAATCTCATAAACCAACTCACAACCCTCTCCCTCGAATCACTCAAACAAATGACAAGTTCAAAAGTTTTGAATTTGTGAGATTTTCACCAAGCTCAAGAGATCGAAAAGATTCATTAACAATCTCAATCCTCTAGTTGTACCAACTCCTAGCTATTGAACTCCTCCCAACGGGTTTTCTTTTGTGGATTTTGGTTCCAAGTGGATTAAGATTGGTTGTGGATCTTTTTAGTGGGTGGGCGGTGGGTGAAAGAAAAATTGTTGTGGTGGTGGAAATTTGATGAGAAATAAAGGAAAAGAAAGAAAATAAGAGGGGTCTCGGGTTGCCTCCCGAGAAGCGCTGTTGTTTAAAGTCGTTAGCTCGACTTAGTACCTTAAGCTTAATCATTGGGATTGTGCTCCATGTGTGACAATGGTGGTTCCATGTCAATCTCCACTTCAAGTACCTGCAAAATTGATTGAGAAGGACTCTTGCAATGCATCGTTAATACCTAGCTTACTACAACATGGTTGAGCATATAACATCAGATTATATCCAAAACCTAGCATTAAGTCAACAACAAACATCAACTAGTAGTACTCCTAGCTAATCCAAGTTATGACCATTAATATCAATATTTAAAGCTAGACAATAACCAAGATATAGAGTAAATCTTACAATAAACCGTCAAAAGCTTCAATCAACCATTCCCAAGAGAGTTTAAGCAACAAGTTCCATGCTTCTTGTCCAAAATACAAAAGTGAAATACATAGAGCTCAATGGAAGATGAAAACTAGAAACTCAAACAAAAAGGGAATTCTTTATATGAGTGGCCAACCAAAAACAAAGAGCACAAGCAATACCATTCAAAAATCACGCTAAATACAAACAAGTAACACCGTTTCCCCGGCAACGGCGCCAACAAAATTTGGCGGGCGCGGATGTGTCGTTGTGCACCGCACCCGGTCAAAGATAAAATTTCTCCTACTCTCTTTTACACTAAGCTAGTATAATGGAAGTAGGGGTCGTATCCACAGGGAAACAGGGACGAGTTTATTACTTAGCGGGATTCAAAACCTAGATCAAGCTAAGGACCGAGAAACCTAATAATAATAACAAAGGGGGGTTTCAAGTAGATTATAACTAAACTACAACTAACTAGCATATAAACAAGATCAGAAATCAATATGGGAAGATCTTGAATCCGATTAACATCCACTTCAATTCATTATCGATCCTTGAACCTCCACTCTAATTATTTCCATAATTATCTATTGTCGAGAACTAATCTCGCATTCTCCTTATTCTTAGTTGAATAGCACGATCAGCGTGACTATAAAACCCTAACTAAAGGATAACCTAGTCCGATCTCGCGTCTAAGTTCAATCCAATAGCAAGCAATAAACACGAGAGAACCAACGGACACCGCTAATGTCATACACGCGATAAACATTCAACAGTTGATTCAATTTCCCTAAGAAATAACCAAGACGATCTGCATTTAAGTTACTCCCTAGTTTGCTACCACTTGATAAAAGAATAAAACAATCCGATTCTATTCTTAAATCTAGCATTAGATTAATTACACAATCAAACTAGTAACGTTCCTAGCATAATCATGCAAAAATCATAGAAAGCAAGCATAGAAATTAAACCATAATCAAAGAAACTAAATAGAGAGGAAAGATCTCACAATAATGCTTGAAGCTCCATATTAATCTCATTCAAGAACGGTTCAAGCTACAATCGGCATAGCATAAGCCAATCCCATAATTGAAATCTACAAAAACTAAACTAAAAAATAAAAACTAAAAAGAGAAGACAACAAGAGAGGAGTGGAGTTTTGGAGACTCCCTCTCCTTGTGGCTGCTGCCCCCTAGGTCCAAAAATAGAGTTTAGTATTTATACTAAAGCTCGAAATCGGCCGACAATTACACCGACCTAGGGGGTCGCGAGGTGCGAGTATGGTCGCACCGTGCGAAGAGTACTCTGTCTTCCGCACACTTGGCTGGGCAAAGGAGGTCGCGAGGTGCGAAGGACCTCGCGAGTCGCGAGCAAGCAGGTCGCGAGGTGCGACCTAGCTCGCGAGGTGCGAGCTGCTGGGCTTGCTTGGCTGCTGAGCATGCGCGAGAGCTGGGAGATGAGCGCTGCTTGCTGGGCGTGCGGTGCTTGGTGCGGCTGTGATGGGCTAGGTGCTATGCTCGGCTACGACTTGCGGCGATGCTTGATTGGAACATGTGGCGACGCTTGGCAAGTATAACGATGTTGAGTCGTTCCAACCACTAATGCTTCTAGGAGCTCGGAACTTACAACTTTAACTATAATTAATATACAAAATTCCGAACTTCCGCTAAGAGCTAAATAAAACGCAAACGTTAACAATTATGATCAAGACCCTTAGCAAAAAGCACCCAAAAAATAATATAAACACCGTATAACTTGAGCGTATCAGTAGTTTATTTTTTCTTGGGATTTGTGGATCTATGTATGCATATGAGGGATTGATTGAATGATTATTTAAGTCATTGTTTTGTTTGATTCTTGTTAATGAGTTATTTAAGTTAATCTACAAGTTTAGCCAACTGTGTTGATTATTGTTGCAATACAAAGTAATAGACCGAGAGGTAGGATTTTGTATAGGTTCTCAATAGTAGGCTTAGGGATCTATGACCATGCGAGAGCGGCTTAATGAGCTTCGAGGGAGGTAATATTCGAGAGAAATTACATGTGCCCTAGTTAGATTATTTCATTGAGTTCTTCAATCATTTTTGATATCCTGAATTGCATATATGGTGAACCGTTCCCTAGTCTTTTCCTTAATTGAAATTCGTGATTTGATTATTTGCTTAGTTCAGTAAACCAACCATTTTCATCTGATTTAGTTAGTATAATATTAGTGTTTAGTTACAATAATATAGCTATCTCCCTGTGGATTTGATCATGACTTCCCTAACTACTAGTTAGTGGACCTTAGGTTATTTTTTATTAAGTGAGACGACTTTAGCCTGTCACCTATCAAGAGCCAAATGGAACTTCAGATCTTTCTTCCTTTACCTGCAATTTGCCGGTCGAATGTGAAGAAATGACGACAATAAGTCGGGTACGGTGCCGACGAAGTAAAAAAACGAGTTAGAGCTAAGGAGAGAAAAAGTTCAGAGAGGTCGCCGACGAGCCTAGGAGATAGAGAGAGGCTTTGCAGCGGCAGCCTAAGAGAGAGAAAGAAATGAAAAGGTCCTACACAGGCGCAGACGAGGTCATCGGCGAGCCTAGCTAGGTAGGAGAAGAGGCTTTGCATTTAAAGTTCAGAGAGAGGGGGGATTAAGAGGAGGAGGAGAGAGAGAAGAAGTTTACATAAGTCTAGAGAATGTATGGAGAAGTGTTAAAATTTCATTTTAATATGAATTGTTATATCTTATAATGGTAATTACAAATAATTATGATTAGTCATATTCATATAAGATCATATATCTTTGAAACTTTTTGAGAACTACAATGATAAATTATACACATTTTAAATGGGGAATAGCTTTTTCAGTTAAAGTTGAGTCAAATTATTACGATCATAGTTGTAAAACCTATTTTTTGGGAATAATAAAATTTTCATGATTCTAATTATTCTTCATTATTCACGACTTCTTTAAATCACTATATAATAAGATGAAATAACATCAATAAATTATAATACTTGTCCGAAAATTGGTACGTGTCTTTTTTAATGGATGAAAAAAATACAAGTTATGCAACAACAAGAAAATGGAATGAATTGAGAATAAAAGACGTTAAATATTTATTAAAAAATCATTCTTTTTATTTTTGTACGCATTGTGGCATATAAGACTAGATTGTAAGAAGCATCCAACTCCACAATGTAATACAGCAGGCAGCCCTGCATGCAGCAGTCTTCTCTGCACGCAGCAGGCGGCCTTGGACGCGTAGGTGGTGTAGCAGAAAGATAATTGAAGTGGAAAAATAACAATATTACATAGTAACTTCTAAAGCAATAGATTATCAGCACAACCAAGCTCATAAATGCTTGAATTAACAACAAATAAGTATTATGATGGGAGATCCATGAAACATTGTCAACAGGATCTGCACAACATATATAGGACAACAGAATCCTTCCAATTCATTATCACGATTAACTTTAAAGTTGTTACATTGCAGACAGATAAATGAGAATATGTTTGAACAACACCTCAATATACACCCTCAAAAATATAAAACCTGTAGATGTGGTAAAAGAAAGCAACTTGAAAGAATAAGAAAAGGATTGGAGAGTGCAATGCACTTAGGGAAACACCTTTCAATTAGATTTCAAAGAGCACAAATGGAAGAATTAGACCTACAAAGACACATATTAGATTTTCAAGTTAATAATTTCCCAACTTGTAAAGGACTGTTATGTAGTGACCAATAAGGGAGGAAAAGAGCGAACATTAGGCCAATACAAGATGATAAAACACTAAAACTTATGCACTGAGTTATGGACATTGGTGGCAATAGCGACTTCGGTGAACGAGTTAACTCTAATAAGTAGTTCCGATAATTAATTCTAAAACAAGATGTGTATGTAACTCTAACCAATATTCTATAAAATTCAAAACAAATGTCGGTACAACTCTAATTAGTACTCCGTATAAATTTAAACAAGCATTGGTATGAGCGTATGACACATAACTACTACTTCCAATAACTCTACACATGTGTTGCACAACTCTAACTTGTAGTTCACATAACTCTAAACAAATGTTGTTATAACTCTAATTTGTACTTTTTATAACTATAGTCAATTATGTTTATTGTTAAAATATATGAATATATATTTTTGTATAGTGTATTATTGTGCATATCATTGCTGTATAATTCGTTTCCTAGTTTATAGCCTAGATTATAGTATAGTAAGTTGGCTAAGGTTTTATATGAGGTATGAGATGTGAATGAGAAAAGTTACGGAAAATATTCTTTCATTGTATCAAGTCGAGGGTTTCTTTCTCTTCTCTTCCGCTGCCCCTAGCTATTTTGTCCCTCTTATCTCCTCTTCTTCCTTGCGTATTCAGCCATGACTGAATCCAAAGCCTCCTCTTTTCATCATGCACTAGTTATTTCCAATATCAAAAACTTCATTCATGTTGTTCTTGAGATAAAGAACGTTCAATATGGAACATTCACGGAACTCTTTAAAATTCATGCTCGGTCTCACTGAGTTATCCATCACATCATCAAACCTGAAGTCGGTAAAGGACCGAAGGCTCCATCTACAGATGATGAGAAAGAACTGTGGTCGACTCTTGACGCGACCGTTCTTCAATGCATATATTCGACTATTTCGAATGACCTCTTAACCACCATTATTGAACCGGATTCCACTGGCATGACGCCTTGGGTTCGCCTTCGTGATATCTTTCAAGATAATTACAATTTTAGAGCTGTTACGTTCGAACAGGAGTTCTCCACCACTCTTTTGGATGATTTTTCTAATGTTTCAGCGTACTGTCAAAGACTCAAAAGCCTCTCTGACCAGTTGAAGAATGTCGGAGCACCGGTTTCTGATAGTCGGCTCGTTTTGCGACTTGTTTCAGGTTTCTAGGTGGCTTACAAGAATGTCGGGACGTTAATTCATTAAAACTCTCCCCTTCCTCCGTTTTACCTGGCACAATCCCATGCTCACATTGGAGGAAGGGAGGTTGGCAAAAGAGGCTGCCACAGGGTCTGCTACAGCCGTGATAGTCGCTTCTTCTCCGGCGTGGATGACCCTCCTTCTCTTCATGATAATTCTGGACACCACCGTGGCAAGAAAAACCACAACAAGCATCATGGTGGTGGAAAAAAGGGTGGCCACCAGCGTGGTGGCTCCTGCGGTAAAGACGGTTGTGGTGGTGGCCAGTTCTCTGGTGGTTCCGGTGACACCAATGGCTCGCACCAGCCTGCCCATCACTTGCCCTCGGCAGGTCCAGGGCTTGGGTACCCGCAAGCAAGAAGTTGGAGTTGGCCTTGGGCCCTCCCTCCTTGTCCCTATCCTACTCATCCTTGGGCTCAGCGTGCAACATCAGGCCCATATCATCAGCAGCTTGAAGTCCATGGGCTACAACCCCCACAACCATATGCTGCCACTGCTCCCTCTACATATGCTCCTACTGATATTGAAGCGGCCATGTACACTATGACTCTTACCCTGCCCGATGCAAATTGGTACATGGACACCGGTGCAACCTCTCATATGACCTCTGCAAACGGTAATCTCTCGTCTTATTTTAATTTGAGACTCAAAATGGTAATACTGTTGGTAATGGTCACTCTATTCCAATTCGTGGTTACGGTCACGCTACATTATCCTTCCCTCATCCTCCTTTATCCTTACAGAATGTCCTCCATGCTCCCAACCTCATTAAGAATTTAATATCTGTTAACAAATTTACGATTGATAATTCTGTTACTGTTGAATTTTACCTGTTTAGGTTTTCTATGAAGGATTTTCAGACGGGGGTGCCAATAATGAGATGTGATAGCTAGGGAGATCTTCATCCTGTCACCATCACAAACACTGGTCCTACCTCTCCTTCCACCTTTGCGGCTCTAGATTCTTCCCATTGGCATTCCCGGTTGAGTCTATTATTTTGGATTTTCTTAGGATTCATAAATGCATTGCATGTACTCGAGCTAGTAGCTCTATTATTTGTCAATCTTGTGTGCTTGGAAAACAAATGAAGTTACCTTTTTCTCCTTCGAGTTCATGTACTTCAATACCTTTTGATATTATTCATAGTGATATTTGGACTTCTCCTGTGCTTATTTCTTCTGGTCATCGATATTATGTGCTTTTCTTAGATGATTTTACCAAATTTTTGTGGACTTTTAATTAAGCTAAAATTCAAAAGTGTTTGATGTTTTCTTAGCCTTAAAAATTAAGCTCATATTCGCACTCAATTTGAACATGACATTAAAATTATTCAATGTGATAATGGGAGGGAGTTTTATAATTAGTCTTTTTGTTTATGTTGTAAGAAATATGGCATGTCTTTCCGTCTCTCATGTCCCCATAGTTCTTCACAAAATGGAAAATCCGAAAGAATAATTCGTTTTACTAATAATATCATTAGAACTCTTCTTGCTCATGCATCTCTCCCACTATCTTTTTGGCCTCATGCCTTGCAAATGGCCACTTATCTTCATAACATCTTTCCAAGCAAACTCTTAGCTCATTTATGTCCTATGCAACTCTTATATCAAAAGGATCTTTCTTACTCTCATCTTCGCGTGTTTGGGTGTCTTTGTTACCCTCTCTATCCCTCCACCACCATAAATAAATTACAATCCCGCTCTACTCCGTGTTTATTTTTGGGATTTCCAGTCATCTTCTCCTGATACGACCCAACGTGCTACTTCACCTCACGTGGCCCAGCACTCTCCCACTCCTCCTTCTCCTGGTCCGACTCACAACCCTGCCCAGGACATGCCTCCCTCTCCCATACTCCCTCCTGTGCCCAGCGTGCCCCATCTCCTTCCCTTAATAATGCATAGCGCACTATCAGGCCCATCATCTCCCTTGCCCAACATTCCTCCTTCTGGTCCATCATCTTTGCAGCCTCCTTCCACTCACCCTTCACGTGTTGTGACCCACAGCCAAAGTGGAATTTTTCGCCCAAATCCGTAATATAATATCCACACTACAGTGACGAGATCTCCCCTCCCTCGCACTCCTCTAGCTGCTTTACGTGACCCGAATTTGAAAATGGTCGTGGATGATGAATTTAATGCTCTAATTAAAAATAAGACGTGGGAGTTAGTGCCTCGTCCGCCTAATGTGAATGTTATTCGGTCTATGTGGATTTTTGCTCATAGAAAAAAATCTAATGGTCAATTTGAGAGGCATAAAGTCCGTCTTGTAGGTGATGGCTAAACTCAACAAGTTGGCGTTGATTGTGCTGACACCTTTTGCCCGGTGGTTAAACCGGTTACCATTCGCACTGTACTCAGTCTTTCTCTCTCGAAGAAATGGCCTCTTCATCAGCTGGAAGTTTGCCTTTCTTCATGGCGAGCTCAAAGAAATAGTGTACACGCATCAACCTAAGGTTTTCGAGATCCTCATCATCCTGATCATGTCTGCTTGCTAAAAAAATAATTATATGGCCTTAAGCAGGCTCCGCGGGCTTGGTACAAGCGGTTTGCGACTTTGTTGCCTCTATTGGTTTTCATAACAGCATATCTGATAGCTCCTTGTTTATTTATCGTAAGGGCTCTGAGATGGCTTATCTGTTGTTATATGTCGATGATATTATACTCACAGCTTCATCTGATGCTCTTCGGTGTTCTATTATGTCTCATCTAAACTCAGAGTTTGCTATGAATGATTTAGGTCCCTTACATTATTTTCTTGGCATTGTTGTTACTCGTTATAAGGGAGGTCTGTTTCCGTCACAGCGCAAATATGCAGAAGAAATAATTGATCGCGCGGTTATGACTAACTGTAAGCCAAATTTTACCCCAATTGACAGCAAACGGAAACTCAATGCTAGTGCAGGTACTTCTTATGATGATCCGACTCATTATCGTAGTCTTGCAAGGGCTCTCCAGTACCTCACTTTTACCATGTCGGATATTTCATATGCTGTTCAACAAGTTTGCTTACATATGAATAACCCGAAGATGGACCATATGCATGCTTTGAAACGCATTATGCGTTATATTCAGGGTACTCTGGGTCATGGATTACATCTCTACCCATCCTCCTCTATCTCTCTTATTTCCTATATTGATGCTGATTGGGGTGGGTGTCCTAATACTCGGCGTTCTACATCAGGGTATTGTGTGTTTTTGGGAGATAACTTGATTTCTTGGTCCTCTAAGCACCAACCTACTCCCTTGAAATCCAGTGCTGAGGCCGAATATAGAAGAGTAGCAAATGTTGTTACTGAGTCCTGCTGGATTCGTAACCTTCTTCTTGAGTTACATTATCCTGTTTCTAAAGCTATGTTGGTTTATTGTGACAATGTCAGTGCCATCTATCTTTCCGGTAATCCGGTTCAGCATCAGCGCACCAAGCACATCGAAATGGATATTCATTTTGTCCGTGAAAAGGTGGCGCATGGTCAGGTTCGCGTGTTACAAATTGATAAGTGTCAACTATAATATATTTTTATGTCCTTTTATATATTTGTTAAGTTCCTAATTATATTAATAAGAAGTGATTCTTAAGTTTTCATTGAAATATTAATAATTGAAATTGTCTTACATATTATGAAATGTGTTATTCAGTTAGCTTCTATTTATAATACTCTGTTAATATGCGTTCAAATAGAATGGCATGTGGCAGGGAATTAATGATATGCAAAAGGATAGCTTATTTGCTACAACTCTCCCAAATGAAGTAGGCGGGCCAAGCCCAATGGAACCAAAATACTCCCTCTGTCCCATAATACTCTTTACATTTTCCATTTTCATCTGTCCCATAATACTTTTTACACTTCAATTTTTGGATATGACCCACTATTATTTTAATCATTCTACCTTTTAACCATTGGCCCACACTCTCTTTCCTCCAAATAAAATAACCACTCATACTTATCACCAACTCTAACCATGGGCCCACGATCTCTCTCCACCAAATAAAATAATACTACTTTTACTACAACTAACTCCTATCACATCTACCTTTTCAATAAAATAACAATTGATAACCAAACAACAACTTATCATCTAAAACTGCGTGTCCTGATAAGTGTCAAGAGTATTCTGGGACGGAGGGAGTAGACAATATCACACGTAGCAAAGGCCGAGGTAAAAGAAAAGAGAACTTGATTGCATCTTGGGCTAGGAGGCTATGCGGGCACCATAGAGAAAAGAAAATAAAAGAAAAAGAAAAGAGATAAAAACCCTATTAACTTGGGGCTGAAAAACACGCAGCATTAAGAAGAAAAATGTAAAGAGGAAGCAGCATCAGTAGTTCGAGGTGGGCGGCACGCAAAGAGTAGGGAAAGTAGTAGGTGAACATCAGGCGAAGAATAGAGGATGAGCACGAAGCACATAATAGTTTCGAATGCCTTATCATAATAATTGGGTGATGTTCTCTCAAATTATGAGTTGCTAATTCTCTTTTTCTAGGACTTAGATGAAACCCTATTAGTAGGATTTAATTGTTTAATTATTTAGGAATTATTATTGGTTTTATGATTGCATTACTTTAGACTATTATTGTGGAGATTATTGTTTTCCAAATTAGGCTGGTAATACTTCTTGTGGAACGAATTATTGACTTGTTTGGGTATTGGTTTACACACTTTGTTCTTGTAGTTCAAAGGGTGATGTTATGCAATGGTATTTATTGGTTTGTGATTGAACAATTGAATAATCCATGCTTTAGTTAGATGGTTTATGTCACTTATTTAATTGCAATAATATTCCTTTATGGTTATACATGGCTTGTAGTTTAGGGTACTCGATAAAATCTAGTAATTCTCATTCCAATTTATCCATTAGCCATATTATTAGTGGTGGATTCGACTGTCCTAGATTTCGTATTATTGTCTGTTCTCCTATTCACTTTCTATTGCCAAGTTTATTTAGTTATTTTATATTTCAGACTAGTTTAATTAGTTCACAAACAAATTATTATATTACTATTTAGGATTAAATTAGTAGACATTAGACTTAATTTTAATCAACTGTTTCCTGTGGATACGATACTCTATTAATTATCACTTACTATTAGATCTTGTACACTTGCAAGAATAGGGTTTTATAACTTGTTTAAAATCGCTACCAAGTTTTTAGCGCCGTTGTCGAGGATACCCTATTAACTTGTTTTTTTTTTACAATTTTTAGTTAATGTTAGGTCGTAGGTCATAATCTTTTGATTCAAATCCATATAATTCTGAAATTGAACGCACACTTAGAGAATTAAGGGCTTTACATCGAGATAGTAACTCTGATTCTGAGACTGAGATTGAGTCTAACTCAATGGGTGACCCAGAACCTAGACAACTTAGTGAGTATTTCCCTCTTGGTACTTACACTTCTCCTGTAGGAAGTCGAATGCCCACTATAACTAGTAGATTTGAAATTAAACCTTAGACTATTCAACTGCTTCCTTCCTTTTATGGTCTTGAATCTGAAAATCCATATAAGCATATTGACGAGTTTCTAGAGGTACGTTCAACTTTTAATCAACCTGATGTGCCCAATGAAGAAATTTATTTCTTACTTTTCCCTTTTTCACTAAAAGATAAAGCGAAATATTGGTGGACTACAAAGGAGAACATTACTAATTGGTAACATTTGGTTACTCAATTTCTAAAGAAATATTTTCCAATTGGTAAATTAACTAAGATCAAACGTGAAATTACCACATTTTCTCAATTACCTAGTGAGCAATTTCATGAGTGCTGGGAGAGATTTAGGGATCTTTTACGTAGTTTTCCACACCATGAAGTCCCTAAATGGCAACAAGTGCAAAGTTTCTATTCTCGTTTAGATGAGCTTAATCAACAAATGGTTGATTACTCGTGTGGTGGTACCTTTTTCATAAAGACTCCAAATGAAGCATGTGAATTGTTCGAACATTTGAGTGATAATTCTTTACAACATGCCAATTCCTCACGTATAGGGACTTCTAGATCGCTAGGAAATAAGGGTGGCATATATGAAATTTCTCATTCTTTGGATTTATCAAGCAAAGTAGAACTTCTCACTAAAAAGATGGATCAATTAATGGCTATGAATAACATGAATATGCTACCCCCGACTGCTCATGATGTATGTTCAATATGTGCAAATTCTACTCATTTATCTCACAATTGCCCTAATATTTACTATGAGGTATCACAGGAACAGGTGAATGCAGCACAAAGTTATCCTCCGCATAACAATCCGTTTTCAAATACATACAATCAAGGGTGAAGGAACCACCCTAATTTTTCGTGGAAGCAGTAAACAAGAGACATGCAGCAAGAGCAATGACCTAACCAAATGGGTCAATCTGGTATGAATATTCCCCCTGGTTTCCAAGCTCAAAGGTATACTTCTCAAACTACACAACCTGTGAATGGAAATTTCGACTTGGATAAAGTTATATCTGCACTTGGAACTCTTACTACCACCATACAAAACATGGACTCTAAGATTCAAAGTATAGAAAAGAAAATGCATGTTTTTGATTCTCACACACACTCAATAAGTAAACTTGAATCACAAATTGGTCAGTTAGCAAATGCAATTAGTAAGAGGGATGATGGTAAACTTCCTAGTTATTCTGTTGAGAATCCTAAGGGTCAAAATTATGAACATGTGAATGCAGTTATGACTCTTAGGAATTGTAAAGATGTAGATAACCTAGTGTCGGAAAAGAAGAAGCATGATAATGGTTTTAATACTCAGGAGAATAAAATTGAAAAAGAAAATGTGGATTCCCTTTCCCCGAATGTTTCTAACTTTTCCGATCCCATTCCTTATGAGCCTAAAGTTCCATGTCCTCAAGCTCTAGAGTTAGCATCTAATTTTAAGAAAGATAAGAGAATGGATGATATTTTAGAAAATTTCAAACAAGTTAAGATTAATCTTCCATTGTTAGAAGCTATTAAGCAAGTCCCCGCTTATGCAAAGTTTCTTAAAGATATGTGTATTTTTAAAAGAAAATCTAAGAGTCATGAGCCAAAGAAAGTTAATTTACATGGTCAAGTTAGTTCAATTTTGCAATATAATACACCACCAAAGTTTAAGGATCCAGGTGTTCCCACTATTTCTTGTTTCATTGGTGATCATAAAATTGACAATGCTCTCTTAGATTTGGGTTCCAATGTTAATTTAATTCCATATTCTGTTTATGAGAAATTAGGATTAGATGATTTACAACCTGCTAATATGACGTTGCAACTAGCGGATAGGTCATTTAGAGTGTCGCGGGGAAGAATTGAAAACATTCCTGTTATTTTGGATCGTCCTTTCCTGGCTACTACAGACGTAACTATTAATTGTAGGACTAGGGTGATGGGCGTTTCTATTCTAAACATGAGAGTTAAGCTTAATGTTTTCAAAAAGTCATCCCTCACCTCTAATGAAGATGAATCTGCTTATTTTGCTCTTCATATGTTTGATAATTCTAAGACTAAACCACCATTTTCTTTAAAACTTCTCATGAATGGTTGTCTACTAAGCAAGCTTTTGTAAGGAATGTATATAAGATTAATTCTAAGTGTCATGTACCTACAAGGATGCTCATCATTTGAAGACTGTTAATGCGAATGCTAGTAAAATGACGCTTTTTGGAACTAATTTGTTAGATACAAGTGGATTCGGTTACTACTAGACTAAGTTTAGCTTAAGACGTGAAACTTAGCGTTAACTGGGAGGCAACCCAGCTTTTACTTATGTTATTTATTTCTCATTTAGGATTTTAAGTAATTTTTAGTTTCTTAGATACTCACTTTGGCTATTCTAGAAGTTGTTCTGTTTTGCAGCTACTGCATAATATAAGCGTGAGGGAATTGTCATCGGCCTGGACGATATAACACACTATATGGACATCTTTGCAAAGTTCAACAATGTTTTCACATTCACCGGAAATAAATCCACCGGGTTGTGTTGTTCCTTTCTCCTCTTTTCTTCTATTATTCTCATACATTAAGGACAATGTCATGTTTAAGTGTGGGGGAGAAGCTGGATATTTATATTTATTTATGATTTGCTGAATGTGGTGAAAATGTGGTAAATTTTCAAAAATTATGGCCTTCTTGGAGCATATGCTGGAGAATTTGTAGATGTATTTGATTATGCTATGATGTTATAGCTGTGAATTACAAGTTCAAAGTTTATGGCATAATTGCCCTTCTGTCCTTTTTATGGGGATATGCTGCCGAAATTTTTGTTAATGAGCTTCTTAGGTTAATTTGTTTGTTATAAAATCAGGTTTAGTTTGATTCCCAAACTAATTGGCAAAAATATGTGTATTCATAAAAAAAATTAATTTCTTGTTTTGTCATCAGTTAACTCGTGTTGGATTTATTATAAATGACATGTAAGATGGCATAAACCCCTCTTTGACATGGTTTATTGTACGATGGTTGTATTTTTCCCCAAAG
This sequence comes from Beta corolliflora, assembly GCA_947648045.1. Lineage (NCBI taxonomy): Eukaryota > Viridiplantae > Streptophyta > Magnoliopsida > Caryophyllales > Amaranthaceae > Beta > Beta corolliflora. The sequence continues at coordinate 209,365 of CANSZD010003502.1, forward strand.
GCGATGAAACCTTTAGTGGTGACATTTGAACCTAGTGAGGAAGATTTTGAGCCGTCTACTATTTAAGGCCATCAATATTTCGGTCAATTTTTTTCTTTCATGTGTGATTTATCTCCTCCTTGTTTACTTATATCGTGAGTTGGCATTGTTTCTCCCCAAAATCGTCACTTATCCATGTTTAAAATATGATTGAGGTATTCTTTTCATATTAGAGCTTCAAGAGTTTATAGGTTATATCTCTACCAATACCGAATTTGATAGACCTATTGAGCCTTAATGTCCTATTTTCTTTGCTAATAATAAATTACAAGCGTGTGACCTCCTACAAATTTTACCTTAAGCCTTGCTAAATGGAGCGTTTATTAATGTTTGAATTGCAAGTATGTGTTACAGCAAGAATACAGTGAAAGAAAAAAAGAAATAGAAGAAGAGAATGGGATGAGAAAAAATTAAACAAAAATCAGAGAAAAAAAAAAAAGTATGAAAATCAAAAGAAAACAACAATCTTATGAAGTACAAATATACACACAAAAAAAAATGTTATTGTCTCATTAGTGAGATGGATGTGGAAAAGGGTGAAGGAAATGCATAAACAAAGTTGTTGGAGTATAGTGTTCTATATTAATTGGAGTTTGTCGTGACGTGAATATCATAGATCATGTATTTTTGCTCCATTTAGCTTCGTTCTTTATACTATACCACTGCATTCCTAAATAAATTCCTACCCTTAATCAACCTTAGCCCCGTTACAACCTTTTAAAAAGACCTTATGATTTAAAACATATGCGACTAAGTCCATATCGATGGAGGGCGAGATGTAATTCAAGCTTATAAAGCAGGTAATCAAGTTGAGTCAAGTAAAGAGTGACCCACCACTATTATATTATTATCAGAGTGTTGAGTGCTCATGACTAAAGTGAGGTTGCCACAAGAGATCGAGTCAAACTTGGGGAAAGGAAGTGGTAAGGTTGCTTGGTCATTGAGGGTGCTAGATTCTTTGTTATATCATTATATTCATGCTCGTTAATTGTGACACTCAAATATTTTCGAAATAATATGAGTTTAAGTGTGTACGATTACACTACTTTGTTAATTGGTTTGGAAATCTCTCTTAATAAGGCTTTGTGGGTATGCCATCTGAAAATCCTCACGAATCCATACTCGTCCACTAAGGTAGCCTAGGGGTTTAAAGGACTTGTTGCACATGATAAGTGCAATCGTGATTCCGACGATAGTGAGTTAGATTTTATTGCTTCAGTAGTGTAATCTTTATTTTATTTTAGTAGTGTTTTGCTCGAGGAGTAGCAAAGGTTAAGTGTGGGGGAGTTGATAAGTGTCAACTATAATATATATCTTTATGTCCTTATATCTATTGTTAAGCCCCTAATTATATTAATAAGAAGTGATTCTTATGTTTTCATTGAAATATTAATAATTTAAATTGTTGTATTAATGGGTCTTACATATTATGAAATGAGCTGAGTTATTCAGTTAGCTTCTATTTATAATACTCTAATATAATTAATAAGTGTTCAAATAGAACAGCATGTGGCAGGGAATGAATGATATGCAAAAGGATAGCTTATTTGCTACAACTCTCACAAATGAAGTAGGTGGGCCAAGCCCAATGTAAACAAAAGAGACAAGATCACACGTAGCAAAGGCTGAGGCAAAAGAAAAGAGAACCTGATTGCATCTTGGGCTAGGAGGCTATCGGACACCAGAGAGAAAAGAAAAATAAAAGAGATAAAAACCCTATTAACTTTGGGCTGGAAAACACGCAGCATTGAGAAGAAAAATATAAAGAGGAAGCAGCATCAGTAGTTCGAGGGGGGCAGCACGCAGCAGTACGAAAGCATTAGGCGAACATCAGGCGAAGAACAGAGGACGAGCACGAAGCGCATAAAAGTTTCGAGTGGCTTATCTCAACAATTGGTGATGTTCTCTCAAATTATGAGTTGCTAATTCTCTTTTTCTTGGACTTAGATGAAACCCGATTAGTATGATTTAATTGTTTAATTATTTGGGAATTATTATTGGTTTTATGATTGCATAACTTTAGACTATTATTGTGGAGATTATTGTTTTCGAAATTAGGTTGGTTATACTTCTTGTAGAACGAATTGTTGAATTGTTTGGGTATTGGTTTACACACTTTGTTCTTGTAGTTCAAAGGGTGATGTAATGCAATGGTATTTATTGGCTTGTGATTGAACAATTGAATATTCCATGCTTTAGTTAGATGGTTTATGTCATTTATTTGATTGCAATAATATTTTTTATGAGTTACTCCTGGCTTGTAGTTTAGGGATATGAAGCACGGGAACCGAATTCCGTACCCGGTTCGGAGACGGAACGGGTACGGCTTGGATTCGTCCCCAAAACGAACTCAAAAATATGGGTACGTTGGATGCTCTTGGGTACGGCCAAGCGAAATTTGGGAACCTCTTGGTACGGTTGGGGCTTGTGAGAGACGTACCCAGCCATGTAAAACTCAGATCTAGGGTTTTCAACAATTTCCACCAATTCGATTATCTGCCTTTCCCATTCTAACGGAAGCTGCGCAACCCCTTTCTCTCCCTCATCCTCACTGGCAAGCAGCACAAATGCTCGGAAGTCACACATACTCTCATCTTCACCGGCAGCCTTGTTACTTATAGCCATGCTCGACTTTTTCTTCTGTAGCTAATTCCTTTCTGGTTTACCGTTTACTTTTTTATTTTTTAATGTGTGGAAGGGAAGGAAAAGAGTTAAAGTTAAAAACCTAATAAAGGAGCACGTGAAAGTGAGAAGAGTGTCATAGACTCATAGTAGTGTAGTACAGGTACAATACAACTGTCCAATATATTTTAAAAAAATAAATAAAGTTGTTTCTTTTAATGTTTGTCTTTCTCTAAATTACAGTTTTATTTTTTCTTACCAAATCAAATTATTTACTTATCTTTTATAACCCTATATATAATTTTATATTCTAAGAAGGAAAACTTATCTTTTATATTTTTATATGTATGTCTTTTAATATTTTGTACAAAAATTAAACGGATATTTATGTAGGAAAAATTTAACGTAATATTTTTCATTAAAATATATTACATTTATTTTTTGCCGAATCTAAGCCGTACCCTTTTTCAGAAATTTTTATTTTATCGTTTTTCGTCCCCGTATCCGTATCGGTGCTACTTAGGTTTAGGGTACTCGATTAATTCTCATTCCAATTTATCCATTAGTCATATTATTAGTGGTGGATTCGACTGTCCTAGATTCCGTATTATTGTCTGTTCTCCGATTCACTTTCTATTGCCAAAGTTTATTTAGTTATTTTATATTTCAGACTAGTTCAATTAGTTCACAAACAAATCATTATATTACTTTTTAGGATTAAATTAGTAGACATTATACTTAATTTTAATCAATTGTTCCATGTGAATACGAAACCCTATTAATTATCACTTACTATTATATCTTATACACTTGCAAGAATATGGTTTTATAACTTGTTTAAAATTGCTACCACATGTACCGTCCCAATACAGATTGCCGATATTTTCACCAAAGGTCTTCCTCTCATCCTGTTCGAAGACTTCCGGGACAGCCTTAGCGTTCGTCGTCCTCCCGCTTCGACGGCAGGGGTGTGTTAGAATATATGAATATATATTCTTGTACAATGTAGTATTGTGCATAACTTTGTTGTATAATTTGTTTCCTAGTTTATAGTCTAGGTTATAGATAGTAAGTTGGCTAAGGTTGTATATGAGGTATGAGATGTGAATGAGAAAAGTTACGGAAAATATTCTTTCAGTTATAACTCTACTTAGTACTTCCAATAACTGTAAGCAAATGTTGGTGTAACTCTACTTAATACTTCCTATAACTCCAAACAAGTGTTAGTGTAACTCCAATAGTCTACATAATTCTAAAGCGGTGTTAATATAACTCTTAACATTCTCAATATCAACCTCATAAAGGAGTAACATATTCTGTTGCCAAGAGGGGAATTGTTCAATATGAGTGGACATTAAAAAAAAACATGTTGGTATTCCCACTCGATACGTCTCAGGCATGTTGACATGTTTTTAATCCCACCCTAAAACCTGTATATATGTATGTGTTATATCTCTTGGAAGTTGCCAGTTGTAGATGACCAACATATATGTAATTTAGGATGGGAAATTAAATGAGGTTGAGGGAAGCCATAATCTGATACCACTTGAAATGTAGTGTAAAGTTCCAGGCTCTGGTTATATCTCCGTCCTTTTCCCTCACTGGGTGCATGGGGGGCGCTTTGGGAGTTGGAATAGAATCTTATACTAGCCTACACCTCTTTGTTGCTACTTAGAGCTGTTTTGTTGCTGTTGATTCACTGAATGGAATTATTGTTGGATGTACCATCTTTGAGTAAAGTTTGGTTTGGCTTCATCCTATATTCCTATTCATAATTCTACTCATCATTGATTCGTGCATAGATATGAGATACCAGACAACAATCCTGTTGCAACACTTTTGAGGTTCATCAAGAGTACATATCATATTTGACTTTTGCATCAGATGCAATGAGACTTATAGCTACAAGGTTATCAACTTTAACATTTTTTTGGACACATGAGGTTTTGTTGTTTAATGTTCAGCTACTTGTATCATTATACAGACAACATACGTGCCATTGAATAGAGTATATTGATTGTGGCCAAATAGTTTGCATAATTGGTACCTTAGTGCTATGCTAGTTAGTTAATATGGTCGAAAATAAGGCATGCAATGATTGAGAGGATTTAGTAGAAATGATTGAAGAATTGCACCTTATATATACATGTGTGTGGAATTTGCATACAAATAAGCTTCTCAACAAACATGTTCTACTGCCTTTATGTCATCTTTTGAACTAGTTCTTGTAATAAGATGTTTATTATCTTCTTATTACTCTCATTTGTATATGATACATATTTTCCTGATGCTACTCCCTGAAGTAATAAAATACAATAAAAGGGTTTCCCAGCCTCTATTCCTTGGGTAGACGTTGCTTGGGGACGCGGGGTGGAGGATCAATTATTCTAATGACATTATGGAGAATCAGCTAACCTGACGGCTCAAAGTGATTTGTATGATGATCTACTATATGGACATAATTTGCATGACAAAAGACTTGGCTAGAAAAGCAGGTGGGGGATCTAAAGGTTAAAAGCATCAGTAGCGAAGTGAGTCTAAATACTAAGATGGTGAAATCAGCATACTTCTATAATCTGCTTATAGATTTTGGATTATGTTGTAAAAAGCTTTGTGTTACATATGTACATTTTCTGGCAATTTTATTTGGTTTTCTAGCGGGGATTTTGGCTGTATGCAGTGTCCGAAGTAATAAGGTACTTAAGCTGACTCATCTACTTGTTTAAGTGTTGATGTTTACATTGAGATATTTATACTTCTATTGTGTTGTTTAATGAATTTGCTTGAGTTTGATTGTTCTCTGACTCTGATGATTAATTGAAGGTCCAAGCACAATCTAAAATTTGTGAGGATGAACCACTTTCTGAAGTCATTATGAAGGTATTTATATGAAAACTAGATTCCTATTCTGTTTCTTGCTAACTTCTCCATTCAAACTATTGCAGCTTGCTTCTTTTGTTGCACCCTTCCACATATATTCATCTGTTAGTCATATTAGATTTTAGACATTTTCATATGGATTAGATCATTGCCTTTGAAGAAAGTTAAGAATTTATAATCTTGAAATGAATGGTGTCAAGGAATATTTCTTCTCCTTCTGGTCATTCCTTCCTCTCTTTTGGTGTTTTGGTGGCTTCTTATTTGCTTAATAGTTTCCTGCTTACGTAAGCTTTTTGGTGGGTAGATCTAGAAATTGTGTTGAACTTAAGTATATTGATTAGCGTGAGCTTATAAATCATATAGAACTATAGTTAATAAAAGTACTAACCATTAACCATGTGATGATTTGCATGAAACTACTCTTAGTTTGGTGAACTCTAACCTGGGATGTATGAATTTTGTGGCTTTTTTCTAACTGGCTAGGGAGAGACTGTTGGAGGTAGTTTAACACAGCACTAATTGCTCAAATGATAAGTGAAGGAAATTATAGTGTTTATCAAGAGTGAGAAGACATGGTGGTAATTACAAGCGATAGATATTGCGTCATTTTTTCGGACACCTTCATTAGACCTCTACACCACCTAAGAGAAAGCCATTGTTAGACCATAAGGTACATGTGCATAACCACTAGAACATCGGTGTGATGTTGCGTTGTTTTTCCGAACACCTTCATTAGACCTCTATTCACCTAAGGGAAAGCCATCATTAGAGGCACATGTAAGCTCGTCTGCCTTTGTGCATAATCACTAGGACACCTATTCGATGTGCATCATTCAATTGCTGATTTCATTTTGTTTAACCAACTGTGAGCTTTCTCTCTTAGAATGGCAGGAAAGTTATATGTGGGACACAAACTGGGACTTTGTTGATATACTCATGGGGATTCTTATTATCATACTTATGGCCACCTTCAAAAAGTTATACCTGGCTTTGGTTGTTATTGTTGTATTATCTCATCTTCAAGCATACCTCTCTATTGTCGTCGCGCCCGAAATTATGTGGAGTTAGCCAGGCCAAAACCTCGCCTAAATCCATAAAGCATTCCGGGGAGTAGTCGTCGTAGTGGTCGATTCTGCGTTTTTCTGTCTGCATTCATATAGAGTCGTGATCATTCTAGGAGTTCTTTTTGTCTAAAAATGAGACTCACCTAATTCAAACATAAAAATCAATCTTTTCATACATATTATCTAAGGTTGAGTCTATCCTAAAAAGTGCATCTAGAAAAGTGATCATGGTTGAGTTAGAGTCGTCATGCATGTCTACCTTGTTCCATCTTATCCCATTTCTAGCAAATCTTCCCTATCAATCCTACACCCTCTTCTATTCTAAATTTTTCGAAAACACTTATTAATCATCATCACACCACAAATTCAAAAAAGAAATCTTCTCAAAATGAATCCATCATCTTTTCCCAATAAAAGATAAAAACAAGGGTCCCTTTCAATAAACGAATTTCGAAAATTCTAAGCCCAGTCAAAATATCTCCAATCTAATACCATCGATCCAATTCCAATCAATTTGCATTCACCCCTAGGCCCATCTAAGTTTGAGTTCTTGCATTCATATTAGGCCCATTAAGTCCATGCATCCATGAGAGTCCATCTTAGGGCCATCTAAGTCTAGTTCATGTCAAAATCTAGGCCCATTTGCATCTTTATGTGAACCATAGTCTATGTCAAGCCTAATCGAAGTCTAATTCCAGTCCATTACTGTAACACCCCGACTCTTCCGGAGTCGAGTCTATCGTCACCAATGTGCATCCAGGGCCAACAACTGCCCTCAATAACAAACACAAGTTCTTCCGGTGCATTTTGTCCTCACTCATGCGCACCCTGAGAAACTTCCCAGAAGGTCACCCATCCATGGACTACTCTCAGCCAAGCACGCTTAACTGTGAAGTAATTAAGGAAATGAGCTCCCTAAAACAAAGATGCATCTTGTTGGAATGAGTAGCCTGCTAAATCCTTTTTTAAGTAATCATGAGGGGTATTACATACACCCCCATTTGAGGACAGCAACGCCCTCGTTGCGCCTGAAGGCTCCACATATTCGGCCACAACGACATGTGGGTCGTCCCAGCCTGGAAACTGATCGCCGGAGACTCCTAGATATTCGGCCTGACGACCTCTGGGTCGCTCCTTATGACAATGCAGCCCCAGAATCCTCCCCCACTAGGCGCCTGAGGACTCCTAATATTCGATCTGAATATTCGGTCTGACGGCTTTAGGGTCGCCCCAACACGCGGTCGCAGGGTTGCTCTGATACCATTTGTAACACCCCGACTCTTCCGGAGTCGAGTCTATCGTCACCAATGTGCATCCAGGGCCAACAACTGTCCTCAATAACCAACACAAGTTCTTCCGGTGCATTTTGTCCTCACTCATGCACACCTTGAGAAACTTCCCCGGAGGTCACCCATCCCTGGACTACTCTCAGCCAAGCACGCTTAACTGTGAAGTAACTAAGGAAATGAGCTTCCTAAAAGAAAGATGCATCTTGTTGGAATGAGTAGCCTGCTAAATCCTTTTTTAAGCAATCATGAGGGGTATTACAATTACAATCTAAATTCAATGCTAGTCCATTTTCAATGTCAAGCCCATGTGCATCTCCAAGTCTAACTTCAAACCAATATAGGACTAAGTCTAAAATCAGGTTCATATAAGACCTAACTCATATCCTAAGTCTAGTCCAATCCAATTCCAAACCCATATAGGAAGAAGTCCAAATTCGAAAAACTCTAAACTTCTAAGTGTAGTGAAGCTAACACTTCTTAAAGACCATTTAGGCAAATCCTGAGTTTGGCGAGGCTACTCACCCTTTAAGACCATAATGGCAACCTTTAAACCTAGTGAAGCTAGTTGTCCTTAAGACCATAAAGGCACCCTTATAGTTTATCGAAGCTACTCACCTTTAAGACCATAGCGGCACCCCTTGACCTTAGCGAAGCTCGTCATTCCTAAGACTATAACGGCACCCTTTGAGTTAGCGAGGCTACTCATCCTTAAGACCATAACTGCAACCTCTTTGAGTCTAGCGAAGCTAGTCCCCCCTAAGACCATAATGGCACCCTCCGAGTTTAGCGAAGCTACTCCTACCTTACATCTATAGCAGCCCAAATCCTCGAGTCTAGCGAAGCTAGTCTACCATCAGTCCATAATGGCCCAAATCCTTTGAGTCTAGCGAAGCTAGTCCTGTAGGAACATATAGATGCATATAGTGGAATTTTAGGAAACAATTTCCTAACATCTATCATTGGATCGCAAACATAATCAAACACATGAATCATTCAATAGGGATTAAATATCAAACCTTTGTAGCGTGATTTCCCTGTTGTATGCAAGCTTTGAAGATCCGAGAGCCCCAAGTGTTGCTCCTCTAATCAGTCCACGAGCACCAGTTGGACACCAGCGTTTGCTAGAACGGAAAAGAATAAATTCTCTTGCTTTTGATGGTATAGGCGCCAAGTTTAGAGGGAATAGTTTACGGTTTCACTTTCTCTCTCTTGTGAAAAGAAACTTCTTAATGATTTGATTTCCCTAAACCCTAATATTATATCCTATATATAATAGAACATTCATAGGCTAGTTAGGAGAACAAACTCTCCTCCTATTCCCTTTAGGACCGGCCAAACCTTAATCCTAAATGGATTTGGATTGCTTTGCCCAACTTGTGCTACAATGTGTGACCTCATAGGATTAATATATTTTAGTTATAGGCCCAATCAATATTGTCCTATTGATCATATTTATTCTCTAGCAAGAAAATACGATTACTAAAATAATTAACTTTATTATCGTCATAATATTATTCCTATTTATATTTAGTAATTATCAGGATGTCTAAGGACATATTCCTTCAACCTCCCACTTGTCCGAAGACAAGAGCGCAATGTTAAATTCCTTAAGTCACTTAATGCCAAATTCGATAACACCATGTTATTCTCAAATTTATGTTTCTTGATCGCTGAGTTCGAACTGCTCAAATAAGGATTAACTCTTTAATCCTATTCTGCATGGCCATGTAATTTTCCAGTTCTCGCTCATCAAGAGGCCCAGACACCATTTCTATTTAATAGGAGGACTTATCCACTCTTGTATGACCATAACTCCCACTCAATTCTTAGCCCATCTGATCACTGCCTTTATAACCTCCTTTTACGGCGCGGCGTTTAACTGCGTCAAGGTTAAACTAATTATATTGTGGTTATTAAGACATACTCATGACTAAGGAATCCACTAAATATAGTAGTTCGATTCTACTTTTAGAATCTAATTAGGTCAAGTCTCAATGTATCAAGTATACATCCATATAATCAATTAGATATCTCTTTGTCTCCATAGCCCATGGAACTGCGCTATCAATTAATTATATACTAGTCTTTTAAATAAATCACTTATGTCCAATTTAGTGATTTAGACTAGGGACTTTAAATAAATTGTGATTTCAGTTCACTTTATAGGGTTCCATTATCAAAACGTTTAGGATAATCCTATTTGAAAACATAAATTATTTGGACATTTTATTTAATACTAGCTAAACCAAACAATTAAATAAAAAAATGAATTTTTATTGATAAACATTCAAAACATAATAAATGTCTTTACAATTGTAAACATGAAGTAAACAACCTAAAGCCATTCTCCCATATGCTTAAGCCCCATAAACCTAGTATGACACTCATACTTAGGTTGAGCAAGCGGTTTAGTCACAGGATTTGCTACATTATCCTGAGTATGAACCTTGCTTACTTTCACATCTCTTCCAACGATTTCTCGAATAAGATGGAATTTCCTAAGCACATGTTTAGACCTTTGATGTGATCTGGGTTCCTTAGACTGAGCAATGGCACCATTGTTGGCATAATACAACTCAATGCCATTCTCAATGTTAGGAACTACACCAAGCTACTAATGAACTTTTTGATCCAAACAGCTTCCTTTGCTGCATCAGTTGATGCAATATACTCAGCCTCTGTTGTAGAATCCGCGATGGTACTCTGCTTAGAGCTCTTCCAGCTCACATCTCCTCCATTGAGAGAAAATATGAAACCAGATTGAGATCAGAATTCATCTTTGTCACTCTGAAAGCTTGCATCGGTGTATCCAGTAACAACCAACTCATCATCTCCACTATAAACCAACAAATTATCCTTAGTCCTTCGCAAGTACTTAAGGATATTTTTCGCTGCAATCCAGTGCGCATCTCCTGGATTTGACTAGTATCAGCTGCATATACTCAAAGCATATGCAACATCCAGTTGAGTGCAAATCATGGCATACATAATGGATCCTACTGTAGAAGCATAGGGAACATTACTCATACGCTTGACCTCATCAGGACTCGAAGGACTCTTGCCATGTGTTATGACATGTTGCGTGGGAATGAAACCTCTTTTGGAGTTCTCCAGCTTGAACCTTGCAAGAACCTTATCAATATAAGTCTCTTGACTAAGTCCAATCAGCCTTTTAGCTCTATCTCTATAGATCTTTATTCCCAATATATACTCTGCCTCTCCTAGGTCTTTCATGGAGAAACACTTTTTAAGCCATTCCTTGACTGACTCAAGCATGATTTTATCATTTCCTATGAGAAGTACGTCATCCACATACAAGACCAGAAAAGTAATACTACTCCCACTTAACTTCTTGTATACACAAGATTCCTCTTCATTTCTGAGAAAGCCAAATTTCTTGACTGCCTCATCAAATATGAGGTTCTAACTACTTGATGCTTGCTTTAGTCCATATATTGACTTCTTAAGCTTGCATACCCTTCCTGGATTTTTTGGATCTTCAAAACCTTGAGGTTGTGTCATGTACACATCCTCTTTCAAGAACCAATTCAAGAAAGCAGTTTTGACATCCATCTGCCATATTTCATAGTCATGAAAGACAACAATCACAAGGATTATCCTAATGGACTTCAGCATGGCTACTGGTGAAAAAGTTTCATCATTGTCAATACCATGAATTTGTTTGAAACCTTTCGCCACCAACCTTGCTTTGAAAATACTAATGTTTCCATCCTTGTCTGTTTTCAACTTGAAAATCCATTTGCATCCAATGGGTTTTACCCCATCAGGCAAATCAACCAAGTCCCATACTTGATTTTCAGACATGGAATCCATTTTAGATTTCATGGCCTCAAGCCATGTTTCGAATTCTTGACTATCCAAAGCATCTTTGTAGCTAGTAGGTTCTTCTGATTCTAAAATTGTTATTTTAGAATTTTCTGTCAAAAGGAAATCAATATATCTCTTTGACGGAATGATGGTCCTACTAGACCTACGTTGGGAAACAACATAAGAAGTTTTTACCTCATCAGGTTGAGTGACTTCGCATGGAGTATCTCTAAGTGGGACGGTAGGAGGTACGTGAATTGAATGCACCGCCTCCTGAGCATTTTTCATGTCGGGCCGCCTCTAATGAGGTGTTAACCTCATCCATTAGTTGCTCATCTCGAATTTCTTCGAGATATACATTACTCCCATTTGTTTTTCTACAAATAAACTCCTTTTTCCAGAAAGACACCATTACGAGCAACAAACACTTTGTTTTCACTTTGGTTGTAGAAGTAGTATCCCTTAGTCTCTTTTGGGTAACCCACAAAGAGACATTTATCGGATTTGGGTGAAAGCTTATCAGAGAGTAAACGTTGTTTACATAGGCTTCACAACCCCATATCCTTAAAAAAGACAATTTTGGAACGTTTCCAGTCCACATTTCATATGGTGTCTTTTCCACTGCTTTGGATGGTGCTCTGTTAAGTGTGAATGATGTTGTTTCAAGCGCAAATCCCCTGAATGAAATAGGAAGATCAGCAAGACTCATCATGGATCGAACCATATCAAGTAGAGTTCGATTCGTTCTTTCAGAAACGTCATTTAACTGTGGTGTTCTTGGTGGAGTCCATTGTGAAAGTATTCCACAATCCTTTAAATGATCACCAAATTCTTGAGATAAATATTCACCACCAAGATCGGATCGCAATGCCTTAATTTTCTTCCCAAGTTGGTTTAGTACTTCATTCTGGAATTCCTTAAATTTTTCGAAGGATTCCGACTTATGCCGCATGAGATAAAACAAATCCAAATCTGCTTACATCATCGGTAAAAGTAATGAAATAACTGTACCCTCCCCTGGCCAAAGTACTCATAGGTCCGCACACATCCGTATGTATGAGGGCTAAAAGGTCATTGGCCCTTTCACTTGAACCTGTGAGAGGAGACTTTGTCATTTTCCCCATCAAGCAAAACTCACAAGTTTCAAATTATTCGAAATCAAATGATTTGAGAATTCCATCTTTATGAAGTTTCTTAATGCGCTTTGAGCTTATGTGGCCTAATTGACAATGCCATAGGTATGTAGGGTTTGAATCATTTGCTTTATGTTTCTTGCTGTCTATGTGATAGATGTGGGTTTCTAAGTCTAGCACATATAAACCATTTGATAACTTAACGGAGACATAGAACATATCATTCAAATACGATGAAAAACCTTCCGAATCCAAAACAGGAATCGAAATAATGTTCTTTGTGATAGTAGGAACATAATAACAATTATTAAGTTCTAAAACTAATCCTGAAGGTAAAAGTAGACTATATAATCCCACTGTTAATGTAGCAACTCGTGCTCCATTGCCAACACGAAGATCTACTTCTCCCTTTCCTAATGTTCTACTTCTTTTGAGGCCTTACATATTACAAATAATGTGCGAACCACAAGCAGTATCAAATACCCAAGAAGCAGAAGTTGCTAAGTTAACTTTTATAACATACATATCTGAACTAACAACTCCTTTCTTTTGATCCTTCAGATACTTGGGGCAACTACTCTTCCAATGACCAACCTTGTCACAGGTGTAACAATAGTGCTCATCAGCAACATTTGGTTTTGGTGTAGTCTTTTGCTTTTCAGAAGTGTCAGACTTGGCAACTTGTTTGCTTTCGTCCTTCTTAATAGCAATCCCAATCCTATTGAGCGATTGCCCTTTACTAACCATAAGAACATCCTTATGTTCTTTTCCTGGCTTGTTATGGATGTTTTGCTCGGTCTGAGTTAGCATTTCATGCATCTCTTGCATCTTTGCTTCCTTTCCTTGCATGTGAAAGTTGTTAAACTTTTCAGTTCTGAGAACGACTCTCATATCCCTTTCACTTGCAATGAAACGTTCAGCATTTAATTTGTCCTTCGAAAGGACGAAGCGCAAATTACAAGTATAATTATTGGTGTTGATGTTGTTGTTACTAGACATGATTACTACAACAAATGATAAAGTAAGATTCATCCATGTTTATCAAGAAAGCAGCAATTAAATAAGTTTTAATTAACTACTACCCTTTATTCAAAATGAAAGTCCCCTATTGAATAAAGAAATAACCAAGATCCCCTCCCACTACAATCAAACGGACTTTGGCCCTGCCTTCAATTTATAGTAGTTGAGGTAAGTAAACACATTACTAATTATAACTAATTATAATTCTTTGTAGACAGGTTAACAACTCCTTGTTTACTCCTATCTCTTAGCTTCAAAACCCAAAACTTTATCTTTTGATGATTTTGTTGAATTAAACCAAACATTAACATGTAAGTTTCAAAAACCTAACCTAATATCCCGGGAAATATGAGCAACACCCTGCTTTGGCAGAACCTATTACTCATGATCTAAGGCTTTATAAGTGTTGTTTGGAAAAGCAATTAAAACTCAATATTACTTTTGGGGACCTAAGTTTACTAATATGGTCAATTAATAGTGAACACATGAATCAATTAACCACAAATAAACTTAGAAGCAAGGATTTAAACACAATAAATGCAAAAACTAATAAAAGCAATAATTAAAATGATCTAGTATGGCCACTAAACTTAGGAAAATAATTAATCTTCATGAATCTTCCCTTGAATCTCTATCGATCACCATCCTTGAAACTCCTTGGATCCTCATGCTTGATTACATAATTTGAATTAAATAAATAACGAAAATTTAAAGTTACAAAAATACAAACGATTCGCATATCGTATTTAATTTACATTCAAATGTAACGATTCGCATATGGTATTTACTATCCTAATTTTGGTCATACTAGTCATAACAATAAAATATAATATCATACATATTACATTAAACATCCACACATTTATAATATCAAAATAAAATAAACACAAACTATTTACTTATTAACAATATGATATCAGCCAACCCAAAACAAACACCAGGCGGCACAATCCATGGCGCCGACCAGCAGTCAAGACCACCGGCAAGCCGGACGTCACGCCGAGAACCCCAGCCCGCCGCTTCGACACGTCGGGTGAAGACAAAACCCATCAACGCGCCAGCAGCCACGCACTTTGCAAGTGCCCTGCTGGTCATGGTACACCGGCGAGCTTCCAACGCCGCCACCTTCTGCCGTCCTAAAACCTCACGCCGCCCTCCACCGTGTCTCCACCGAAGCAGGTGGGGCCACCCAACCATGTTGGGCAATCCTTCTGAATTTTTGCAACAATTTACAAGATTCCAATTAATCTTTAATCAACAATTTATTTAAAGATTTAGGATTTAATTAGGTTTTGGTAATCCAAATATTATGGTAGAAATTTTGAATCAGTCAACAAATTTTAAACAAATTTTTAAGTTTAGTTGAGATTAGATTTGAATGCTAAATCTATATTTAACATTAAATCTAACATAAAATTCAAAATTAGGGCAAAAATCAAATTATATCCAAAAAATTCAGAAAATTAACAATTAAATTCGGAAAAATTCGAAAATAATTTCTAGTGTGATCTACTGAATTATCATAATAAAAAAAATCAATAATTTTAATTGTTATCCTTAAAATTTATGAATAATCAAATTAAACATAAAATTTAACTAAATTCACAAATAATATGATAAAAAACCGAAAAATTAGTGGGAAAAATCCGAAAATTATTTTCAGCTATCATATTATTCTATATCTATGTTGGTGATGAACATTAGATTTATTTAATAATTTGAAAATCAAATTTTTATATGTTAACAAATTATTTCAATGATTAATCAAATTAAACATTTGATAATTTCAAATCTAACAAATATATTTATAAAAATCCGAAAATTTTGAAGTGAATTAACCAATTTATTTCGTATATAATATAAAAAATTCGGACCTTTATTAAATTATTGGAGCATAAATCACAAATAAACTAATTATTTACAATTTCCAATCAATTAATATCAAATATCAATTATGCAAACTTAAGCCATACATAAATCCTCCCTTAATTGAAAAAAAATAATAACTTTGCATACAATAACATGATCATATGAATATTATGAATTAGGTAAAACTGATACCACTGTAGGAACATATAGATGCATATAGCGGAATTTCAGGAAACAATTTCCTAACATCTATCATAGGATCGCAAACATAATCAAACACATGAATCATTCAATAGGGACTAAATATCAAACCTTTGTCGCGTGATTTCCCTGTTGTATGCAAGCTTTGAAGATCCGAGAGCCCCAAGTGTTGCTTCTCTAATCAGTCCACGAGTACCAGTTGAACACCAACATTTGCTAGAACGGAAGAGAATAAATTCTCTTGCTTTTGATGGTATAGGCGCCAGTTTAGAGGGAATAGTTTAGGGTTTCACTTTCTCTCTCTTGTGAAAAGAAATTGTTTAATGAATTGATTTCCCTAAACCCTAATATTATATCCTATATATAATAGAAGAGTCATAGGCTAGTTAGGAGAACTAATTCTCCTCCTATTCCCCTTAGGATCGGCCCAACCCTAATCCTAAATTGATTTGGATTGCTTTGTCCAACTTGTGCTACAATGTGTTACCTCATAGGATTAATATATTTTAGTTATAGGCCCAATCAATACTGTCCTATTAATCAGATTTATTCTCTATCAAGAAAATATGATCACTAAAATAATTAACTTTATTATCTTCATAATATTATTCCTATTCATATTTAGTAGTTGTCGGGATGTCTAAGGACATATTCCTTCAAGTCAATCTTAGATCCATAGAGACCCAAAATCATTGAGTCTGGCGAAGCCAATCATCCCTAAGTCCATAAAGGAAACCCATCAAGTCTAGTGAAACTAACATTCCTAATCGCCATAAAGGCCCAATCATTCGAGTCCAATCTGCTTGCATAGTCCAGCCCAGTCCAGTCCATGTCTGCATTTGCATACAATTAGGCCCACACTACTCCAAAGCCCGTACCTTTTCCCATTTCTATCTCTCATTTCCATTTCCCATTTCCATTTCCCATTTCCATTTCCCATTCTCATTTCCCATTTCTCATTTCTATTTTCATTTCTCATTTCAAAAAAATCATTTATTACAATTTACAAGGTCCATTCGATTTATGTTCAAGACAGATCATGAGGTTATAACTTGGAAACGTCCAACAGAGAGGAAACAAGGTCAACCTACTCCAGACTCGTCAAACAAATCTCACTTTTTTAGACGAATCTTCCAAAACTTCTGATTCATCATCCGAGATGGGAGACACTTCCGAACAACTCAATGCAATCATGGCTTAGCTCCAACTGATGAACTCTCATCTTGAGGAACAAGACAAAGAGATCAAGATGCTGAGAGAAAAGCTGGCAACTGAGGAAGAAGAAGGGGATGAGATTCCGCCACCACCACCTCCTATCAAATCCAAGACTGATTTGAGGTTCGAAAAACTCGAGCAATTGATCAAGTCAATTCCTACACTCGAGATTCAGGCTCATGGCCATGACATCATTGATCCTGAACTGAGAAAAAAGCTTCCTAAAAAGGAAGCATTGGGTGACCTCCCAAATTTCAAGGGGGTTGAAGACCTAGTTGATCATTTGATAGTCTTTTCCATCTCCATGGCTCTTAAAGGCATGAGAGAGGACTTGTTTGCTTATATTTTCCCTTTAACCTAGGATGCACATCCATCCAAGTGGTTCAGATAACTAAACAAGACAAAGATGAATGTCTGGGACTACATCAAAGAAGAGTTTTGCAAAAAGTACACATACAACACTCAACTTCCTATTGGTCTTCATGAGTTGGAGTTAACTAAACAAAACTCCAACAAAGGTTTTCTCACCTTCCGTAACAGATGGAGGGAAAAGGCCGCACAGATGACTAACAGGCCATCTGAAGAGGACCAAGTCCATATGGTGATCCGTAACCTGCAGTCTAAGTTCGGAGAACACATTAAATTCCAACCTATAGAATCTTTCACGAAACTCTACAAGGTTGGTCTACTGATTGAGGAAGAGGTGCAAGCCTCTAAGAATAAGGGTTATAACAATAATAACACTTTAAAGAAGAGTAACAAGAATCTTTCTAGATTCAACAGCAATGACGTCAATGCCCTAACTACTGAAAAGAGAGGTTATCAAAAGCCTCAAAGAACCTTTACTCCTTTAGGCATCTCTCTAGAAGAAGCCTTCACTAGGCTTCATGCAAAGGGAGCACTTCAGCCTCTTGGCCCTACTCCAGACCCTTCTCCTAAGAATAGGTCCAGGAAGTGGAATCCTAATGCCTACTGCAAGTACCACCAAGGAAACGGGCATATGACACCGCACTGCTGGACTTTGAAGCACTCCCTACGTACAGGACATGGTTGGAGATGGTAGATTATCAGTTCCGCCTGCAGCAAAAGTCAGCAACAACAACCCCTTTGGCAGCACCTAATAATGCACGGGGTTTAGTCATTTAGCGCTAGTCTTCTAGGTTGAGTCGGAGAGTCCCTCCCCTAGCTTCTTTATTTGCTTTCCTATCGAGTCCATGTCATTTAGGACTTTGATTCTAATCAGCCTTATGTCTTATCTATTTCAAATTAATAAAATAATTGCTTTTCTTTTTATTTTCATTGGCCTTTCACCATCATTTATGCTTCGTGTTTGATGATGAAACTCAAATCAAATTGTTTCTAATGACCTTGGTTAATAAATAATAAAAATAAATAAATGGACATACTTTGGGTTAGGAGTTGTTCCCCTCTTCCTTCCATCATGCCAAAAAAAGACAATCACCCATAAACCATCTCATACAACCAAAATAAAAAAATCCCATAAACCATCATCTCCATGATTCTTAACCAAACAAAATTCCTTTCAAATCAAAGCTCCACAAATGAACCTTCAAACCTTCTAATACTTAAAACCATATAAACTTGTGTGCAAGCTTCAGTACATAAAAAAGTCAATGCCAGGCAAAAAAAAAAAAAAGTGAAAAAATTCAAAGTGCGAAAAAAAAAGAAAAAGAAAAAGAAAATGCACAAAGCAAATGCAAAAGCAAAAAAGAAAAAGCTAAAGGTAAAAAAAAAGACAAGCTAGTAGGGGGCTTGCACACAAGTTCTACCCCTCATTCTAATATCCTTCAATCTATCAAAACCCTAACCATATAATCCACATCCATGACCCTTACCTTAGCCCAACCAATTAAACCTTCATCAAAGTCTCAAACTTCAAGCCTTTCAACCTTTCATATCCATTTCAAACTCTTTCTTCAAGGTATGTCCATGCCCGTTAGGTTGAAAACCCGAAAGGACGACCTAGGCAAAAGTTCGGGCACAAAAAAAGAAGTTCAATCAGATCCAAAACTACGAATGGTCTGATTCCGCAAGGATACGTAGGAATCCTCATCTAGAGGTCCGACCGCTTCAATGAAATAAATTAATCAAGGTCTAATGATTTGACTTTATAAAATTCAGGAGCATACTCTTTCTAGATCCCGACTTAGACTCGAGTCTGAACCTAGCTAATCAAAGCCTTTTCCCACCTAGATCTATATGAGTCACAAAATTTTGATTATCAGTTTCCTGAACCTTAGTCAAAGTGGGTGATTATGTAGATACATAATCGTGTCTCCCCATTTAAGGACCCAATGATGAAACATAATGCGGTCTTAATTGGTCCGACCCAAGGGGAGAATAGTCCGGAGAGCTAAGCCCAAAATTGTTTTAAAAGCGTAAAGCTTATTTAATTGCAATAATGATCCAAAGTCCTATTTTAAAGCCCAATTAATTATTCCTGATAATTAATTCACTAGTATGGAAACATTGATTTGTGTCGGATCCCAGACTACCATTTGCGTCGGATCTGGGTCCGACGCCACAGCTCTCGACGCAAATTGTACAGAATTAATCTACGTCGGATCAATGTTCGATGCAAAAGTCATGCCATTTGCGTCGCACAGTAGGTCACATCCGACACATATCGTGAAATTGAGGAGCAATTTGCATCGGGTATGACACCTGATCTGACGCAAAAGGCCCAAATGGCTGAGTTATTTCGTCGGATGGGGTGCCATAAACGACGCAAATGGTTGCTTTTTTATTAAAAAAATTAATTTCGGATCATCCATGAACCATCAGCATGACCAAAACAAAAGAGATTAAGAAGGAAAGATGATAATTATAATACAAAAATCAAAAGACAACACGAAATCCTTGAACGCAAATCATTATGGCTTTACTTCGACAGAGAAAACTAAATTACAAACCCCAAGTATGTTTTCATTTGGCTGCTAGTAGTTATTATTGAAGTTTTAAGGATTTAGAATCATAAGGATATTTCAAGATCAACATCTCCTCCAAAACAAATTAATCAGAATTTGTAGAAATTCTTGGAAACAACAAACAAGTCTCTTAATAACTAATCAAATACAACAAATCTTAAATAAACTAACCAAATCCAAGCGAAAAATACTCTTCTTCAAATCGTCATTTGCTCTTCTTCAATTTTCATTCGTTGTTCTTCAGTTTCAATTTTCGTTTTAGAAGAAATCGCCATTTTCTCTTCTTCAATTGCGTTCACTGTACCTTCGAATGTTAGAGTGGAAGAAGGAGTGGAAGTAGAAGAGGTGGAGTTGCGGTTAGGGTTCGACGGCCTGATTTGGAAATCGCCTGAGACATGTGCGAAGTCGGCCTGAGACGCGTGAAGCCCGCCTAAGAAGCGTGAAGCCCGCCAAAGACGCGCGAGGTCAACCTGAGAAGCACGAAGTCGCTGGTTAATATAAAGATCTAGAGGAGAGAGAGTGTGCTTGGGGCTTTGGGAGAAAACCCTAGCTGCTGAAGAGGACTAGAGGAGAGAGAAAGTAAAATGAAGGCTGTTATTTTATATGTGTAAAATGATTTGCATCGGATCCCATATAAGGTGCGACGCAAATTAAAAAAATTTCCAACTCTTATTGTGACTATTATCTGCATCGCACATTGGTGAACGTCCGACGCACATCTTATCTGTGTCGCACTCTAGGGCCAACCCGACGCACATTGTCAGATCCAAAAACCTTGGGCTTTAATCATCTGCGTCGCACATTCGTTAACCTCCGACGCAAATGGTATTTGCGTCGCACCCTTAGGCACATCTGACGCACATTGTTGGATCCAAAAATTCTTTGGCTTCAATCATTTGCATCGCGTGCTCCTGACAGCCCAACGCAAATCTTCTTTTTACTCATTTGCTGAGGTTATTTGCGTCGGATCTTCGTTAATATCTGATGCAAATCGTCTGATCCTGAACATTTGCGTCAGTCTTGCTTCTGTTCGACGCAAATAGGGCGACGCAAATTATCATTCTTCTACTAGTGATTGTATTTTGAGCCCGGTCTTTTGAAAAAAAACCCAATTAGTAAATGATAATTAATTGTATGTATTTATTATTTTAATAAATTTTTTCAGAAATAAATAAATATTTTCAAAGATATTTTATAGTAAAAGATTTTTAAATTGAAATCAGATTTTATCTCGTAAGATAGATGGTTTCCGGATTTAAAGATCAAAGATAATAAGAATCTTTAGAAAACCGCGTTAAAAAAGGCTGGCCAGATTAGTGGTGAGTCTGGCGCAGGCTGTACGCTTGGCGCACAGGCTGGATTATGCTCAGCGCACCACTGTGCGCTTGACACATGGCGGTGCTTCCAACGCAATCTTTTGCGCTGAGTGCAGTGCACTTTCTTATCTTTTTTTTCAATATTTTCATATAAATAAGCTAATGATTTCCGGATCTACTGGAGAATTTTACACACTTTTATACGTTCGAAGACTTGCGATCTCTAAGGCAAAAATACTCTCAAACAATCATACTTTCCTACTCAAACACACAAACACATACTTTTACTTTGATCGATCTTCACAAGTTTTCGTCGAAAGGCTTCACGATTGCTCCGCTCGAAGGTTGTTATTCCCTCAGACCCAAGCCACACTGGTATATTCCTGAGAGTCCTTGAATATTTCTTCTTATACTTATTTTATTAAAGTTACTAACGATTTCTTTCATGGTGTAGATCTTTAGTAATAATCCATTCTTTTGTACATTCAAATCTCTAATCTTTCTTTCTTACTTTCTTATATAATTTGTATGGTTGTCCTGCTTATGCTTTCATCAACAACATGTTATTATTGCTAATCAAGACCTAAGAAATTGCTCTAATATTAATCAGATAATTTGGACAACCTATTAGGAACCTAGTAATTTTGAGTGCTTAATAACGTATCACAAAAAACGTAGTCTTTTATGTGTTTAATGAACCAATCTAGACTAATCTTTTTTAGGGTGTTTGAAAATACTATTTGGTTGTTCTTTTGTATAACTTTGATATGAATCGTATTAAGTAGAGGCCAGTAATGGGAGAACGTGGATCATGATCGTGTTCGTACCCTCACCCCCGAACTCAATCTATGGTTCATTGAACATTAATGGAGTCATGACGGGGGAATCTACATTGGATTAGTCTCTAAGTTGTTCCTATGATTTCCCAATATCCAATTAGGTTTATGAGTCTTCCTTTAAAGACTTGTTGGCGACTTCAAAACGTTTTCAATAAAACCTTTACAATGAGGTAGTCAAATACGCGCTCACACCGTGTAGGCAAAATAAAAACACGCTTACACTCATAAAATTAGACGAGGTTACTTGTAGGACTAAACGAGGTTACTTGTATGATTTAAACGAGGTTACTCATATACTTCCTCCATTCTTTTATAATTGCAACATGTAGATGTTGCACATTTTTTAAGGAGATGAGAGAGATAGAGAGAGATTAGAAAGGAACCTGTTTGGGTCCATTTCCTGGATTAGCCCATTTATGGTGAAGTTACTAAAATACCCCTGCATCAAGGGAAGCATATCCTCCACCAGCTGGAGCTGACTAAAATGCCCTCATTTATTGGAGGCCTCATCCTCTATAAATAGGGGTGGTCTCATCAGACAAAGGGGGGGAATTCTAACCTACAAAAACCAGAGCATCTCTCTCTACATTTACTCACTTTCTCTCTCTACCTCAATCTCAACTGACTTGAGCGTCGGAGGGGCTTTCCCGGGCACACCCCCGGGCCAGTTTTTCCTTGTATTTTGCAGGATGGTCGGAGACCCCTTCATCAGCACCTCAGATCTTCTCGGGATTTCAAGACTCTCAACACTACACTCACCTTTGACAGTTTCGAGGCAGAAACAGTTTGGCGCCGTCTGTGGGGATGCTACATCTCAAAGTCACATACCGAGAGCAACATGGCACCCGACTAAAGAAAGATAAGAGCTCCCATCCTGTCGTCATACCACACCTAGTGTGGAACCAACTCATTAGGAAGATGAGGGATCTACCTCTCGGGATGAGCAGAACAGCCTCAACCTCTGGAGCTAATTTCCTCTAAATCCACCTCAGTTAGTCACTACGACTAACCCATAGAGGATAGTCGATCAGTTCAACTAGACATTCAACGAAGTATTCAAGAGCTTCTAGCCGACATGCTGCAACTCAACCAAGGGCCTCATCTTCAAGCCCAATTAACTACTCAAAGTAGAATGGAGGAAGCTCGGGAAGAAAAGGACCGAGAAGACATTCCACAGCAACAAGTCGGCGTAAGATGGAACAGTACACATGCCAAGTTGTCAACAATCTTGAAGCAAATCAGGAAGAAGGATATCGCAGATAGTACTTGCGCATCACAAGCCCTCGAAGAAAGTCTGAAGGGATCCCTCTCGGTGTCAACAAGCACAAAGAAGGAACATGCAACTCGGGCCCTCAACAAGTTCTCGGGACTCTTTCATGGTATCATCACGAACTGCCCAACATGTCATATTGGGCAGCAGCACGAGAATGGATTTGTAAGCCTATCGACGAGAAATCATGGAAACGAAAGGAGAGGCTCCCTCCAGGGAGTCCACCAACAACAATCATAATCAGAACAATCACCCTTGGTATAGGGCCTCCGGCCTCGGGTCATGGAAATAACGCTCAGCTTAACAAGATACAAAGAGAAATCTGCCTCAAAGACACACTATCAAAAGCCTTGCACTATCAAAAGTGGATACATGAAGACTCGGATCAACATGGGCGAGCAAAAGGAAACCCGAGAGAATGATAACCTCCTCGGGAAACACGGGGCTCATTAGCCTCCCGAGTCAAGAACTACTCCAACGGTACCTCCTCGGTCATGGAGGAGTGCCCCGACCGACTTACCGAAAAAAATGGCTAAGTATTGCTTATTGGTACCTACTCGACATTCGAGTGGCATCATTCGGACAAGAGAGGCCTCCTCGGGAAGCACCGGGCTCATTAGTCTCCCCGAGTCGAGAACATCTCCAGAAGACAGTGACCCTCTCGGTGTCGCGAGAGGGATCAACACTTAGCAAATATAGCTAAGTACCTCAACACCCAACTCGGGATTATCATGGAGAGGCTCATTAGCACCCGAGTTGGTGCATTACCCCTCTCGGCCTGGCCAGGGGGCTCAACACTTAGCAAATATAGCTAAGTACCTCAACACCCAACTCGGGATTATCATGGAGAGGCTCATTAGCCCCCGAGTTGGTGCATCACCCCTCTCGGCCTTGCCAGGGGGATCAACACTTAAGCCAAAATTTGGCTAAGTACCTCAACACCCAACCCGG
The DNA here is from genome assembly GCA_947648045.1 of Beta corolliflora. NCBI lineage: Eukaryota > Viridiplantae > Streptophyta > Magnoliopsida > Caryophyllales > Amaranthaceae > Beta > Beta corolliflora. The sequence goes on from CANSZD010003502.1 coordinate 233,849, forward strand.
GATTATCATGGAGGGCTCATTAGCACCCGAGTTGGTGCATTACCCCTCTCGGCCTTGCCAGGGGGCTCAACACTTGAGCCAAAATTTGGCTAAGTACCTGAACACCCAACTCGGGATTATCATGGAGAGGCTCATTAGCCCCCGAGTTGGTGCATCACCCCTCTCGGCCTTGCCAGGGGGCTCAACACTTAGCAAATATGGCTAAGTACCTCAACACCCAACCGGGATTATCATGGAGGGCTCATTAGCACCCGAGTTGGTGCATTACCCCTCTCGGCCTTGCCAGGGGGCTCAACACTTAAGCCAAAATTTGGCTAAGTACCTCAACACCCAACTCGGGATTATCATGGAGGGCTCATTAGCACCCGAGTTGGTGCATCACCCCTCTCGGCCTTGCCAGGGGGCTCAACACTTAAGCCAAAATTTGGCTAAGTACCTGAACACCCGACTCGGGATTATCATGGAGGGCTCATTAGCACCCGAGTTGGTGCATCACCCCTCTCGGCCTTGCCAGGGGGCTCAACACTTAAGCCAAAATTTGGCTAAGTACCTGAACACCCGACTCGGGATTATCATGGAGCGCTCATTAGCACCCGAGTTGGCGCATTACCCCTCTCGGCCTTGCCAGGGGGCATTTGGCTAAGTATCTTAACACCCAACTCGGGATTGTAGGTGGCTCATTAACCCCCCGAGTTTGTGCATGATTCTCTCGGCCTTGCCAGGAAGCTCGTTAGTTAGCAAAATTCGGCCAAGTACTCTCCATACACCCAACTCAGGAATATAGGTGGCATATTGTCCCTCCGAGCCCCCACATTCATACTCTTGGGCACTTGGGAACTCACTCCTCCCAGCTCGAGAAAGCAAGAGGATCGACTTGGGAAAAACAACTCGGTCCTCCTCGGTAGCCACGCATGTATACCCCTCAGGTAATATGAGGCTCCCTCTCCCTTAACTTGGGAAACTTGAGGGCCAACTCGGAGAATCGATTCGATATACTTCACGATTACCTAGCAAGATCAAATGGGCAACATTGCATCCACGGTCCACCACTCGGAGAGTTTTGGGGCTTCCCCCAACTCGGGGATTGAGTATCTCCCCAACTCGAGAATTTCATCTCGGTTCTCCCATGGGGCTCACCCAGCTCGGCCTCGGAAAACATAACATATGGGGCTCCCACATCAGGGCACCTCGAGGCAAGGCGCAATCTTGAACCCTCCCTCCCTCCCTAGACAGACATAGTACTCCAAACCAGGAGCCTCCCTCGGGTTCCTGGACGACGACCGCTTCGGGAAGGAAAGAGGCTACCCTATCCGTTCATCCAGCGTGGGGCTAATTACTTGAACTCATCAGCTGTTCCAATAAATACACTCGACGAAGGTATGGTAGAGTTCGTTAGGCCCCCGAGGCAAAAACTTCTCCAAATAACATCTCCTCGGTCATGGAGAAGTGTCCCGACCGACTTATCGAAAAAATGGCTGAGTATCATTTGCGATCACACGACATCCAAGTGTCGATTGTCTCAACAAATGAACCTCCTCGGCCTAGCATGGGGCTCATTAGCCCCCCGAGTCGAGCACATCTCTCGTGGTACCTCCTCGGCCATGCCAGGAGTAGCCTATCACTTAGCGAAAATAGCTAAGTGCAAACAAACGAACCTCCTCGGCCTAGCATGGGGCTCATTAGCCCCCCGAGTCGAGCACATCTCTCGTGGTACCTCCTCGGCCATGCCAGGAGTAGCCTATCACTTAGCGAAAATAGCTAAGTGCAAACAAACGAACCTCCTCGGCCTAGCATGGGGCTCATTAGCCCCCCGAGTCGAGCACATCTCTCGTGGCACCTCCTCGGTCATAAGAGGATCGTCCAACTAACTTAGCCGAAAAACGGCTAAGTATCAACAATTGGACCTACTCGGGATCCGAGTAGCGTCGTGGTACCTCCTCGGGAAACATGGGGCTCATTAGCCCCCCCGAGTCGAGAAACTCGTTCATTGGCACCTCCTCGGTCATAAGAGGAGCGTCCAACTAACTTAGCCGAAAAACGGCTAAGTATCAACAATTGGACCTACTCGGGATCCGAGTAGCGTCGTGGTACCTCCTCGGGAAACATGGGGCTCATTAGCCCCCCCCGAGTCGAGAAACTCGTTCATTGGCACCTCCTCGGTCATAAGAGAAGCGTCCTACTAACTTAGCCCAAAAACGGCCAAGTATCGACAATTGGACCTACTCGGCATCCGAGTAGCGTCGTGAGACCTCCTCGGGGAACATGAGGCTCATTAGCCCCCCCGAGTCGAGAAACTCGTTCATTGGGGCCTCCTCGGTCATGAGAGGAGTGTCATACTAACTTAGCCGAAAAACGGCTAAGTATCGACAATTGGACCTACTCGGGATTCGAGTAGCGTCGTGAGACCTCCTCGGGGAACATGGGGTTCATTAGGCCCTCCGAGTCGAGAAACTCCTTTATTGGTACCTCCTTGGTCATAAGGGGAGCATCCTATTAACTTAGCCGAAAAACGGCTAAGTATCAACACCTCCGCGGTCGTGAAAGAAGTACTCTACTCACTTACATCAACTGACTCGGGAATCGGCACCCCTCGGGTCGGGTAGTCTCCAAGGAGCCTTCGCAATATCATAAAGTCGGGAATTTTTAGTCTCGGCTCGGGAATCATCACTCGGTTAGTCACACCGAGCACACAAGGAGTGTGCCAGACGCACTCGGGAGCGCCTGGTGCTAGTCCCCCTCGTCCCGCAAGCTCTGTTGTCGGGGTTGTTAGCCTCAACTCGGGATCTACCCCGACTCGGTTCACGAAAAGCCCCTCGGCGACCATCTTGGTCAAGTAACCCCCTTTTGGGAGTTACCAACTCGGGGGTGACCTTGATTAGGGAGGCCCTCTCGACTTCGAAGCCCCATCGGGTCGGGGATGACTCGGTCCATATCATACACATCTCGGTCAGCAGGAGCTCGCCCCCTGCGCGCGCCACGCGAGGCAACTGCGTGTCAAGCGCTGCTTGCGCCTAGCGCACTACAAACCCACTCGGCCTGCTAAGTATTTCGACTCGGGTATCCATGCATCACCTCCAACATTCCCGAGAACCGGCGCATAGGAGACCTCTTATGTTCCCGAGAACCAGCTGCGGTCCGACGTCGGGGTGCTCGGATGAGGCTTGCTGCGCACACTCAGGAATCGGTCGACATAACGCATCCCCGAGCACAAGCACAAGTGATGTCGGGATGAACCCTGCCATCAGCTCGCGCCGAATAAGTCGGGATGAACCCTCTCTACTCGGGTGTTTCCCACTCGGCTTAGAATAAGCCCCCCAGCCTGCCAACGACAAGCGCATCACCCGGGCACTACCCACTCGGGAATTCACGGGCCCCCTCCTTGGACTCGGGATCCCCGTGCTTGGTTAATCCTAGCGCCAGATAGCTAACTCAAGGCATCATTCAGCCTCGGCAACAACATTATTATTCCGCCAACCAACCGCATTAAAAATGGTGGATTTTCACTCCGATTACTTGGCGTGGGGCTAATTGTTTGGGCCCATTTCCTGGATTAGCCCATTTATGGTGAAGTTACTAAAATACCCCTGCATCAAGGGAAGCATATCCTCCACCAGCTGGAGCTGACTAAAATGCCCTCATTTATTGGAGGTCTCATCCTCTATAAATAGGGGTTGTCTCATCAGACAAATGGGGGGAATTCTAACCTACAAAAACCAGAGCATCTCTCTCTACATTTACTCACTTTCTCTCTCTACCTCAATCTCAACTGACTTGAGCGTCAGAGGGGCTTTCCTGGGCACACCCCCGGGCCAGTTTTTCCTTGTATTTTGCAGGATGGTCGGAGACCCCTTCCTCACCACCTCAGATCTTCTCGGGATTTCAAGACTCTCAACACTACACTCACCTTTGACAGTTTCGAGGCAGAAACGGGACCCATGTGATAAAGAGAGAGATAGAGATAAAACATAGTCAAATTTAGTAATGTTGCAATTAATATTAAACTTCCAAATAAGGGAAATGTTGCAATAATAAAAGAATGGAGGAAGTAATATTTTCAAGGTTAGGATTCCTATAACTCGACGAAAACAACTCTAAATCCCGTGAAATTTCGATAAGAACTAGATCTAGATGTTATAAGAATTCAGTTAAAATTTCACTCAAAAATTCAATCCCAGTAGATCGTAATTATCATTTTACTCCAACTGGTCCAATTTATAGCGATTTCATACCAACTTCAAACTTTCGTTTCAAAATGTATCAAATCAACTCGAAACCTAATGAAATGTTAACACACTGAACTAAATAGGGAGAAGTACAGTTTAGGCTCAAGAAACTCCGAAAAATTCGAAGTATGCTAGTAGAATGAAGGTTTTAAAGTTCACCTTAATTTTGTGTGAATCTCGAAAAAAAAAAATAGAAATCCTATGAAATTTTGACGCGAACTAGATCCAGAAGTTATAAACACTCAGTTAAAATTTCACACAAAAATTCAATTCTAGTAGATCACAGTTGTCGTTTTACTTTAACTGGTCCAGTTTCCAGCGATTTAATACCCACTTCAAACTTCCGCTTCAATACCATATCAAATCAACTTGAAACATTATGAAATTTCAACACGCTAAAGTAAACGGGAAGTAGTATAGTTTAGGCTCAAGAAACTACGAAAAAAGCGAAGTATGCTAGGAGAACGAAGGTTTTAAAGTTCACCTTAAATCTTTGCGAATTTAGGCAGTAAATAAGGAATGTTTCCCTTGTATCGAGCGGCGAAGAAAATGGAATACCATGAGAGAGAAGAGAGAGACAAGAAAATTACGAGAAAATTGAGTTTTTGATACCACGATCTTTCTTTTCCTGTCACTAAGCGTGCGTGGGTTTACATATGGGTCGACCACACCTATATTATAGGTGTAGTTAGGGGTGTAATGAGACGAGACAACTCGAGAGCTACTCGAGATCGACTTGGTCAAAACTCGACTTGAGTGAGCTCGACTCAAGATGTTGGTTAGTCGAGTTGAGCAACTTGATACTTGACTCGAAAACTCGTGAGAACCTCGAATACCCAATTATCAATAGCAAAATACCTAAATTCAACATTTTCTACCTTATAGTTGCTTTTAACATGAGACACTTGCAAGCTACTCGAAATCTACTCAGTCAAAGCTCGACTCAGTTAATGCTCGACTCTGTCAAAGCTCGGTCAAAGCTCGATCAAAACTCGACTCGAGTGAGCTCGACTCAACTCAAACTCGACTCGAAATGCTAACGAGTCGAGTCGAGCTAGCTCAAACTCGAACTAGACTCGCATCATAGACAGCTGTAGGTGTAGTTGGCCCCATATAAGAATTTGTGAAAGTAGTTAGCTAAGCAAAATTTGATATCATATGAAATGGCGGTTGTTCACGTCTCTTTTGCAGTTTGATCTAATTTGCATCCCAACAAGTCAACAACCCACCAATTCACCAGCCAAGAAACCTAGGAAAAATCAAACATAGGGAACGCAAATAAAAACCAACCACAATAAAATTACCGCATATAATTCTGCTACCAGATCTCAGGTTAGTAGTAGAAAATCTCTTATATTTTGTTTGAAATCAAGCGATTTTGGGATGTTTAAATTCAATTTATTTGAAAATTAAGCTCAAATGTCCAGATTCAATAATTGTAATTCTTTCCTGATTTAGTCTCAATTTGCGGGTATTTAATTGGATTTTGCTCTGTGTTTAGAACAACCCAACAACTCCTCTAATCTGATCTCAGCCGCCATTAATGCATTGTACCTCAAGAGAGAGGGAGAAAAGAGAGATAAGAATGGGTGTTGACGGCTCTGCAAAGCCTACCCAGTTGACTTGTATCATTTTTGCGACATCCCCAAACATTCCCTAAAATTAAACCCTAAAAAATTTCCCATAAATTTTCCTCCAAATCATAAACCCTAAATTATCTCTCCTCTGATGTGCGATAATCATTAAACGAGGTATCTTTCTCCCAAAACATATGACAGATTGTTGCTATCTCATGAATTTTTAGGGTTTAATTTTTCAATTTTGTTGCGATTAGGTACTCGTATCGACCAATTTTACTACAAGTTTTGATTTTTGTTAAATTTTTTGACAACGATCGACTTTGCATAAATAAAAGAGAGTTTTACACACTACTCGGGTCATTAGTGACTCTTACAATACTTAGAGGCGAAACTATCATCAAATTACAAGACACTAAAAGGGTAGGATACACTTATCCGTTGGACCCTTGGTTGATGAGATGACTCTATTTGTAACATCGGGACTTACCAAAGCCATCAGTAGTTCTTCCATTGAAGATGATTAAGCGCCAGTTAGGACGAGACCCATTGAGGACACATGAGAACCTAAGAAACTTTGAGAACAAGGATAGAGACAGAAAGGTAGTAATGATTAGGTAACTGACTTGTGAATTGTTCACAAGCAACAAGAGTCATTGAAAATGACTCGGAAAGCATGCTATGAACCCCCCAAAAATGGGGAGCAGCGTTGAGATAAGGGTTTTTGAAAGCGCTAAAATCCAATGTTATCGCTAACCGAAATTGAGAATTAAGACCAGTTAATCTCTAGACACAAACTGACAATGCCGACCCATGAATACCCACACCCCTTCCCACTCAAGTCTCTTCTCCTTGACATACTACCCAGGATATAACATTTAAGAATTCTAATGAATAAAGGAGAGTCCTCCTGACCAACAAACACATGTACTTCATACTCCAAACTCCATTCACTGGAGAGGGAAACAACAACAATGAGCAAAACCTCTATACTTATGTTCCATAATTCAACCTGTTTTACGTCATCAATCATCCAAACTAAACTATTCCACACAAGAAATTCATAACTAAGACAGAAACTCCAAAACCATAAACTAAGATTTGAATCAACAACCTTAATAAGGAAACATCCAATAAAACTAATGGGAAGCCAAAGCAACACTACCCACCCGTACATATTAAGACAAATCAGCTAGAGCAGGGAGGCAAGCACAACCTAACCACCGCTAATCCAAATATTCGGTAATTCGCCAATACCAAATACCAAAACAGAAACCCTAACCTAATCTTTACCTTTACCGTTAAGATCGGGGTAAATTCGAAAGCACAAGACGGCGGCGACAAGGTTAGCTCTAGCAAAGGTAGACAATTACTTGTTAAAGCAAATTTAACAACCTCGAATTTAGCACTTCCTAACCCACACAGGAAACCCTTGCCCTAAACTTTACCTTTACCGGCGAGATTATCGACGACGGCGTTTGGGGAAGCTTTGGAGATAGGCTGTCCGAGGTTGAGAACGAGGATCTGAGTAGTTCCTCCATAAAACGCTGAATTGACGGAAAATAAAGAGAAAGCTGGTGATACCAACCACGAACTAAGAGGCGAAAATCTCTTTCTCATTCTCTGCCAGCCGATGAACTAGGAGCAGGTAAGAAGATGGCCGGCGAACTAAGTGGAGCAGTTTCGCTGGTAGAGCAGGCTCGCCGGCGATTCTATGGCGGCCACCAGCGAGCCTGCTCTAGGCGGCTGTGCTTTGCTAGGGTTTTGGCTGGGGAGGATTTAGAGAGAGAACTTTGTTAATAATGAAGTATTTTCTAAAGTCAAAGTTGATTTTTGTTATTTGTAGCTTACATGTGTTATCGTAAAAATTATGAATTATTCATTGATTTGTTTATTTTTTAATTTTTCACTAGTAAAGTTGTGTGAACTTTTTTTTGTTTGTTTATGATTGATAATGGATATTTTTTTAGATGGATGAGTTCAGTTGCTATCTTTAATCTAAGTTTATGCTTGAGCTTGGGTTAATTTTTTATTGTGGCATGAAATTATGCTTGTGATATGGATGCATTTTTCGTTTGAGTTGATGGAGCTTATTAGATTAGTTAGGAACAATTTGTTCGTTTTGGGAAACTCATGATGGCCAAAACCCAGTTATTGCTTCGTAAAAAAGGATTGTCGAGTAGATGAGTACTACTGGAGTTTTTTTTTTGTTATGCAATGCAAGGTGTGATTTATTTTACTGACTTGTATGGTTTTATTTATATGAAATCTGCAATTTGTTACAAGGTATTTTGAAGCTTGATTGAACTGAAAAAAAGCTATGTTTTACAATATTCTTGAAATGAGCCGGGCCAGGCCGAGTCTCATGGGCTTCAGCCCGGCCCAGTCCACTGCTGTTTTAACCATAGCCTGCCCAAGGCCATTTCACTTCGGCCCGAACCCGGCCCGATGAACAGCTCTATCAGGTACTAAAGGTATGTTCTCCCCACTTATTTTGAGTTTAGTTCAGTTCAGTTCAGTTAGTTGCAATCAGTTAAGTTCAGTTCCAATCAGTTTATTTTAGTTCAATTCAGTTCAGTTCAGTTCACTTCTGTTCAGATCAATTCAGTTCAGTTCAGTTCAGTTCTCAATTTATTTATCTGATAATAAAACAATGATTATTATTATTATTATTACAATTACAATTATTTTATCATTAATACTACTACTACTACTACTACCACTACCACTACCACTACCACTACCACTACCACTACCACTACCACTACCACTACTACTACTACCACTACTACTACTACTACCACTACTACTACCACTACCACTACCACTACCACTACCACTACCACTACCACTACTACCACTACTACCACCACTACTACCACTACCACCACCACCGCTACTACCACTACTACCACTAATACTACTACTATTACTACTACCACAACTACTACCACTACCACTACCACTACCACTACCACTACCACTACCACTACTACTACTACCACTACTACCACTACTATCACCACTACTACCACTACCACCACCACCGCTACTACCACTACTACCACTAATACTACTACTATTACTACCACCACCACTACTACCACCACTACTACCACCACCACCACTACTACTACTACTACTACTACTACTACTACTACTACTACTATAACCACCACTACTACTACTACCAGTACTACTACTACCACTACTACTACTACTACTACCACCACTACTACCACCACTACTACCACTACCACTACCACTACCACTACGACTACGACACTGCTACTGCTACTGCTACTGCTGCTGCTACTATTATTATTATTTTAATATTACAATTACTATATTATATTATATTATTATATTGTTATTACTATTATTGATTTATTAATTTATATTTATTAATTAATGATAGCTAAATTATTCTCATTACTATTAGTTATAATTTAGTTCAGTTCTGTTCAGTTCTGTTCGGTTGCAATCAGTTCAGTTCAGTTCAGTTCAGTTCAGTTGCAACAAGTTCAGTTCAGTTGTTTTATGACGAAGAGAACATGCCCTACGTTAAAAGAAAAGATGAACTTTACCATGTCACTTTTAGTGCTCGTTTGGTTGACATGAATTTATGTAGGCAATGAAAATTCCCATGATTTTCTCATTTGGGAAGTTGTTTGGTTGACAGAAAGTTGAGAAAATGGGTGCAATAGAAATTCCTTGTAAAATTAAAAATTCCCACAAAATGTGGGAATTTAATTACCCACCCCCTCTTGGTCAATCAGAATTCATAGGAATTGCAAATTCCTTGATGTCAACCAAATAAATTTAGGCCATTTCCTAGGAATTACATAAGGGAAGTAATTTCATAGAAAATGAAACTTCCTAAGGAATTAAATTCACATGTATACCAAACGAGCTCTTTAAGTTAGAAGAATAAAAAAAAAAAACGTCAGTAAGAACAAACGCATCACTTTTTTTTTTTTTTGAAAGAGAAATTTCATTAATTGAAGGCCAAACGACATCTACAATAGGTATTAAAAAAAAACAATATACAATTAAACAAGACTAAATCAAATTCGTCTTCGAAGAAACTATAATGAACCAGGATCGACGAATACAATAAGCCTTCCTATTTCTTGAATCAAGCAGTATTGATGAGGAAGTCTATCATTCGATATAGTTTGGGAAGAACATTATTGATCGAGTCGAGTTGGCCCGCATCCGAGATTCCAATACCTCCGTGTTGAGTCTTGAACTTCAACCAATGAGAATAATTTCTCATACCTAAAAACCAAAGAACCATACTCACAACTCCCATAGGGAGAGGAGATTTCCAAAGCAAACTAAAAACCCCATAACAGGGGTTTGAGAAAATCTCATAAAGAGAGACTAATTTATTAAACAAAACAAGAAAATGGCTAAAAATTGAAAATAAAAGGGAAAAGGAACTTCAGTGGATGAAATCATCCACATGCCCTTAATTGATGAAGAAGGAGTAGGGGAGGCTAGGGTTTGAGAGAGAGAAAAAGAGAGAGGGGCGGCTAATATCTTCTACAACATTATGTAGTTAACAAACGCATCACTTAATTTCAATAATCACCGTCCCTTTTTAACATCTTCTGATTTCCAATTTCCCTCCTCCAATTCTCTTTTTTTTCTCTCTCTCCTGTAATCATCTCTTCTCCTTCTCATTCTCATTCTCATTCTCCTTCCCCCCATTCCCCAGATCCTCTCCCATCTCTCAAAAGTTGGTGGATGGCAAGAACGAACAAATACACCTCTCTGAACTTCAACGACATCTACGAAAAGAAAATCATCAGTCCCAACTCCACCACCTCAACCACCTCCACCTCTTCAAGATCATCGTCTTCTTCTCTCTCCTCTCACAAATCCTACTCTCTGTCCGCCTCCTCCCGCCTCACCCATGGCGGCATGCTCTTCCTTTCTCGCCCTTCCCCTCAACCCCAACCCCAACCCCATCCGCAGCCGCAACCACAACAACAACCTCAGCCTCAGCCTCAGCCTCTAGCTTCTTCTCCTCCGTCCTCGAAATCATTCGATTCGAACTCTATATCTCTTCGTCCCCAAGGGAAGACCGGGGGAACCCCTGGGTTTCAGGAGAGGGATAATAATAAGGCGGATCATCCCAGTCCCAAGAGTAATAAGTTTGTTCCTCCGCACCTCAGACCTGGCTTTGTAGCCAGGGAGGTCACGGCTGTGGTGCCCGAGTTTCACAAGCCTAAACAGGGCAATCATCGCCCCGGTTCGGCGCACGGGAATTATCATGGATCGCCTGTTCGGTATGCTGAGGATATGCGGCCCAAGTCGGGTGGTGGGTATGAAAGAAGGATGAGAGGACCTGGACCCGGCCCCAACCCCGGCCCCGGACCCGGATTTGTTGGTGTTGATTCTGATTCGTTTGTGTTGAATCGTCCGAGATCCGGTAGTATTCGCCCCAGTACTAGTGGATGGTAAAATTCTTCGCTTTTTCATATTAAATTATTTTTCTGATTGTTTATTTTGTTGTTATGTTTTGAGCTTTTTACTTTTTCTTTTTCTTTTTCTTTTTCTTTTTCTGTGCTATTGTTTTATATGGAGAGGCTGTTGTAATTGCTTTTTGCATCACATGTATGTACTGTTATATGTGAAGCATCTCTTCCAATTGAAGGGTTTGCAACTTGCATGAGTTGACTATCTTTTATGGATTTAAGTATGCTGAAGAATTGCTGTTAAAATTTGAGGCAATTCTATTCATTTTGAGCTAAAAATATGGGCATTGTTAGTTTTTGTTATTATGTTTTATGTTGTTAAGTAAACAAAGTGGAGCTACAACAGCTACTACAAAGGGAGGATCTTTCCGAAGTTTCTATATTTTTTTTGGTTTTGACCAAAAAGTTGAACCTAATTTTATAATCAAATTAATTTCAAAACTTGGCTAGAGTAAAAGATCCTTGTTTGAGGAGACAATTGCACCCAGGTTAGCAGAAGATAAGGTTTTTCCAGTAAAGGAAAAGAACGGTTGTTTTGAATTCTGTTGTGGGGTTTGATCTTTGTACCTGATGTCACTATAGGTTCCATCCTAGAAATCCCTCTGTTGATCCCTGTTATATCTAACTTGAAGAATTTGATAGTGCAATAAAGTTTTCTGGATCGAGGGTTCTTAGATTGCTGGATTATGTTAGATGAACATCGGTGTTGGTCTGATTACTCTTTCAAACAACGCTTTGCAGGATTTGGGATGGCGTTTTTTGTGTCCTTTTGTAAGTTAGTTCATGGGGGTGTAGGACTATCCAAATATATGGAGCGCGAAATTAATCTGTGGAGGCCTGAATAGACCTCCATGTCTCGCATGCTGGTGGTGCTTTGCTGTTGTAGCCACTTGTTCGCACCAGGTTTAGTGAAATATGGAGATTTTCTCTAGGCTATGTTTAAGTCACCCTTTTAAAATGACCTTAAACCTTGATACAGGAAATTTAAATCGCTGGCTAATGGGTATTTGGCCTGTTGCTGAAAATTGTTGGTTTTCTAAAATACCAAAAATTTGTGCTCGAGAAGAGTTTCAAAACGTATGTTATGCTCATGCCCATAGGTCCCTGGAAACGTCCGTAGTTTGGAATATAAATTATTAAAAGTGAATGACTTGCCTGTTTTGAAAATCTGTTGGGCTCACCGTTAGTTGAAACTCCAGGCTTTTTTTGTGCAATTGACTTGTTTGTGCACTTTTATTCTCTTTCTTTGCCGCATTGGCCATATGCTGCCTGTGGATGAAGCCTTTTCAAATCTTTGTGCTTTCTGTCTCTGATTGATAGAGGAATAGGGGAGTTCTTCTGGCACTTCTCAAATTGCAAACTCGAGTATGCGAGTTTCAACTTCAGTGAACACTTTCTTAAATCAAAATGTGGAGCAAGAATAGGATAGTAGGCTATAGAAGAAATCATGTTGAAAGGATGATCCTCAAGGAAAACTTTGTAGAGAATTATTGAGGGAGCAAGTCAACAAAGGCTAGAGGAAGGAGGAAAGAGACTTCAGTCTTATTTTTGCAAATAAAAATTGTGCAGCAATAAGAGGAGAGAAGATAAACTATGGAAAAAAAATCAAGTTGAAAGAATGATTCTAAAGGAGAATTTTGAAGAGAATTCTTGAGGGGGTAAGAGGAGGAAATAGAGCAGAGAGGAACCGCTTATAGAGGATGTTGGCTAGTTAAAATGAAAATAGGATGTAGTATGGGGAACTAACTAGTCAAATAAGGTTTTCGGTTTCTGAGCCATGGCTAAAATTAATAAATATCTTTTACAATAATTTGGAAAGTAAAACCGTAAATATCTTCATGCACTCTCACAAATACATACGCTTATAGTTGACTTATCAAAACACAAATAATTTTATTAAAATTATATTTCTCGTCTAAGATTGATAATACAATGTTTCCATATCTTTTGGCTAATGGAATTTTTGCGTTTTTATTTTCTTGCTTACATAGATTGGAACTATTGTGAAAGTAAAGGAGGTTCTTGTGATTACAATCTCTAAATCAAATTGTTCAGGTACTTTTAGGTGTCATAGTGTTGAAGTAATTTTGAAGTTGTTGGAGGTAGATTGGAGCGATGTGAAATTCAAATATGGGGGTATGCCAATATTGTAATTCTTTAACGGATGCTTGCCGTTTATAGACTTTTGGCACATGTTTGCCTAAAGGGGGATGGATTAATAATATTTTTGCGAAATATATATGGATGTGTGCATCAATGTTTCAGAAGAACTGATATATATTGCTCGATTATCTAAAGCGAGTTTAATGATGGCATGTGAAAATATGAATTAAAATTGTCTTGTTTCCAATTAGAAGACAAAGTCATGATGATCCATCACTCATGGCTTAGTTGTGAATCTGAATTATTACAAGGATTGAGTGCGTTCTTGGATTTTGATATGGAAATTATGAACCCAGCCACAAATAATTGTTTTCACGCAACTTTATGTGTTTATGAGAGTTAAAACTTAAGTTAAGGAAAGAAACAAGAGGTGTCGCTAGGTGATCAATATATGGTAAAAGAATTGAGATCTATCTTTTAGATGCTATAAGATCATGTTACCCTTCTAAACTAGTCACTCTTGCTCCATCAGCTCCCCTCCCCGCCTTGGCCACCTTTAACACCATTGTCTTCTTCCTTCATCATGACCATCATCATCATCCAAACCCATCACCAAAAACTAGCCACCCATGAGAGAGGGAGAGAGATAGAGAGAGAGAGAGAGGGGGAGGGAGGGAGGGATACTTAAGCTTAGATTAAGGCTAATAAGTTTGTAAGGAATAATGCCTTGAATCGTGTTATGTCGGGCTATCTACAAAAGGGCGATTCGCGGAAGGTGGGTCGACTCGCGGCAAGATGCCGAGAGCTGACCGCGAGTCGCGTCTGGCACCGCGACTCGCGCCAGGCGCCGCGACTCGCGGTAGGCGCAGTTTGGCGTGTTTGCGGGAAACGCTGACACGCGTTTTCGGATTTGTTTATAAATAGGGTTTTTACCCTAGTTTCGTTAATGCGACGGGATTAGTTCATAACACATCTGTAATATGTTTTTCCTCTAAGATCAATAAATCAGTTCACTCTCTGTCCGTGGACGTAGCCAACAATCCGTTGGTGAACCACGTTAAATCTGTTGTGTGATTTCTCTTTAATTTGCATTCAATATTTGTTCTTTCTCACATCTGTCATAACAAATTGGTATCAAGAGCTTTGTGTTCGATCCAGATGAGAAAGATGTTTGGGATGAGTGTCAAAATTGATAAATTCACTGGGAGAAACAGTTTCAGTCTGTGGCAGATCAAAATGCGAGCTTTACTGAAGCAACAAGGGTTTTGGGCACCGTTGGAAAAGAAGTCAACAGATTCAGTTACCGCTGCGATGGCCGTTCTGGAGGAAAATGCGCATTCAACGATTATGTTGTGTCTGGCTGACGACATAATTGCTGAAGTTGCGGAGCAGGAAACCGCCGCTGGTCTGTGGTTGAAGTTGGAGAGTTTATATATGACAAAATCTCTAACCAACAAGTTGCTTTTGAAGCAACATCTGTTTAGCCTGCGTATGCAGGAAGGTACGTCTCTTAGGGACCATCTCGAAAAGTTGAATACTATCTTACTAGATCTTCGTAATATTGATGTTAAAGTAGATAATGAGGATGCTCCTTTTATTTTGTTAGTATCTTTGCCTTTATCGTATGAGAATTTTGTGGATTCTTTTATTGTTGGGAAAGATAGTCTGTCATTAGAAGAAGTAAGATCTGCACTTCATACTAGAGAGATTCGTCATAAGGCGTCTGGTACAGGTACAGTCGATCAGGCTGGATTAGTAGCCAGTGGCAATGGACAGGGGAATTCGGGGAGAAAATCCAGGAAACCGTTTTCTAGAGGTCTTAAATCTAGTGATGTCTGTAATTACTGTAAGGAAACGGGGCATTGGAAAAGGGAATGTCCTAAGAAGAAAAATAAATCTGGGTCTGATGAATCTGGGTCTGGTTCAGCAGCAGAAAATTCTAGTTCTGATGATGATATTGCTTTAGTTGCTAATGAACAAACACATTGCAGTGATGTGTGGGTTTTAGAATTTGGAGCGTCTTGTCATATGTGTCCGCGCAGGGAATGGTTTATGAACTATAAACAGGTGGATGGAAGTGTTACTATGGCCTACAGTGAGGTCTGTAAGACAGTTGGTATAGGGTCCATCAGAATTAGGACATGTGATGGCAAAGTCTGTACTTTGAATGATGTTAGGCATGTTCCACAGGTCACAAAGAATCTGATTTCACTTAGTCTGTTAGGCAAGAAAGGGTGCAGTTTCAAAGGTGAAGGTGGAGGGTTGTATGTCTATAGGGGTTCAAAGATAATTCTGAAAGGGGTTAAACGAGAGACATTGTATGTGTTACAAGGGTCTACATTATATGAGTCTGGGGTTGTCACATTGGCTGTTTGTGATAGTGTTGAGAAACAGGTGGAGCACAGAGGCACTCTAGGTTGGAGTGATGGTTCACATCAGGGAAAGGTCTGTCGACACTTACAATCTGAATCTGAAATTTCGTGTTCTTCGTCGTCAAAATCAGTCAGTCAAATTTGGCTCTTGGTCGGCATGTAAGTTTTGGGAACTCTCCCCAAAGGGACGGTTGTGAAGACACGGTGGGTTTTGCACTGTATGTCGGAGAGGTGAATATATTTGGGCCGTCCAAGGAAGGTGTTACTTGTGCTAGGAAAGAGTATAAGCAACATACATGTTCGAATCTGGTTCCACAGGGTAAGTTCCAAGGTTGCTTGGACTTACAAGCTGATTGCGATTGTTAGTGGGCTCCAAGGTTGCTTGGACTTACAAGCTGATTGTGATTGTTAGTTGCCCACTGGGGGCAGGCCTTAGGGGCTAATCTGGTATGGGGTCCTGCTAGTCTGGTGTCCTTCATGGACAAATCTGGTTCTGGTTGTCCTTCAGGGTGGTTGTCTTTCGGGGCAAATCTCGTTGCAGGGAGAATCTGAGCATTGTGTTCAATGCATCTGTCATCTGGTTATTTGGTCATCTGGTCATTTGGTTATCTGGTTGTCTGGTTCGTTGTGAGAGGATTCAAGTCAAGGTGGAGTTTGTAAGGAATAATGCCTTGAATCGTGTTATGCCGGGCTATCTACAAAAGGGCGATTCGCGGAAGGTGGGTCGACTCGCGGCAAGATGTCGAGAGCTAACCGCGAGTCGCGTCTGGCACCGCCACTCGCGCCAGGCACCGCGACTCGCGGTAGGCGCAGTTTGGCGTGTTTGCGGGAAACGCGGACACGCGTTTTCGGATTTGTTAATAAATAGGTTTTTTTACCCTAGTTTCGTTAATGCGACGAAATTATTTCATAACACATCTGTAATCTGTTTTTCCTCTAAGATCAATAAATCAGTTCTCTCTAGCCAACAATCCGTTGGTGAACCACATTAAATCTGTTGTGTGATTTCTCTTTAATTTGCATTCAATATTTGTTCTTTCTCACATCTGTCATAACAGTATAAATAATGGAGTTGAAGAGTTTATGGATCGTAAAAAAAAACTCTTATTTGGTGCAAGGCTTTAGGAAAGAAATATTGAGACTTAATTTTTGATTGGAAACGAAATTAAACTTATAATTTCCTCATGTTATTCCAATTGTAAGTTGTTATGGCTAATTATATCTAACTTATGATGTACTTTGCAATTTCAGTGAATTATTAAATTCTTAACATGTGTTTAAATGGCTATAGTTATTCATATTGGATTTGAGGGGGTATTGTATTTGAAAATCTTATGTTGTATCTTTGCAAACAGTAGAGTGCTGTATTATTTTTGACCTTTCAAAGGAAATCTCTTCTGTTTAATTTTTTGTTGATGCAAAATTGGATGTGCATATATATGTAGAAGAAATAATAAACGACCCTTTTGTGTGGTAAGGTTGCGCATCTTTGAACCTCCTCATCTTTGTTAGGAGTTAGCATGAAACTTCTTTAGTGGCTTTGGGGGTAAAACTGATGTAGATACTGTTTTTGAATTTTTTTTTTGGGATTTTACGGGAAATTGTTGGTGTTTCTCCAAGTTGCCTCAAACAAATACTTCATCCGTATCAAATTAAACGCACCAATTCAATAGACACGGACTCCTAGGCAAAATTTCTTAGGGTGAGATTAATGCAAAGTTTTAGCATGTGGGTATGTTAATAAGGAAAGAGAAAGTGGGGCCAACCCTAACCACAACCACCGAGGCAACCACCAAGCCCCCTCCCCCCCCCCAGCCCAGCAGCCCCCAACCCTCCCCCACCCCCGCGCTCCTAACCCCCGCAGCCCATCGGGCCCCCCCCCCCTCCCCCCACCTCGCGCCCCACCCCCCCCCCACCCTCGCCCCCACCTTCGATTTCGGACCTCTTACCCCACCCCCCGCACCCCCTTCGATTTCGGACCTCAAACCCCACCCCCGCACCACCCCTTCGATTTTGGACCTCTAACCCCACCCCCGCGCCCCCCTTCGATTTCGGACCTCTAACCCCGCCCCTCACGCCCCTTGCCGTGTCCACCACTCACCATGGTTAGGATTTCGTGGTGGGATGAGGATTTCGTGGTGGGTGGCCGATACTATGGTGGTTAGGGTTTGAGTTCGTGGTTTGATGGTGGTTTTGTGGTGGATGGGTGGTTCCATGGTGGTTAGGGTTCACATTTTGGTGGTTTTTGATGTGGATGCGGATGTGCTTTAGTTGAGTTTTACGGAAATCCAAGAATCTTGAAAGAAAGACCGGATCTTTAGGGTTTTCTCTAAGTATTAAGGATAGAACAATTCGATCAAACACAAAGTAATTCACGAATTGGGTCTTGATTCACTCTCAAACACAAAGTAATTAAGCAATCAATCTTAAATCTCAAACACAAAGTAATTGATTCAAGGTTTGGAAATCACAAAGAAGTCCGGAAATTTTCACAAAGAAAATTAAAATTCTAATCTCATAAATCTGTCTCTTAAAATAACGTACACCCTAAGCTATATATAAGCAAAATAAACTAACTCCTACTATGCTTAGGACAAGTCCCTAAGTCATACTCCTAATCAAACTCTAAATAAGATTGAATCATATAAAATCCATCGTTTTAAGAACGTAGGCAAAACCATGACTCCTAATACAACTCGAACTAGAAAACATAAAGCAATAAAGATATGAAGAGTCCTAATAGAACTCAACTAAGCATGCTATCACACGCCATTCTCATTCCTAACAGAACTAGGAAAACAACATAAATCCTAACATAACTAGGATTTGTTGGAAATGACCATCTCTCATATGGATCATTAACAAATAAAATTAACATCAAAACACTATTCACAACCTTCAATTGTAAGATGATCCAAGCCCAATAATTCATAAGATCCACTAATTTAGTTATCTTCAATCTTCTCATCGGATCCATATCAGTTTTGTGGTTTATGGGGTGGTGGTTGGGTTGTGCGGTGGTGGTTTCTTGGTGGTTGGGTTGTGCAGTGGTGGTTTCTTGGTGGTTGGGTTGTGCAGTGGTGGTTTCGTGGTATTTGGGTCGTGGTTTCGTGGTATTTGGGTCGGGGTTTCGTGGTATTTGTGAAACGATGTGGTGGTAAGGTGGTGTTGGTGAAAGTAGGTGGTGGTTTGGTGGTCAATGTTGGTCAAGGTGTGTGTTGGAGAGAGAGGGGGTAAAGTTTTGGTAGATTAATTTTGATTAGGTTAGGTTAAGGGGGATTAATTAGTTTTAGTAAGGGTATATGTGTAATTTTACACTCAAAATCTTTACCAAAAATAGAAAGAAGAAAAGTGTTGCATTTAATTTGAAACATCCATTTTTAGAAACTGTTACATTTAATTTGATACGGAGGAAGTATATGTTTTGTATAGCAGTAGATTGTAGCTATAGCCAATCAAAATCCTCAAAATTTTCAAGCAGAACAAATGTGGATATCTAGAGGTAGGGGGGAAAAACCTTTGAAATGGAATAATTGTATTGTTTAGTAGTAGATTGTAGCCGTAGCCAATCAAAATCTAGGTGAACAGAGTGCACCTTTAGATTGAGTTCTAGTTACATATCTTCCAGGCTTTCTAATATGGTCATATTAAGATGATTAAGGTGAAGAGAGCGCACCTTTAGCCGTAGCCAACCAACTAAGATGATGAAGTACCAAAAGAACTCACAAGGGCATGCTCAGATTTCAACTTGATGTTTTATTAAGACGACACAATCTCTTAGGGGGTGTTTGATTGGATATTATGGATCTCAATGGAATTAGTTGCATTTAGTTTGTTTGTTTGATTCAGGTTTTTGTAATGGTGGAACCTGATAATTGATATTAAAAAATCCCTTTCAAACCCTTCAATCTCTCTATAGTAGAAAGTTTTTTTAACCGTTTTTTCACCAGGTACCCCTGGGGTTTTCAAAATTCATGGGGTACCCCTATTGTTTGAAAAATGCACCAGGTACCCTTACTATTTCAACAAAATGCATGAAATACCCTTAATGACTAACGGCGTTATGATTCCGTTAGTCATTAACCCTAATTAACCCCAAAACCCTAACCCTAACCTCTAACCCCTAACACCTAACCACCCCCACCCTAAACTCTAACCCTAACCACCCAACCACCACAACCCCCCCACCACCTACAACCCCCACCCCCTCCCTCCCCCCCCCCCTCCGCGCGCCCCCTCCCTCTACCTTCTCTCTCCTCCTCAACCCCCACCGATTACGACGCCGGTCCTTCTCTCTCCTCCTCGGCCCCCCACCGATTACGACGTTGTTTCTCTCTCCTCCCACCCTCTATACTCCGTCGTCGAAATAAACGAATTTGGGGAGGATTTTTAGTCGCAAATTTTACTTCGATGTTTCGGGACTTAGGTTTTTGTTTTGCGTTGATTCTGCCATTGATTTGTTGTTGAAATCCGGTGTGATGGAGTTTAAAGGTGTTGATGTGGGCTGCGGGGGATGGGGGGAAGGAGGTGGGGTTGCTCGTGGGGGAGGGGTAGGGGAGGTGGTGGTGGTTGGGTGGTTAGGGTTAGGGTTAGGGGTTAGGGTGGGGGTTATGTGTTAGGGGGTTAGGGTTAAGGTTAGGGTTTTGGGGTTAGAGTTAGAGGGCTTAATTGAAACTTGACACCGTTAGTCATTAAGGGCATTGTTGGATATAATGCAAATGGAAGTTGTGGTATAGACTAAAAGATGTTGTATCTGAGAGTTCAGATTTATGAAGCTTTTCAGGTACAAAGTCTATTCCACTCTGTTATAAATGTCTTTGTAACAGATTTGCTTATTTTGCTCCCCCAAATCTGATTTCTTTCCTTAAATTCAGAGAGCTTTTATGGATTATTTTTCTGGTTTAATTTGACTGATTTCTCTCCTAAAATCTCTGTTCAGTTACAGTTTGTTTTGGCTATAAAACAAGTGTTTTGCTGTCCTCAGAAATACACAGAAAACATTATCTTCTTCCTCTATTCTTTTCTGATTTTCTTTCTCGAGTTCTGAGCATTATTATGTGTTCCTAATTTCCCTTATTTGAGTGCACATTAAGGGGAATAGTTGTGTGAAATCTTGGGGGGCAACGCCACTTCCGATTGCACCATAGTCGGGGCGATTTTTGCTTCTAAGACAGTGTTTCTAACACGTCATAGCTTCATTATCACATTAATCTTTTTGTCCCACATTGTTATCCATCTTCTGTTTTTGCAGAGCTATCTTTTTGTCCCCCACTAATGCAAAGGAAAACAAAATTAAACCAAAAGAAATAGTTATGAGCATCTAGAGAGTGAACGAATCTAGAACTCTCTTAACCAAGAAATAACTCCCAACAACACATATCTCAGCTTTGAACATTATGAGTTCCGCAATAACCTACTTACCAACGATGGCCATTATACTTGGGATGCTCAAGAGTGCTCTAGAAAAAACTTGCCAAAGTCTTTTCATAGAAGGTGCCCAGACCTTCACACTCAAGTAGGTGATTTCATCAAGCATATCACATAGACCACCCATACCCTGGGATATGAAATCATTAAGAGCTTTTGCTCAACCTCTCAACATAAAGGCGGTGAATTCATCAAGTCCGTCTCAATAGGACCACCCGGGATATGAATTCATTAAAAGCTTAAACAGCTTAACCTCACAAAATGTACAAGTCATAGGAATGGGAAGAGTACAAAGAAATGAGTCTTTTCATGGCTTTGTTAGTCCACAAGAAGCCTTGCGTAAACAAGGTCGGGTATCCACCATGAATTCCTCAACTAACGGGCTTAAGCCCCATTCCCCTCGACGTATCTAGGACTAGTCTTCTGTTTAGTCCCTTAGTTAATGGATCTGCTATGTTCCTCTCACATCTCACGTACTCCATAGTAATTACACCACTTTCTATCAAAGTTCTCACAGATTCATGTCGAACATGTATGTCTCTTTTTGCCATTATAAGCATTGTTCTTGGCAACACAAATAGCAGCTTGTGAGTCACAATGCAGGGGAGCAGGTCTCCCCCACAATGGAATATCAACCATTCCGCCTCTTACCCGGCCAAGTCCAAATCTATAAACTCGGACTCCATAGTGGATCGGGCAATACAAGTCTGTTTAGAAGACTTCCAAGAGATCGCTGCTCCACATAAAGTGAATACATATCCACTAGTGGAACTCACCTCATCACTTTCAGATACCCAGTTTGCATCACAATAACCTTCTAATACTGCAGGAAATCCAGCATAATGCAAACCCTAATCCATGGTACCTCTAAGGTATTTTAACAAACGCTTAAGAGCATTCCAATGATCTTTACTAGGGTTATGGGTATACCGACTAAGTCTACTAACTGCATAGGCTATATCAGGTCGAGTATAGTTCATTAGAAACATTAAACTCCCAATTATCTTAGCATACTCAGATTGGGATACACTATGACCTTTATTCTTTTTTAAGTGAATGCTAGGATCATAAGGAGTTTTAACTGGCACAACATCAAAACAGTTAAATTTCTATAACACCTTCTCTACATAATGAGCTTGAGACAAAGAGAATCCATTACTAGTTTTGGGGACTTTTAACACCTAAAATTACATCAGTTTCACCTAAATTTTTCATTTCAAATTTAGAATAAAGAAACATTTTAGTTTCATTAATAACATCAATGTGTGTACCAAAAATTAACATATCATCCACATATAGGCACACAATCACACAATTTGGACCAAACATTTTTGAGTACACACACGCATCAGCACAATTCACGACAAATCCAAAACTCAAAATAGTTTTATAAAACTTCTCATACCATTGTTTTGGAGCTTGTTTAAATCCATACAAAGATTTCTTTAGCTTACACACTTTTTGTTCCTGTCCTGGAACTACTAAACCAGGAGGTTGTACCATATAAATTTCCTCCTCTAAGTCGCCATTCAAAAAAGCAGTTTTTACATCCATTTGATGTACAAAGCTAATGCAAGAAGAGCACGAATAGTGGTGATCTTAGTCACAGGCGAGTAAGTGTAAAAGAAATCAACACCAAATTTTTGAGTGAAACCTTTAATTACTAGTCTTGCCTTGTACTTATCAACTGTACCATCAGGTTTTCTTTTCCTTTTAAAGATCCATTTACAGCCAATAGCTTTGCTACCTTTAGGTAACTCAACAAGTTCCCATGTATGATTAGATGTAATCGACTCGATTTCACTATTAACGACTTCCTTCCAAAAACTAGCATCAATAGAACTCATAGCCTCTTCAAAATTTGTAGGCTCATCATCAAACAAGTGAAAGCATACAACATGTTCTTCTAATTTATCCACATCATTGAGTTCAGTTAAAAAAGTAGTCAAAGAATCAGAACCCGAGCTAGTTTCACTTCTACGTCTTTTCCGTCTTTCATAGACAATTAAAGGCATAGAAGAGGAAGTGCCAGTAGACACGGGCAACTCATGAGAAGTAACATTTTTCTTTAAAGGGAAAACATGCTCAAAGAAATCAGCATCTCTAGATTCACACATTGATCTATCATTTATGCGCATGAACCTATATGCAAGCCATTTTTCAGCATAACCAACAAATATAGCATTGAAGGTCTTAGGTCCAACATTTTCCCGTTTACCGCCTCGCTACTTCGGCTCAAGTAATTCGGTTTGTCTATCGGTGACGAGTCTTGAAAGGTTTTTCGGAATGTTTAGCCTCAATACATACTTCACATTTGTTTTGGCCATTCCCAACTATATTAGGAATTAAAGACATGTTTTGCAAACGTTTCAAAGAATTATAGTTTACATGTCCTAACCTGCCATGCCAAAGATCAACGGACTCAAGCAAGTAAGCAGAAGTAGAAGTTTTATTAATGGACTCAACAACGCAAAATGTCTCTAAGACAAATAGCCCCCCTGACATGTACCCTTTCCCCACATATTCCCCATTACGAGTCAATACAAGTTTGTGAGCTTCAAACACTAACTTAATTCCACTTTATTAAGAAGTCCACCGTAAATCGATTTCTACGTAGGGAAGGCACATAAAGCACATTATGCAATGCTAAAGTTTTTCCGGAATTTAATTTGAGAGAGATCTTTCCTTTACCGAAGACTTCAAGGCCTTGCTAGAGTTTCCCATGAAGACTTTCATTTGTTTGCGGCTTCTTCAAAGGTCTCGAATGACTCCTTGTTTGCACAAAAGTGTTTGGTAGCTCCTGTGTCAATGATCCAATCTCGCTTTGTTACAAACTAGGTTCAATTCAACCCACTGCAACAATAATTTCATTCTGATCCTCAGTTAGGTGAGCTTGAGATTTGTTCTTGTCTTGCTTCTGTCCATTTTTTGCAGCATCTTGACGGTTGTAGCATTGATAAGCTTTATGACCATGTTTTCCACACATAGCAGGTGCCACCTTTCCCATTGATGTTCTTCTTGAAATTTCCACTTCTCTTATTTTGGACTCCTAATTTCTCAGAGGTATTATGATTGTTCTTCTTGAAGTTTGCAGTAGCTTTCTTGAACCTGTCATTCTTAGAAACATACGATTCCACAAGGTTAGCTTTAACAGAAAGTTCATTGGAAGAAGAGTCCTTATCCTTTAGTCTGTTGGCTTCTTCAATCTTCATGTGACTGACTAATTCTTCTAGCGACATATCTCGCTTCTTATGTTTGAGATGGTTGCAGTAGTTAGACCATGAATCAGGAAGCTTCTTGATTAGGAAATTGGCTTGCAGCACCTCGCACATCTTCATACCTTCAGCTAGGATGTCAGCAACTAGATTTTCATACTCATGGACTTGGTCCATGATTGGCTTATCATCAACTATCTTGAACTATAACCACTTTCCAGTGGCATACTTCTTTTTTCCGGCATCGTCAGTCCCGTATTTCTTCTCCAAGGTCTCCCAAACTGATTTTGCTGACTTATTATTAATAAAAAGATCAAATAGGGCATTTGTAATTAGTACCATCAAGCGCTTCTAGTTTAGAGAGATCAGGAAGAGTTTTGAACAAGGATGAATCCATGATATGAAATTGCAGATGAATGATTTTTGCTTCTAAATTGTTGAAAATATAGCTCTACAAAAACAGAAGATGGATAACAATGTGGGCCAAAAAGATTAATGTGATAATGAAGATGTGACGTGTTAGAAATACTGTCTTAGAAGCAAAAATCGCTCCGACTATGGTGCAATCGGAAGTGGTGTTGCCCCCCAAGATTTCACACACCTATTCCCCTTAATGTGCACTCAAATAAGGGAAACTAGGAACTCATAATAATGATCAGAACTAGAGAGAGAAAATCAGAAAAGAAGAGAGGAAAAAGATAATGTTTTCTGTGTATTTCTGAGGACAGCAAAACACTTGTTTATAGCCAAAAACAAACTGTAATTGAAGAGAGATTTTAGGAGAGAAATCTGCCAAATTAAATTTGTCAGATTAAACCAGAAAAATAATCCATAAAAGTTCTCTGAATTTAAGGAAATAAATCAGATTTGGGGGAGAAAAATAAGCAAGTGTTACAGCACATTTAAAACAAAGTGGAATAGACTTTGTAACTGAAAAGCTTCATAAATCTGAACTCTGAGATACAACATGGCCCTTTTAGTCTATACCACAACTTCCATTTGCATTATATCCAACAGACATTTCGTGCATTTTATTGAAATAGTAAGGTTACGTGGTACATTTTTGAAACAAAAGGGGTACCCCATGAATTTTGAAATACTACAAGGGTACCTAGTGAAAAAACCGTTTTTTTAAAGATGATATTACAATCATATTTTAACTTTATGATTACAAGTACTATTACTTACTCCCGTGCCTTGTTTATGCGAGTTTTATCTTTTATATGATGCTGTTTGTTCAACATATACGTTCATCTTGCTGCTAGCACCGTGCTGAATCTCCTCCGGCTTTCTGTGCAGATTCAAACTGGACTCATTTCAAGTGTGGAGCTGAAGGAACTCTGAAGTTCAGAAGTCATGTCGACAAGATCGGTTTTGGAATCAGATGGTGTCAGAAATGGTGTTGTATGAGAAAGAGGCTTGAATGATGATCCAAAGGCCCTAGTTAACTTTAATTTTTATTGATTTAGATTCTGAAATTATCTGATAATGGACTTATGTCCTTGTACACCCTGTGATATTAGTGCTGGGGATTTCATATTTGTGTAACGTAACTGTTTGAAAAGTTGACAAATATAGAGGCAACTATGTCCTTTTTCCATGACTAGTTGACTTACTATTTTAGTACGCTTCTTTCAATTAGGCATAGCTCACTGTTTAAGAATATCTATTCTGATGGGAAAATCAATCGAGGAAATAATAATCAAAAATTGATGTTTACTTTTGTTTTGGCAGTAGAGATTATTACAGTATCAGAGTTTTAGTGGTCTTACCAGCTCATTCAAGAAAGTGGAAAGACCCAGTATCTGTTTTCGTATTACTGTTAAATTCATATAAAGCAGGGCTTTCAAATAAAAACCACCCTTAGGTGGGGAATCGATTTTCATAGTCACTCTTCATTGAACAAAGAAAAAGTGTCTAGCCAAATTTTAACAATTTTGATTGAAAAATTGTATATTATCAGCCCCACGGAGTGTTTGTATCTGATACAAACTGTTTCGGGTATGAAACAGGGACGTCAAGGGTTGACGACCGTTGAAGGAATGACAAGGCTTGGCGTTATTGGGAGTTGTCGGTGTATGTTTGTCGGTGTACCTGCACAAGTGTCAAGGGTAACTGACCTAGGGGGGTTGCCGAACAAACCCACTCCGATGCCTAAGAAAGACAAGGTTCGTCAATTAAGATAATGTGCAGATAAGGTAAGTAAGGTTAGAATGAATGTACCTTGGGAACAGTGCATGTGGTCTATTTATAGGCAGTGAACAATAAGTCGGTTTCCACAATGGGATCTACTTCGTACACGTGTGCGTCACGATCAAGTCCATACACGTAAGCGTCATTACACAGTATGCATGTCAAAAAACAATCGCACTTTGCCGGTCTCATATTATGTCTAATAGAACGTTGCCTGTAATTCAGCTTGATGCCGGCATGTCTGATCGACCTTGCCGATCATCCAGTCAAAGGAATTACATACTCCCATACAACTACCCCCCCCCCTCCAAATGATGGTGGTGAAACCGACATTGCTTTGGCGAGAATATGTCAGGCAAGGTTGATCGTCGAAGTTTTTTTGAAAAAGCGGCGTTGCAATTTCACATGGGTCATGGCCACATGTCAGGATCTGGCGGAGGTGGTTATTAGCCCAGGGATCTGGTCCATCCATTTTTTTTCCTTATATGGGGTAGTTATTTCTCTTTCCTCCTTTTCTATTCTTCATCTCTTCTTCTCCATCTTCCTCTTTTACTCTCTCAAGCAACCTTTCGGCTTCCGGTGATTTTTTCTTCAATTTCACTCGAATTTTCTTTCTTTTTCTCGAATTATCACTTAGATTTTCCATTGATTCTGTTTTTCGGTGAGATTGAGACATTTTTTCGGCATTTTCACGCTTTCCTTTAACTGGGCTTTATTTTCTTTTTTAGGTTTTCAGTCCGTCCGTTCGTCTTCGAGTTTTTTTGGTTGCTCTTCCAAGTTTTCCCATCTTCGCTCTTCCTGATTTTGAGGTAAAGTTACGTCTTTTCCTGGCATTTTTCTTTTTCGTTTTTCCTACTCCTCCGTTGAGAATTGTGGGGATGTCGAGTGCTTCCAGTGATAATCAGAACGAAAATTAAGTCGCGGCTCTTTCTGATACCGACCCTTCTACACCGGAATGTTCTTCCAAAGAGACGCCGACCGTTGTTGAGGAAGGTGGTGGAATCACTTCCTCTACTGGTAATGGGGGGTGTTCTTCCCCCGTAGGCCCTTCGACTTCCAAAACATTTCTGTCACTAGGGAGGAAGTGGCTCACGGTTTGTCGGAAATAAGGAGTGAGGCCGACAAACATAAATGAAAGGCGGAGCCCATCCTTGAGCCACAGATCCTCAATAAGCTTCGTCATGAGACTCTTGGCGAACTTCATGACAAGGAGTACCCTGCCATTGCCATTCTTGACTCTGAGTCTGTGGAGATAGAGCCCATTAGCCGCCAATATTGGTTGTCTTCGGATGAGGCCGCCATTCATGAGTATACTGGTACAAACTTAGGGATGGTCGGGGTGACAATGGCGGTCCCGCCGTCAACTTCACCGGACGCTGGCCCTTTTGAGGGGTCGTCATATTGGGATGACTCCCTCAGCCGTGGTATGATAAGTAGGGATGAGCGTTACCAATGGTGTAGACTTGGCGGCCGTTCCAGAGTTGCTACCAGGGCCGCCAAGAGGGTGGCTACTCCCAAGGTAGTCAATCTAGACTCCTCGCACTTTGATAGAACTCCCTCAGTTGTCCAGACTAGAATTCTTAGTCCTTCAGATGAGCCCTAAACCGTTGTCGGCTTAGCTGCCAATGTAGATGACGGTGCTGATGCTGATTATGAGCGGATGAGGGTTAGTTAGGGTGAGGAGGATGAAGAGCTTGATGGTGACGATGATGATGTCGGCTTAGACGACTAGTATCTGCCGGAAGGGTATTCTGAGGGACCGTCAACCATTACGCCTGAATTGGTTTGGTTGCGTGATGCGACCAAGTTTGATTATTGCGGTGCTGAAGCTGTATAAGTTGCCTCGTGACTTTGAGTTGCACCTTCCTGAGGAAGATGATGTCATAATTGAACAGCCCGCCGGGTGTATCGGCATTTATTCTTACCCTTTTGAATTTGGGCTACGTTTTCCTCTAGAGCTTCATTTGAAAGTTTTGCTTGTTGCCTTAAATGTTTGTCTTTCCCAATTAACGCCTTTGGCCATTTGCCAAATGATTTGCTACATTTGGATTTGTCGGTGGTATAATTTCCCTCTTACCCTCAACTTATTTTGTGATTTGCATAAGCTCCAAAGGGATAGTTCTAACCATGGCGCCAAGGATGACGCTAATGAGGCTGTACGCAACAAGGGTTGGTATTCGTTTTATACTACCTGTACGAAATTTGCTGTTTTTACCTGGATGACTTCTTTGAAAGGTTGGCGGAAACGTTGGTTCTGGGTGAAGGTTCCGAGGACTTTCCTTTGCGGCGCTGGTTTACCAAACCGCGTGGTAGATTGGAACATATCTCCTATATGCCTTTGTCGAACAAAGAGCAAAAAGCCTTTGCTCATTTTGATACTGTACCGCCAAAGGGGAAGAAAGGGCGAGGTCTTCTGGTAGTTTGGCTTTCCCATCTAAGGTAAATTTTGGGAAATATACCTTTATCGGCCACCGAAATGTGCTAT
The DNA here is from genome assembly GCA_947648045.1 of Beta corolliflora. Taxonomy (NCBI): domain Eukaryota; kingdom Viridiplantae; phylum Streptophyta; class Magnoliopsida; order Caryophyllales; family Amaranthaceae; genus Beta; species Beta corolliflora. The sequence continues at coordinate 262,930 of CANSZD010003502.1, forward strand.
ACATACCCCTCTGGTAAGATGGTAAGGATGTCGTCGCAATTCTCATCTCTTGCCGTTTTATTTATTTTTTAAAAATATTTTTTTAACTTGTCGTCGTTTGTATTTTCAGCATTGAAGGTTAAGGCCAACAAGTGTTTGGGTTTAGATCATCGCTGGTTCTCGACAACTACCATGCCTGATATGCCTTATCCCTCCAGCTATTGCTTCCTTTGCTAAGACTCAGCATATTGCATAGGTTTCTGGCTCGAAAAATGACGGCAAATGCACTTCCCGCCGTCAACCTGCTAAGAGTGATTCTGTCCAGACCACAACTGGCAAGGCTCCTAAAACTTTGCCGACTGTTCGAGGTGGTCGCACCAAGAGGGGGGGCTGTGACAGAACTATATCTGAGAGTTTGCAAGGTCATTCTTAGAAGGCTGGTTCTCCTATGGAAGTCGAGAAGACCGGCAAGTCCGGTGATGCCGTCAAACCTTCAGGTGCCGGTTCTATTTCTGCCGACATGTCAATTTCCCCCCGTCATCCCAAAAAGAAATCTCCAGGTGCTCCTCCTTATCAACTTTCCATGGAGATCAATACCGGCAAACGTGCCATGTTGTCGGCTGAGGAGAAGGAGGAACTTCTGTCGCGAATTCCTACTGAGGTTCGTCTTAAAGGGGATGGTTGGATATATAGAACCTGAGTAAGTGGTGATTCCTCCTGATCATCCTTTTTTCAAGTATGACGAGGTTCCCGTCCATCATGTGAGCGATTGGCAGCCGCCTCTGGACATTAAGACTAATAAGTCTCTTCAGTTTGACTATCGAGAGCTTGGCGGGAACATAGGATGACGGATGCTAAAGAATATGCAGCTACCTCTGGACAGGCCTGGATAGGTAATCCTTGCTCCAGCTGCCACTACTGCTCATATGTTTATGGAGGTGACATCTTATGTTGGCAACTTCTTTAATGTTAATTATCCAATTTATTTTCGCTTATGTACTAACTCTGTATTTTCTTTTTTGTCTAGGCTGCCAACTCGTTGACAAACTTCACTTGTGCTTATCAGACATCATGCGAAGTGAGAGATGCCTATGCCAAAAAATGCTCCACGATGAAGCGTCAACTTGAGGCTCAGAATAAAGCTAAGCAGGATTACAAAGAGAAGATTGATGCTGCCGCCAAGAAGAAGATTGACGATGTCAATGCCAAGCTTCTAGCAGAGCAAAACCAGGTTGCCGAACTCACCGCTAAGCTAGCTGTGGCGGAGGAACAAATTGCTGGTGCAAAGAAGATGGCTATCGAGGAGTACTGCAACTCCGACGACTTTGCCGGCTATTTGGTCCAATGTCATGCACGCGGATGGGCTGCTACCTTACGTTGTGCTTTGAGGGAATTTCCCGAGTTTGACTGGGATTTGGTTGAGACTGCTTATAATGAGGGGAAGCATAAGAACCCGTTGCCGGATGAGGTGAACCTAGTAGAAGGGTTTCATGTTCGTAATGCAGATCCCCGCTTTGCTATGGACGTTGATGAATGGGAAGATGCCAGCTCAAAGGTCGATCAGGTGTCTACTGATGAAGTTGCCGGTTCCGGCAAATAGGAGTTTTGGCGGCCTTCACCCCTTTCATCAGTATCTTCTAATGATCTATAATTAAACTCATTTCTGTTTAAACGTTTCAAGTATTTACGGTTTGTGACTTTATGGCGTTTGTTTGCCTTTGGAAACTTTTTATTACCTAGTATTTGTCGTACTAGAGTTTGTTCGTTTTGATTGACAAGACATGTTTTTTTAAAGTGGATGCGGCCAAGTTAAGCTTTAATAATTTATTTCGCTTTACTTGATCCTTGCTTTTATCTAGCTTTCACTAGTGGAAAAAACATCATCGGATCCTGTCAAATAAAAGGGTTTACTGATCCAGTTTTAGGTCGGGTCAGTTGAACTCGGAGCGGTTGACAACAACTGCTCTGGTTGAAAACCAAACCAGTTATATAATAAACTGATCCGGGTTTTGTTTGAAAACAAGATTAGTTGACCATAATCTGATCCGGCTTTCACTAACAACCAAATCAATTGCGTTTGGATGTGAATTTAAAAAATTGGGTCCAGGCCTGCAATAGCCTTGCACTCCAGCTAACGTAACATTCCCAACTAAAATAACATTGAAATTAAATAAAACATTCAACAACCCAACACAATGCAAATTCGCAACTAAACTAAATATTACAAAAAAAAAAGATAAAACAGACAAGCCACCAAAATTTGAAGCTGAGCAACTAGAAGAAGGGTAAAGTAGTTAATCTAGTGAGTGTCAATATTCAGCCAACAAACGAAAAAAATAATTAAAAAATGAACAATATTCAGTCAACAAACGAAAAATTAAAAATTAATAAACGAAACAAAAGCTACGAAACTCTAATTACAAACTAATTTAAAAAAGCGAAAATTAACGAAACCCTAATTATAAAAAAAACCCTAATTACAAACTAATTATAAAAGACGAGATCCAAATTACGTAAAAAACAGACATTACCAAATCCGGGAGAATGGACTTCGATTTTAGGGTTGGGTGGTGGTTGAAGAACATCACAACAACATCATTGAAGAAGAAGACGGCGATTAAATATTGAAAGCCGCCATTAATGCAACGGCAGCAGTGAAGGTGAAGATGAAGACGACAATGAAGACGTCTGTAATAGCCTCAATTTTTGAGACGAGATTATTTTAGTAAACATATTTTATAAGCGTAATAATCCGTACGTAAACTGTTGTGTTTTAAGGAATAAATATTTTATTTACGAGATTATGTGCATTTTTTCTGTGGATGTGAATGTTACGTGTTATTATGTGATTATTAATACGAATTATGCGTTAAGACAAGTCATTTGTAAGTTGCGTTAGGAACGTTGAATATCGTTCCGGAGTTTCGAAATTTGTGGTTATTAACGGTATCGTCTTTAAGTTATCTTAAAGATTGAGATTAAGGGCTTATTAAGCTACAATGTTTCCATTAAGGTATAAGTATATTGTGAGAGATTTAGTTAAGAATAATTAGGGTTAAAAAGAGATTTAGGAAATAATTCAAGCATTAAGAGCAATAAAGTTCTAGATAGTTTCTAAGCCAGTGGAAAGTCGATTTTACCCCTAACACTAAACTAAAATCACGAGTTTGCCATTGCCTATTCTCCATATATATGTGAACAAGGTCCCTAATTCATTTCATCAGATTTTATTTCATAAAACACACCAAATTCGTCATCATTTTCTCTCCTCTTCTTCACGCCAAAACTGCTTGTTCTGCTGCTATTCATGGCAGCTTGCTTCCTTTGGATTCTTGCTCTGAAACTTGCAGGCAACTCTTGTCCTAGGCTCCTCAAGATGTTCTTCATACTGGGCAATTGTTATTTTTGAGGTATCAAATCCATAGCATCAAAGAAAATTACAAAGGTAAGTTGTGGCTAAACTGTAACACTTATGAGGTTTATTAGATTTTAAACTTGATTACTTTGGGTTAATTGCTGAATTTAAGTTATGGATGTTGTACTTAAGGTCTTAGAAGGTTGCTGGAAGAGAGCTAAACTTGTTTGTGGAATTGTGAATACTTGGATTATGTTTGAATGTGTATAAAAACTGATTTTCATGTATTTTCTTATGGAAGAGATTGTGTTAAAATCCTCTTGCATGTCAAGTTCCCTAAGACTCCCTGAATAACCGAGTAAGAAAGTAATTATCCATCTCTCTTGAGCTATGCTGCCGTGATTTTTCCTGCCTAATATCTTCCTTTTCCATTCTGTTTTTAGCCTTGGTGTCTCTTGAAAGTTGTAGATCTTGAAAAGTTGTTGAATTTAGACCCAAAAATCACTCCATTTGGAGTTGTACATCAAAAGTTATGTTGTCCGGAAGTTGTTGTATGCATAACAAGTTTCCTCAAAAATTTATCAACCCTTGCTATTATCTTGATTGCGTCTTAATTTAAGATCTTGTTGTGGCTTAAATTTCATGATAGTCCCTTGGAACATTTATGTCTTTATTATCAAATAAACCTTTTCTTCATTCACCTCATTAAACACGCAACCTCAATTCATTGAGTAAAAGAACACCTAAAACTCGATTTTTGCTTAGTTGTTTTTCGAGTGGATTAACCATGTTTCTTTGGTTCATTAATTACCTTTAAATATTGAATACCTACTGAATGTATCCACTTATTGGTGTACCTACCTAAACCTTATCCAAGCATTGAAGTTACGATATAAATTCACACCTAAACCACCATATTTTGATATTAACATCGAAACCATGAAATTGATCATTTGAGTACTTGCGTGGCGTCGCCTTTTCGTATATTTAAGAAACTCTTTGTGAAACATATTCATGCTTCCATATCATGTTGATCACCTCATTAACCACTATGGATATCCAAAGAGTCTTTTCCGAAACTTTATTTATAAGTCACTTTTCCGGGATGGTAGAACTTGGCATAGCAAGCTTATTTTTGTTTTCCTAAGTTAAACTTTGTTATAAAAGTTGAGATAGTGATTATGAATAAAGAATTTAAGTATTTGAGTATAAGTATCTTGTATAAGTAAAGTTTCGTTTTATAAGGGGAAGTAGTTGCATAAGCAGTGATGAACAACACTTATAGAGTGGGTATTGCTCATTATGTGTGTAGAGAGGATATTGCTCCGTTGTGTAGGGTCATGACCTAGAAGTCTCGCAAGCAGTAAATAAGAAAGGTGGGGAGACGTCCCTTAAAAGTTTGGAGTTGTGGCTTATTCCTCCATTCGTGTTCCTTCCCTAGAGTTATGCTATGTTTTGAGATGAGTTTAAGATTATTATTTGTATTATGTATTGAGAATGATATGTGATATCGTGACATAATTCTTGGAAAATTTCTCCCGCATATGCAAACGTTCTATGGAAGTTAAAGGAAAGAATCAACGTATTTCTGAGCAAGTATAAACGTATTTTTGAATAAGAATAAAAATATCCCGATGCATCAATGAATTTCTGTGCAAGAGGAGAATGAAGTTATGAAAGTTATAAGTTTATGCTTTGAGTATAAGAAACGATTGAGTAATTTCAGCCACCTTATTATTTTGGAATCAGTGGGACTTGTGTACCAAAGATAAGCCGATCTATTTTGTTCTTTGAACCTGTCCTGGTGGGGGCAAATTCATCTGTTTTGCAGGATTAGAGAGAATATTCGAGTTAGCTCTTGTGTGCAAATGTGAAGTCATGATCAATGTGTTTAGTCCGCTGCTATGAGATAATCTGTTTTATATGATGATTCTTACCAAGTTAAACATGTATTTTCAAATTGTAATCTAAGTACTCAAAGCATATTTGTAATAACTAATTTATTATAATTTATTTTCATAATAAGGTTGGATACTATGGAATTTCCTAATTTTTCCCAAGTAGGGAAGGTGTGGAAATCCGCCCTAAATGTCTCTCCAATTGGCAGTTTAACTTTGTAATTAGCAGTATTAGATCTTGATTAAGCTGCTATTTGGAGCGGGCTATTACAAGTGGTAACAGAGTCAAGGTTTTCGAAATCCAAAATTAAGTATTTCCAACTTATGAGTTTTGAAAATAATAAGTAAAGAGTGTTTATACAAGTATTTTCTTAAGAAAGGGAAATCAAAAGTAAATTCATATATACGTAAAAGTTTTCAAAATATATGTGAATATGTGTGTGTTTATGTGTATGCTTTGTGAATATATGTGGATGAATGTGTATGTGAATGTTATGAGGTTATGGTATAGATGGTATCGAATAGATTCCGTGAAGGCGTAGGTGAGAACATGCTTATAAAAAGAGGACCCAACACCTGGTTTGTTGTCAATAATTGGTAATATGATATGGTGGATCATGCTAGTTAGGCACTAGGTCCCATTCCGAGAATGGAAAGAGATTATGGATGCTTGTAGGAGCCACTAAAGGCGACCCGGGATGTAAGCCAATGTGATTTCTGAACCATGGGTATGTTTTTGTAAAGTTTAATGGAATATGTTAAAAGTGTATGTGACTACTGAAGCGGTTCACGATTAAGATATAATTATGGAAAATAAGGATAAGGGTTTGTTAAGGTTGGAAGTGTTATGGAAGAGGAAAAGGCGAGATGAATAAGACTCTGGAGCGCCAGAGGCAGGGTTAGCCATACCAGGAAATCCTCACTAGGGAGCGACGTATAAAACATATAACTCGTGAAGAGAAAGATGGAGTACAAAGGAGTTGGTTGTGTTAAAGCTTTGTGTTTGTAATTATAAAGAAAAGTGTTGTAAATCATGATGACGAATAGAAAAAAAAACAATTATATATATGCAGATGTAAACTCAAAGTAGCTACGTTGGTATTATTTAAGTAAGCCTTGTTTCTGCATTAATCTAGTAGTGTAAATGGAGAGCTAGGGATTTAGTGTTACGAGTTTATAAAGGAACGAGTATGGAATTAAGAGAAATATGGGCATTAAGTTCAAACATGGAGAAGTACTACTGTAAGTTATAGATTTTAAATTGATATGGATAATGAGTGTAAGTAATTGGAGTATAAATTTCAGGTAGGTAGCTGAATTGTGGTATATTTATGTATGACAGGGTAATATGGTTATAGAGGTATAAGGTATGTGGACAGTAATTCCGAAAATATTGATGTTATTCAGGTAATATAAGAATCAATATAATTATGATGGGGAATTGATTAGGTTTAAATTTTGGAGTCTATGTGTCAGTTACGAGTACTTCGTGAATTGTTTTTTAAGAACAACATGTATTATAGTTTGGCCACGTTATAGGTTTTGATTGCGGAGTGTACTTGAATTTGAATAAGTTTTATGTTTTCTTACATGTTTTGAAGTAAAGAAATCATTTTAGAATTTGGAACCTTAGATATTACTAATTAGATTGGAATCCGTATATAATGGATTTGGCATATATTTCCTTAAATATATAAGTCGAATATTGTTATGAAATATAGGTGGAAACCGGACGTTGCTTTAAGGAACTGAAACTTAAGAGAATTGGTTCTTATTCGATCTTGGAGGAGTCATATGATTATGCTCTAGAGTAAGCGTAGATGGAAATTTTTTTTTGAAGAAAAGGAAGAATAGTGGGAAATTTACGGAAGGGAAAAAAATTAAGAAGCGAAGATGGAAGCGTCAAGGGGGGGAAAAGGTCAACCTGCCCATCAAGGAAAGGCTTCGGAAAGATTGTTTTATGTTTAAACGAAAGTCAAGGTACTCCGGGGTTGCATGAAATTCCAAGTGAGTAGTTTCGGGGAAATTTTTATTGTATATTAAGTTGTAGCTGATATGTTGTTGATTCGGGAACTTCACATTTATGTATCTTCAATGCATTTTTGTAAACTTCAAATGGCAACTTGTAATGTCTGATAGAGGGTCGAGTTATTGCAGATGATTATTCAAAGATTGTGTAATTGAGATAGCAGAGTTGGAGTAGCAAGTGGATCTAATATTTATCGATTTGGAGCATCATAATATAATTTTTGAGGATGTCTTAACTAACCAGGAATTGGGAGATCACCAAATTAATGTTATTAGGTAAGATCACCAAGCGAAAATAGAGCAAAGTGATAAGTGAAAATATGTTACTGGAAGGTATTGGTTACCTAATTTAGATTGTTGAGACCATAAGAAAGTAATGGAAATGGAAAAACTCTGGTGGTTAATTAATGAGTCTCTAGATATATTATCTAAGGGTTTGCCAGCATTGCAATTATATAAGGTGATTGAATGTTATATAAGATAAGTGTCAGGGGTTACGTCTACTTTAGAGCTGAGATGGTCGAGTTAATGACGCAGTTGGAAGTATTGTTGCAAAAAGAATATATTCAACCCAATGTTTCACCCTGAGCAGAGGGATTAATGAAAGTATGTAAAGATCATCGACAAATTAATAAGATTATAGTTAGGGATAGAAATTTGTTATCTCGAATAGATGATTCATTCGATCAATTAAAAGGGGTTGGGATGTTTGAAATTAGATCTAACATCGGGATATTACTAGATGTACGCAGCAAGTGAAGATATTTCGAAGATGACATTTAGGATGAGTTGCGGTCCCTATGAGTTTGTAAAAACATCGATCGAGCTTAGTATTGCACCAGTAGCGTTCGTAAATATGATGTAGTGATATTTTAAATCTTATTAGACTAGATTATGACAAATTTTGTAGATGATATTTTGGTATGTTCATAGAATCAGGAAGCGCATTTTAAAGAAGTATTAAGGAAAGAATAATGTTCGAGTGGTTGGAAAATTACGGGGAAGCTTTCCAGAAGTGGAAGAAAAGGTTAGTCAATGTCTAGTTCTAGCTTCGCCTTCGGGGACAGAAGGACTTAAAGTGTATCGCTATGTTTCTCAGGGAAGTTTGGCATGTATATTAATGTAACATCAGCAAGCGATAGCCTGTGCCTCTAGGTACTTAAGGCTACAAGAAAATTACCCTGCGCATGATCTGGAATGGAAGCTGAGGAATTTGCCTTAAAATTGAAGAGGTTTTATTAAATTAAGTAACCTGAAAGGTTTACACTGATCATCAAAACTAAAGGTATGTATTTATTAGGAAGAAATGAAAGTCAGATAGCGAAAGTAGCTAGAATTGCTCAAAGATTATGATGTAGACATTTAGTACCGTCGGGGAAGACAGATGGGGTAGTAGATGCTTTGAACAGGAAACCTTATCAGGGAAATGATGTCATCATTTCGATACCATAAGCGTTATATAAAGAGTAATGTAATTGGAGTTGAATGTGATTAAGGAAGGAGATTTGCACGGAGAACTAAAATGTTTTGTAATAAAAATATTCCTTTTGAGGAAATTTGAGCTAAGTAGTGCAAGCTAAGTTTATCAAGGAACTGAGGTCAAAGGTAGAGGAAAACGAGATAATGGTTTTCCAAGTATATTATTGTGGAAGCATACAAATACATAAGCAAATAGGGTGTTTTATTGAATGTTGAAAGATATGTTGCAAGTTTATGTATTGAAATTTAAGGGTTCATGGGAAGGTAAATTAGCATAGACAGAATTATTCTATAGCAAAAGCTACCCATTTATCGGGTATAACTTCGTATGAAGCTCTGTTGGAAAATAATGGTCGAACACTTATTTGTTGGGATGACGTGAGCCTATAATTTCCGTAATTAAGCCCTGTAAGATCATGAGAATAAGAAGCGTGTGCGAGAAATTCGAGGAAAAAAAATGGAGATAGTTAAGGTTATAGGTATTTAACCTTTGCTTTGAAAACTATTATGGTTAACTTACAAAGACTCCGATAGGTGTTGTCATAATTATGATTGTACTATTTGATTGTCAATTGCCACCATATAAGCGTTATGAGTTCGATTGTAAAGCAACATGATTTTCGATATGTTCTATCTGGATTCTTCCCTTTTTAAGTGACTTAAAGAGAACAAACTTAAGTTTCGCGATTTGTTGCATTAAATTATTACGACCAATCGAATCTGTTAATGGATTTGTAACTCATGGTTTCCTCTGGATTACTGGAAGAAGTTGTAGGATATTGTTACCTTATGAGATCTGGATATATGTTATAAAAGCTTTGAAACCTAGGGATATGAATTTGTTTAATTAAGAATTAAGTAACGTTACATTAGGACTCTTGAAAAAAAAAAAAGTATTATAAGGCCACATTACCTTTAAGAAGCAACCGTGTAACAGAAGGAGCAACAGGTGAGGACAAATTAGATATGCGAAATCGTTATTCTCAGTTACTCTAAGATACGATATAAGTTTCGGGACGAAACTTCTTTAAGGGAGGTAGAGTGTAATAGCCTCAATTTTAAGCCGAGATTATTATAGTAAACAGATTTTATTAGCGTACTAGTCCGTACGTAAACTGATGTGTTTTAAGGAATAAATATTTGATTTACGAGATTATGTGCATTTTGTCTGTGGATGTGAATGTTACGTGTTATAATGTGATTATTAATACGAATTATGAGTTAAGGCAAGTCATTTGTAAGTTGCGTTAGGAGCGTTGAATATCGTTCCGGAGTTTCAAAATTTGTAGTTATTATCGGTATTGTCTTTAAGTTATCTTAAAGATTGTGATTAAGGGCTGATTAAGCTAAAATGTTTCCATTAAGGTATAAGTATATTGTGAGAGATTTACTTAAGAATAATTAGGGTTAAGAAGTGATTTAAGAAATAATTCAAGCATTAAGAGCAATAAAGTTCTAGATAGTTTCTAAGCCAGTGGAAAGTCGATTTTGCCCCTAACACTAAACTAAAATCACGAGTTTGCCATTGCCCATTCGCCATATATATGTAAACAAGGTCCCTAATTCATTTCATCAAATTTTATTTCATAAAACACACCAAAATGCTCATCATTTTCTCTCCTCTTCTTCACGCCAAAACTGGCGTGTTCTGCTGCTATTCATGGCAGCTTGTTTCCTTTGGATTCTTGCCTTGAAACTTGCATGCAACTCTTGTCCTAGGCTCCTCAAGATGTGCTTCATACTGGGAAATTGTTATTTTTGAGGTATCACATCCATAGCATCAAAAAAAATTAAGAAAGGTAAGTTGTGCCTAAACTGTAGCACTTATGAGGTTTACTAGATTTTTAAACTTGATTACTTTGGGTTAATTACTGAATTTAAGTTATGAATGTTGTACTTAATGTCTTAGAAGGTTGCTGGAAGAGAGATAAAAGTGGTTAAAGGATATTTAATTCCTAAACACCGGATTGAGGTACACAAGCACCACCACCTAAACTTTGTTTCTAGCTTTGATCATGGAATTTGTTTGTGGAATTGTGCATACTTGGATTATGTTTGAATGTGTATAAAAACTGATTTGCATGTGTTTTCATATGGAAGATATATTGTTAAAATCATCTTGCATGTCAAGTTCCCTAAGACTCCCTGAATAACCGAGTAAGAAAGTAATTATCCATCTCTCTTGAGCTATGCTGCTGTGACTTTTCCTGCCAAATATCTTCCTTTTCCTTTCTGTTTTTCGCCTTGGTGTCTCTTTAAAGTTGTATATCTTGAAAAGTTGTTGAATTTAGACCCAAAAATCACTCCATTTGGAGTTGTACATCAAACGTTATGATGTCCGGAAGTTGTTGTATGCATAACAAGTTTCCTCAAAAATTTATCAACCCTTGCTATTATCTCGATTGCGCTTGATTAGAGATCTTGTTGTGGCTAAAATTTCATGATATTCCCTTGGAACATTTATGTCTTGATTATCAAATAAACCTTTGTTTCATTCACCTCATTAAACACGCAACCTCAATTTATTGAGTAAAAGAACGCCTAAAACTCGATTTTTGCTTAGTTATTTTTCGACTGGATTAACCATGTTTCTTTGGTTCATTAATTACCTTTAAATATTGAATACCTACTGAATGTATGCATTTATTAGTTTACCTACCTAAACCTTATCCAAGCATAGAAGTTACGATGTAAATTCACACCTAAACCACCATATTTTGATATTAACACCGAAACCATGAAATTTATCATTTGAGTACTTGCGTGGTGTCGCCTTTTCGTATATTTAAGAACCTCTTTGTGAAACCTATTCATGCTGCCATATCATGTTGATCACCTCATTAACCACTCTGGATAACCAAAGAGTCTTTTCCGAAACTTTGCTAATAAGTCACTTTTCCGGGATGGTAGAACTTGGCATAGCAAGCTTATTTTCCGAAACTTGTTTTCATAAGTTAATCTTTGTTATAAAAGTTGAGATAGTGATTATGAATAAGAATTTAAGTATTTGAGTATAAGTATCTTGTATAAGTAAAGTTTCGTTTTATAAGGGGAAGTAGTTGCATAAGCAGTGATGAACAACACTTATAGAGCGGGTATTGCTCATTATGTGTGTAGAGCGGGTATTGCTCCAGAGTGGGTATTGTTCCGTTGTGTAGGGTCATGACCTAGAAGTCTTGCAAGCAAGAAATAAGAAAGGTGGGGAGATGTCCTTCAAAAGTCTAGAGTTGTGGCTTAGCCCTCCATTCGTGCTCCTTCCTAGGAGTTATGCTATGTTTTGAGATGAGTTTGAGATTATTATTTGTGTTATGTATTGAGAATGATATGTTATATCGTGAGATAATTCTTGAAAAATTTCGCCCACATATGCAAACGTATTTCTATCGAAGTTAAAGGAAACAATCAAAGTATTTATGAGCAAGTATAAACGTATTTCTGAATAAGAATAAAAATATCTCGAAGCATCAATGAATTTCTGAGCAAGAGGAAAATGAAGTTATGAAAGTTATAAGTTTATGCTTTGAGTATAAGAAACGATTGAGTAATTTCAGCCACCCTATTATTTTGGAATTGGTGAGACTTGTGTACCAGAGTAAGCTGGTCTGTTTTGTTCTTTGAACCTGTCCTGGTGGGGGCAGATTCATCTGTTTTACAGGATTAGAGAGAATGTTCGAGTTAGCTCGTGTGTGCAAATGTGAAGTCATGATCAATGTGTTTAGTCCGCTGCTATGAGATAATATGTTTTATATGATGATTCTTAGCAAGTTAAACATGTATTTTCAAATTGTAACCTAAGTACTCAAAACATATTTGTAATAACTAATTTATTATAATTTATTTTCATAATAAGCTTGGATACTATGGGATGTCCTAATTTTCCCCAGTAGGGAAGGTGCGGAAATCCGCCCTAACAGTCTCTCCAATTAGCAGTTTAACTTCGTAATTAACAGTATTAGATCTTGATTAAGCTGCTATTTGGAGCGGGCTGTTACAACGACAATGAACTATGGTGGCAGTGAGAGAGGGCGATGAAGATGACGAAAAGACAGTAAGAGAGGGAAGACATAATCTGGCCTAGGTGTGATAGTCGGCGATGAAGACAACAATGAACTATGACTGGGATCAATTAGGTGAGAAGGAGAGAGAAGAGAAGGGGAGAGTTGAGAGAGAGAGAGAGAGGCATGAAAATGTGGAGGGGTTAGGGTTTCTTTGGTGAGAGAGGGTGTTAGGGTTAATGAGAGAGATGAGGGAGGCTAGGCGAGATTTAAGGGGAGCGGTGAGAGAGAGTTTGGGCTGGGTGTGATATTGGGCCCAGGCGTGGCAATTTTAAGGGAGGCGTGAAAATGGGCTTGCAAGAATATTGGGTTGACTGATCCGGTTTTCCTCCTAACAGGATCAGTTAACTGGCCAATTATTTTGTACCCCAAGAAAAATTGAATTTACTGATCAGTTTCTTTCTGTCATTTAACGTTTTTTCCACTAGTGTTTATGTTAATTATTCATGGTAATTATCGGCAATCATGTGTTGTCGCCTATATTATTCCTTCGTACTTGTTATATTCTAAAATATGCTTGATTAGAAATCATAGGCATTTTTCTAAGTGTTGCTTTGCAACCATAGACACTTTTTATGGCTAAGTAATTGATAATGTATGATGGAAATCATATACATTTTCTGAGTGTTGGTTTGTAACCATATACACTTTTTAATTGCCTTAACAAGATAACTGATTCTCTGAAACAAGAGTTGGCGACAAAATGCTGCCTTGTAGGTGGCCAGCTTTCTCTTTCATTACTATGAGTTAGCCCCTTGTAGGTGATGGGTCTTTTACACTTTACAACCTATTCAACAAGAAATGTAAATTGCTAAGTACAAAACTTTTTCATTTTTAGACAAAATATTTCTTCAACACACTAGCATTCCAATTGTTAGCCAAGAAGTTGCCACCATTTTACTAAGCTTGTATGAGCCTGGGACTATTTCCTCCTGGATGATGTATGGACCCTCCTAGTTGGCGGTAGGTTTTCCTTCTGTATGGGCCTTGCTGGTTGCAGCTGTTCAGCGCAGAACAAAATCGCCAACCTTCAGAGGCTGATAATTCACTCGCTTGTTGTAGGCCCTCTTCATTCTATCCTTCGAGGCCGACAACTTAATTTCTGCCGCCAACCTTATTTCCGGTAGGAAATCCAGTGCTTCTTTCTACAGTTGTTCATTGTTTTCTTCATCAAAGTGTTTGATTCTGAAATTAGGTAAGCCAACCTCGACATGAAGGACGACATCAACTCCAAATGTCACCCTGAATGGGACTTTCACCTATAGACTCCTTCTCCATTGTTCTATTTGACCATAGTACTTCTGGTACTTTCTCAGCCCATAGCCCCTTTAGATCGTCAAGCTTCTTCTTTAGTGCATTATCAATTTGCTTGTTGGCTGCTTCTACTTAGCTATTGCTTTGTGGATGATAAACTTACGAGTATGAAAATCTGACCTTGAAATCCGCCAAGCATTTCTTTACTGAGTACAATCAAACTAAACACCATGGTCAAAAACTATGGCGGTAGGGATGCGAAATCTAGTGATGATGTTATGCCAGATGAACTTGATGACTTATTCAGCTTTGATTTTGGCGGTTGGTTCAGCTTCTATCCACTTTGTAATGTAGTTAATATCGACAAGGATGTCCATTCCCCATTATACAAATGATATGGGGCATAATATGGGTTGCATGTCATTTTTCGGCAAGTTTATGATATGTGAAAACCTCTAGCACTTGTCGCATTTTCTTTTCACGTACCCTTGTGCATCTGCTACCATAGGTGGCCTGTAAAATCCTGCTCTGAGTGCTTTATGAGCCAAGGTTCTGACGCCAATACGGTTTCCAAAGATTCCTTCATATATGTATCTCTTCCATTATCTTTGTTACTTCCCAAACCCTGACACATTTAAGCAACGGCAAAGAGAAACCTTTCTTGAATAACTCTCCTTGATAGATAATGAACCAACTAGCTCCTTTTTTTTTACTTTAGTTGCTTCTTTTTTGTCTATCGGTAACTCTCCCATCATCTTAAACTTTACAATATCTTAGTACCATTCGTCATTCCTGGTAATCATAGCAATCGTCATATTTTGCTAAATACTCTTTTCCTTCAGCACTTCAATGAACCATGACGGTTCTCTCAATGTCAATCAGCAATGAGGTTGCTAGTTATGACAGCGCATCAACTTGACTATTCTCTTCTCTTGGGATGACGACAATCTCGAATCCTTGCAATTGTAAGGTCATCTCCCTCACCAGCTCAAGATACTTCACCATTGTAGGCTCTCTAGCCTCATATGCCCCCTTAACTTGACTGCCAACTAGCTGCGAATCTGTTGACAAATGAACTCTCTTGGCATCTGTCGCCAGGCATAGGCGTAATATCGTCAAGGTTGCTTCATATTCTGCTTCGTTGTTTGAGGCTTTGAAGGAAAATCTGATAGCATACTCGAATACATGTCCTTTGAGTGATGGTATTACTATGCCGACCCCTGAGCCATGCTGAGCATAAGAGTCGTCAACTAATATTTTCCAGGTTCCTACTTCTTCAACTTCTTCCTCATACGTGGCCTCGATTATGAAATCCGCCAAGGCTTGGGCTTCGATGGCTGTTCTTGGCTTAAACTCCAACTCAAATTATGACAACTTAATGGCCCATTTCAATAATTTGCCTGATGAATCTAGCTTGTGTAGAGCTCTCTCTAAAGGATGGTTTGTCAAGATTACTACGGAATATGCATTAAAGTATGGTCTTAGCTTTCTGTCCGCAATCAACACACACCAACTTCTCAATGAGTTGATACGTTTGCTCTGCAGGGTTTAAGACATGACTGACAAAGTACACTGTAGACACGAAATCGTGTCTCCTCATTGAGTACCCAATGATGAAACCTACCGTCGTCCTAATTGGTCTGGTCCAAAGGAAGAGTAATCGAACAAGCTAAGCCCAAAATTAAAGCGTTTCGAAAATATAAAGTCTATTTATTCAATCTAGGCCCAATTTTAAAGGCCCATTTAATTATTCATGAAAATTATTATATTTTTAATATTTTAATATTAATCATTCTTGATAATTTATTTTTTTGGTTTTGTCACCAAATACCCCTGACAAATCACAAAATTCACCATATACCCTCAATGTTTCAAATATTCACCATATATCCCCCTGAGTTTCCGAAAACGTTCACAAAATGCCCTTTTACTAACGTCAGTTAACTCGCCGTTAGCGTTATTTACAATTTTACCATTATTAACCCTCTAACCCAAATCCTAACCCCCACCCAAACCCAAACCCTAACCTAAACCCAAACCCATATCCTAACCCTTAACTCCTAACCCTAACCCACACTCCCCTCCCCTCCACCCCACCCCCCCCCTCACCCCTCCCCCCTCCCCCCCCCCCCCTCCACCGCAGCCGCCCCCACCCCCTCCCCTCGACCGCCGCAGCCCCCCACCCTCACCCCCTCCCCGCCGCATCCCCACTCAGCACCCTCCCCCGCGATTTCCCCCCCCCCACCCCTCCCCCGCGGTTTCTCTCTCCCCGCCACCCTTTCCTTTCTCACACCCGCACTGCGTGCTGTCGACTCGAATTCTTGCAGGTTCAGGTTGACCGACGAGGCCGTGGAAAGGTGGTGCGGCTCATATGCTTTCCGGGAAGGGGGTATTTGGTAAATAAAGCTAACGGTGACTTAAAGTCCGTTCGAAAAAAAGGGTAGATGGTGCACAGTTTTGATTACTCAGGAGTATATGGTGAATATCTGAAACATTGAGGGTATATGGTGAATTTCGTGATTTATCGGGGGTATTTGGTGAAAAAATCGTTATTTTTAAAGGATATTTCGTAAATCAGATTTTTGTTCATTAAGATAGCTGATTTCAGATCTTAAAGGATAGATTTTATCAAAGGATAAAAAAGAATCTTAAAACAATAAAAAAAATCGGCCAAAAAGCAAGTACGCGTGACGCACATGCTGTGTGCCTGACGCAAAGCTGTGCGTGTGGCGCAAATCTATGCTTCTGGCGCACAGACTGTGCGCCAAGCGCAAAACTTAGGTCCATATAAGCCCAATTCATACCCTAGGTCTAGTTTGCATCTCTATGTAAGCCCTAGTCAAGTCTTAGGACTATAAAATCCCAATTCATACCCTAGGTCTAGTTTGCATCCACTAGTATAATAAATGCTTATTGCTGCGGTCATTAAGTGGCCTATTGCGGCGGTTCTTACCCAAAACCGCAGCAATAGGTATTTTTTTTAATAAAAAAATGAAACCTATTGCTGCTGTTTTTGGTAGGAACAGCAGCAATAGGTATTTTTTTTAATAAAAAAATAAAACCTATTGCTGCTATTTTTGATAGGAACAGCAGCAATAGGTGTCAGTGGAGTTTTTTTTTTGCTAGCTAGAAAGGAAAATGATTGAAAAATACAAATAAAACTAGAGAAATCTCATCAACAACAAATCACATACAATTGCAAAAAAAATATAAAAACTAACAACAAAAATATACAAAATAAAAATTAGAACCCCTAAACATGATATTGAGTCTCAAAAAATAAAAATGAAGAAAAAAGCAAAAAGAAATTAAAAACAAGAACTCAGATAATTCTCCGACGAAGACTAAATGAAAAACTAAATCAACAGTGAATCATCAACATCGTTCTTCGCTTCAACCTTCAACATCAAAATCATCGGTGTTCTCGCGAAGACAGAGGAGTTTAGTGTTGATTGTGGCGCCGGGATTCGAAAGCTTAGAGCGAAGATTGACTGAATAACCGCATATATTCTCGAGCTTCACATTAATTCTGTAATTCGAACAAAAACAGCTCAATTAATGAATTCCAAAACCTTAAAATCAACACAATTTCAACGAAAAACTTAACGCGTAAAAACTCGAGAGAGAAAGAAAGAGTTTTACCAGAGAAGGAGACGGAGCGATGAACGGAGATGACGCGAGTGAGACCTCCGACGTAACGAAGACATCCATCAATTGGTCGAGGAGAGGATAGCAGGGACGAAGGACCGCGAGTATGGATTTCTGACCGACGAGATGATGACAACCGGTGAGATGGTGAGAGAATACCGGCGAGACGATGAGAAATGAGAGGATGCGAGGATGAGAGGAGGAGCGGCTGTGAGTTGGTCGGCGAAGGAGGTCGAAGAAGAGTTTGAAGGAGGAGAGAGAAAGGAGTGAAATGAAGAAAGAGGAGAGTGAAATGAGGATAGAGAAGATTTGAAGGAGGAAAACGGCTGAAGTCCAAGACTCCAAACCCTAGCGGCTTTTGTTAAGTTCAAATGATATATTGCTGCGGTTCCCACAAAGAACCGCAGCAATATATTAAAATATTATTTTTTATATTATTTTAATATATTGCTGCGGTTCTTGAAAGAAACCGCAAAGAATATGTTCTGGTCAAAAAGTCAACTTTTTTTCAAAAATTTCCGTTGAAACCATATTGCTGCGGTTTTTGGCCGAAACCGCAGCAATATCTTTATTTTATATTTTACCTTTTCTTTTTAAGTGATATATTGCTGCGTATGGGTAAAACCGCAGCAATACCACCGCAGCAATAAGCAATTATTCTACTAGTGATCTCCATGTAAGCCCTTTTCAAGTCTTCAGACTATAAAAGCCCAATCCTAGGTCTAGTTTGCATCTCTATGTAAGCGCTAGTTAAATCCAATTCCACACCCACATAGGACGAAGTCCAAACTCTAATCCCATTAATCTTTTGGCCTAGCCTACTTACTCTCCCGTAAGTTCAAAGTCTAGTCACCCTTAGGTCTAGCCTGCTTATTCTAAATATAAGTTTAAAGTCTAGCCTTTCTTATTGCCTAGCCTACTTACTCACCCGTAAGTTCAAAGTCTAGTCACCCTTAGGTCTAGCCTGCTTATTCTAAATATAAGTTCCAAGTCTAACCTTCCTTATTGCCTAGCCTACTTACTCACCCGTAAGTTCAAAGTCTAGTTGACGTGCTCTTGTCGTCAGAGTCACCAAATATAAATTTCTCTTACTTTCTTTCACAAATAAATGTAGATGGGAAGTAGAGTTCGTATCCACAGGGAAATGGGGGGGGCGAGTGTATTTAATGCAATCGATCACCTAGATTTCTCTACGTGAGAAACAATCGAGGCAATTAATGGGAGGTTTTTAATGAAATCAAAGTCTAGGAAAGCAAACAAGATGAAAATTAATTAGTGAAAGTCAATAGTAACAAATCTAGGGTCCGGTTGATGTCCACTTCAACGGATCTATTTACTGATTTACTACAAACCCACTCAATTCTTGGTTAATTATCGTTAAGGACCGACTCCTCCGTTCTCCTAAGTTTTAGTTAAGTAACTACGATCTGCGTATTACAAAATCCCGATTCTCAATCAACCTATCTGATTAGCATCAAGATTCTAACTAACAATTGCATTAAGAATAGAGAACCGATAATATTGCCGAAATTTAAGCAAGCGCTAAACATTCAACAATGATCATCATAAATCAAAAGAACCTAGCTTACTACAACATGGTTAAGCATATAACATCATATTATATCCAAAAGCTAGCATTAAGTCAATAACTAACATCAACTAGTAGTACTCCTAGCTAATCCAAGTCATGACCATAAGCACTAATATTAAAAGCTAGATAACAGGCAAGATAGAGAGTAAGATAGAGAGTAAATCTTACAATAAACCGTCAAAAGCTTCAATCAACCATTCCCAAGAGAGTTTAAGCTACAAGTTCCATGATTCTTTTCCAAAATACCAATGAGAAGTACATAGAGCTAAGTGCAAGATGAAAACTAGAAACTAAAACTAAAAAGGAGTTCTTTCTAAAAGCGGCTCACCCCCCTAGGGTTCTGAAAAATCAGCCTTTTTATACTCCCCTAAAAAAAAAAAAAGGGGAAAAGTTACAAGTTGCCTAAGTCGGCAACTAAACCGACACTGCCCAGCGCCAGGGGTCGTGAGGTGCGGCAAATGTCGCGGGGTGCGACATAGGCTAATCGCGAGATACGAAAAGGGTCGCACCCCGTATTTTGCGTCTGCCACGAACAAAACACAAAACGCCCAGGTTGCGTGGTGCGGAACATGTCGCGCGGTGCGACCTGGGCTTACCTTGATCTTGCTTGCTGCTTGGCTGGCGAGAATGATGATGGTGTCTATGCTGTCCAATGATGTTGATGTGCTGCTTGCGTTGATGCTAATGATACTCAAAGTGACTTTACAACCCAAGGCTCCCAACAACTCTAAACGCTCACACCCAACAACAACACGACGACTCCAAAGGCTCAAAACGTCGCATCTTAACACTCTCTTACAACTTAAACCTTAAACTTTCGCTAAAGCCTAAAAGTGCGCTAATGCCCATGACTACGACCAAACCTTCCATCCAAAAGCGTCTAAAACACCGTAAAAACTCTGATAAACTTGAACACATCACTAGTCACCATTAGGTCTAGCCTGCTTATTCTAAATATAAGTTCAAAGTCTAGCGTTCCTTATTACCTAACCTACTTACTTACACGTAAATTCAAAGTCTAGTCACCGTTAGGTCTAGCCTACTTACTCTAAATGTAAGTTCAAAGTCTAGGCTTCCCTATCACCTAGCCTGCTTAGTCTCCCGTACGTTCAAAGTCTAGTATTCCCTGAAGTCCACATAGGAAATCTTCTGGGAGCCTAGCCTGCTTACTCTCCCGTAAGTTCAAAGTCTAGTATTCCTTAAAGTCCACATAGGCAATCTTCTTTGAGTCTAGACTGGTTACTCACCCATATGTTCAAAGTCTGGTCATCCCTATCATCACCAAAACCCAATCATTGAGTCCAGTCTGCTTGCGTAGTCCAATTCAGTCCAGTCCAGTCCATGTCTGCATTTGCATATAGTTAGGCCCTTGTCTCTCTCATGGTCAAGCCCATCCTATTCCAAAACCCATATCCATATCTAATCCTCCACCTCAAAATCCATTTCCCATTTCCCATTTCCATTTCCATTTTCATTTTTCATTTCCCAATTCCATTTCTCATTTCCTATTTCGAAAATCATTTCTTAAAACTTACAAGTGAGGTCCACTGGATTCTGTTCATGACCAATCGAGAGATTACAACTTAGGAATGCCTGATGGAGAAACAAAAAGTTGTGCCTACTCTAAAGCTTATCAAGTGCACCCCCGACTTCATCTAGAGTTATGAGATCACTTACAACCGCCTTCACAATAGAGGCATGATAATTTCCATAGGGTCAACTCCGAACCCTACATCTAAAAGAAAATTCAGAAGGTGCAACCAATATTTCTACTGCGAATTCCAACATAATAATGAACATCTGACTTCTAGTGTTGGATCCTACAAATGCATTGCAAAATATAGTCGATGACGATTGACTTCTAATACTTGCTACAACGAGAATCAGCATCACCAACAACCCCTTAGGCAGTGCATCAACATTTCAAAGGCTTAATCTTTTATTTATGGTTTCCTAGGATGAGTTTGAGAGTCCTTATCCTAAGCCATTTTTGTCCTTTCCCATCGAGTCTGTGTCGCTATAGGACTTCATTTATTATAGCATTTCCATATTTATTTTATTTTATTTTTATTTTATTTTTCATTGGGCTTCCATCTTTTCATTTATGCTTCGAATTCGATGATGAAATCCTAATTAGATTGTCCCTAAATGACATTGATTAATAAAAAATAAATAAAAAAGGACATACTTTGAATTGTGAGTTATTTCCCTTTCTCCTCCATCATTCAAAAAGCCATCATTCATAAGCCATTTCCATGCAATCCAAAATAAAGATCCCATAAACCATCATCTCCATGATCCCAAATAGCCTTTCAAATCAAAGTTCCACAAAAAAAATCCTGCAAACCTTCCAATACCCATAACCAAAAACTTGTGTGCAAGCCTCAGTTCAAAAAAAAAAATCAATGGTAGGCAAAAACAGATTAAGTGAAAAATTCATAGTGCAAAAAAATGAAAAAAGGGAAAGCAAAAGAAAATGAAAAAAGCAATGCAAAAGCAAAAAGAAAAAGCCAAAGGCAAAGAAAATAAAAAGTCAAGCTAGGGGGCTTGCTTACAAGTTATACCCCTCATTCAAATCCTTCAATCCATCAAAACCTTAACCATATAATCCAAATCCATGATCCTTATCTTTGCCAAACCAATTAAACCTTCATCAAAACCTCATAACCTAAAACCTTTAAACCTTTCCTAACTCCTTCTCTAAGATATTTCCAAGCCACCTAGGTTGAAAACCCAAAAGGGCGGCCTAGGCTAAAGTTAGGGCACAAAAAAGAAAAAAAAGACAAAGAAAGAAATCAGATCATGAACTACGAATGATCTGATTCTGCAAGAATACGTAGGAATCCTCATCTCGAGATCCGACCGCTTCATAATAAAATAAATTAATCAAGGTCAAATGATTTGACTTTCTTGAATTCAGGAGTATACTCTTTCTAGATCCCAACATAGACTCGAGTTTGAACCTAGCTACGTCAAAGTCTTTTCCCACATATAGTCATTTAAGTCACAATTTTAAACTTTTTTATTTTTCAATCCAAACTCTTCTTGTCCCTGAAGGACTATCCGATAATTCCATGGTCTCCGGCGATATCTGAATTTGCCTGTATCAACTCTCCAAAGAAGAATCCTCACAGAAGAACTCTGAATACTCAATACAGATCAAGTACCTTCTAATCTAGGCTCAAAATGCCTAATTCAAGACAAGCTTACCCAAAGTGGGGGCTTCCTATATGTGTGGTGGTTCCTCCAAACCAAACTCCCGAAAAGTTGTAATATGCGGATCTCACTTGCGGACCCCAATTCCTAGCTTTGCATAACCCTCATCCTTGCATAACATCTCATGCATCCTTAGAGAGTCTAAGTTTGCATCTTTGCATCATTATGTGCAATATTATGTGAGTTTTTTTCACCTATTTGTTAACATCTTCTTCTCCAGGTAACCAACTTACTTGTAGTTATCAACCTGCATACTAACTTTGTTTTGCAGAAACCGGCGATATATAGATCAGTTCTAAACTGCAGAGCGTTTAGAATCGTTCTCCGTTACGACACTGTATACTTTGACTATTGGTTTCCTGAACCTCAGTCAAAGTAGGGGCTTCTGTAGACAAAAAATCGTGTCTCCCCATTGAGTACCCAATGATGAAACATATCGTCGTCCTAATTGGTTCGGTCCAAAGGAAGAGTAATCGAACAAGCTAAGCCCAAAAACATAGCGAAAATATAATGTCTTATTAAATCCAAGCCCAATTTTAAAGGCCTAATTAATTATTCATGATAATTAATTGGATTTTAATATTTTAATATTAATTATTCTTGATAATTAATCTTTAAAGAATATTTCGAAAATCAAATTTTTTTTCATAAAGATAGCTTTTCGGATCTCAAAGGATAGTTTTTATCAAAGGATAAAAAAGAATCTTAAAACAATAAAAGACCGGCCAAAAAGCAAGTGCGTGTGACACACATGCTATGCGCCTGACGCAATGTTGTGCGTGTGGCGCACATATGTGCGTCTGGCGCAAAGTATAAGCATCATGCGCAAAGCTGTGCACCAGGCGCACAATTTTGTTTTATCTTTTCGCTCGGTTTTCGGTTTCCTTTGCTTATAAATATCATTTCTTCAAACAACTTCTCACAATGCTCTCCTACGCCTTAATACCTCGACATCCCTAATATCAAACACTCAAAATCATATTCAAATACTCAAACTCACATTCAAACACATTCATACCTTCTAATTTCATATTTCAATCTTCAAGATTGCACGTCCTAAAGATCGTTGCATAAGACCCAGATGACAAAGATATACTTCCTGAGGGTCAATTCCAATTTAATTCATTTTTTGCTAACAATTTACTTGTCACAATGTAGATCTTGAAGGAATTAACGCTCTTCTGTGCATTCTAGTCCTTAATCTTCTCTTTTTATTTATTTTCTTTATTATTTATATGCATCATTATATGTTTTAATGCTTTCATCACCTCACATGATTATTATTGCTAATCAAAGACCTAAAGAGTTGTTCTAACATTAAATTCAGATAATTTGGACAACCTGTTAGGTTCCTTGTAATTTGATTGCATAATAACATGCCACGAAAAATTAGTCTTTTATTTGTTTAATGAACCAGTCACTACTAGAAAACCCTTAACTTTTGGACGCTTGTTGCTCGACGCCCCGGCATAGGTGTTGAGGGGTTTTAGTTTTTTCCGCATGCCCTCGACACTTAAGAGCGTCGATAATATTGTCTACACTATTCAGCGTCCAAATAGCACGTGTACAGCACGTGAATTCAGTAAATCAATTAGAGAAATCCTAGTTGGGCTGGGGAAGAACTCGCGCTTAAACTTTTGGGAAATTTTAAATCCAATTTTGTCAATTAGACCGCACACAAACCACACCCACGTCTCTCATCAGTTAATATATCTCAATTCTTCTCAATTCACTCTTCATTTGCTCGCCGTCGTCTTCTTCATCAGGTATGTGGTCTCTAATTGTTCTCCTTTTTTTTTTTCGTTCCAATTCTTCGAATTTCCATTGAAGTCTTCATCTCCTACCTGTCAACAGTCTTGAAGCTGCGAGAAATTGATCAATTTGATAACGGAATTCTCTGGATTTTCAATAAAAGTGTTCAGTAGTGTAGGTTTGTCTCGAATTATTGTTTTTTTTCTTGAATTTTGTAAAATTCAATCTGATTTCATGAATTTCTATTGAATTCTTTGTTTTCAACCTCCCATGAATCTTAGAGAAATTGCAAAGCGAAAGGAATTTAACAATTTGACAAGGAAAATCAGGGCAATTTAATAAAAATGGTTAGTACTTTAAATAAGAGCCTGCTTATTTAAAATCAAAACTTTAATATGTTGCTGGTATTAATCTGTTTCTCTGGCTTATTTATATTGCCTTGTTATAGGAACTATTGCCTGAATAATTCATGTTGTGCTGGCCAGCCTTTGTCGACTTGTTGTTCATGTATGTAAATCTTAAGGGATTTCTCCAAAAAGCTGATTATGTTGGATGAAATTGAAAATCTGTTAGAACCTTATATACTAGCTCAACCTTATTCATAATAATTATGGGCTACTTATCAGAATATTGCTAGAATCATAATAATTTAATAATTAGGGCAATTTATGTATAGGACATTATGGTTTTACTGATGCGGATATGCATTATCTTAGTACCTAGTTATTAGCAGTTCTAAGCTGTTATCGTTTTCTATAAGCTGTTTGAATGAAATAGGAAGGGCTAAGCTGTAGCAGTTCTAAGTATATTAGCATGGAGCATCAATATTCATATATGAAAATAGTTTCCACGTCAACAGAATTAGGACATATAACAAATAAGATCATGACAGTTGGATTTGGTAACCCATTAGAGAAGCTATTGCGCGTTGCATCAGTAAAACCATAATGTCCTATACATAAACTCACTTTTCAGTCCAGTAAATCAAATTTAAGTCCGATTAGTTTCATTCATATCAACATTTGTCATTCCCCTAATGCCTCCCTTCTCCTATTGCATATTCTTAGAAGTACAGACCTTTTCAACTACTTCTATTGGAAAATAGTGAGGATTCATATATGAAAATACTTCTATATGTGTGAATGTGTCAGTCCAGGTCGACTTATTGTTTGCTCAACGCGAATGAGATGATTTGGAACTCTTATAGACTTGGATTCAGGTCGTGAAGAAGTGTCCCCCTCCCTCTTTTTTGGGGTTCATAGGAAGTGCAGAGGCCTGTATAATTTATCAAGTGAGGAATAAGAATATGATGTTCTGAGCCATGGAAATATGGATGTTACTTGCATCGCTGTTAATCTATTACCTGTCATGTGCAGGATTTTCATAAATCCCCCCTATCCCAGCCAAAAAAAGAGAAATAGAGTAGATAATCATTCACCATGGTCTTTCTAATCTGATGGCATCTGAAACATGACATTAGACACAAAAAATCCACATAGATCATCACATAGAAGAATTAGAGGAGGAAGAAACTGAAAGAAGAATATGCTACTACCAAGCAACAAAGTTTGAATTTTAAACTTGAACAGATCAACCCAAAAAAAGAGAAAAAACAAACCAGCTAATTACCCTTCTCAACTCCTTTATTTTTATTGTCCTAATTAAGATAAGAGCTGGAAAAGACTAGGCACTTCAATACAAAAATAACCAGAAAAATTGTTAAATGTAAAGTTAAAAACTGAGGTTGGTAAATGTAAAGTAAAAAACTGAGGTTGGTAAGAGGGAACAAAAGAAAGATTAGAGTAAGTGTTGGAAAAGATGGTCAAAAGATTGATAAGATGAAAGAAAAGGGCAAAGGAGGAAGTATGCAGTTAAGGCCTAGAAGCTTAACTGGAATCTGTAGCAAGATCAAGTGATATTTGAACATTTTAAACAAAGACATATCATTGTTACAAGTGGAGGTAAAAGAAGTTCCCCTTTCCATGGGTAAACCGAAACATAAGTTACATTAGAATAGTAGTTGGTCATAAAGCATGCGTGTCCAGATTAAAGTTTCTACTGTGAGACATTTCTACAACAACAGAACTTATTACAGAAAACTCTGCCAGACTACTCGGAATAACCAGCGGATGTTCACGTCTCACCACCAAACCAAACAGCAGATCAGGTTCAATCAGAAATGAAATTCGCTTAGTGCACGACAGTTACAGGGCATGATGCATTGTTCACCACATGGTTGCTTACACTACCTAAGAAAACCCTGCACAAAGAAAACAAGAATAGAAATGTAAGAAAGCCTGCTTGTTTGCATCTGTCTTCCTTGTTTAATAGATGACACTGTTTCTTTTCTGCCATATTTAAAAAACTTGTCTTAAGACAGAATGAGGATTTTGGCAGTTCATATCTTTTTTCATGTAAACTCAATTTCGTTAAATGATCGCGATCAATTTCTTCAGACACAGAGTAGAAATTTATAAACCAAAACCAACCTTTTAAGTGGATCGAGTCCTCTGTTCACAATGCTGGGATTCATAATAGCTACCCCCCACACCCTGCTCGTCCCATGTCAGTTTTTCTGAAGAGAAAAAAAATATCATAATGCTAACTTATTTTTTATGTGCAGATGCTAAGGGTAATGTTGTAGCGGTTAGTGGCTCTATTCACCCGATCGACTTATGGAGTAACAACGCCGTCAAGTATTGTGTGGATTTCAGTGACTTGTACCAACCGCTTAGGAAAGGTGGACGTCATTTGGTTAAATTTATTGGTAGCATTGCAAAGGTAGAGGCCTATTGTCCAATTGGAGAAAAGGATTGGCATCATGTCGATGGCGATTTAAAAGCTAAGATGACGGATGAGATATATGTAAGTAATAATCTTTGATCCCTCTTATTAAAAGCTGCTAGTTTCCAGCCTTTTGTTTCCAGATTTCAAAAGCCATATGATTAAGTTTTTTACAATGACCTTTAAAAAAGGCATACGTATACAGTTATATTAGTCATATTTATTTCATATTTCTGTATTTAGTTCTAAAAATAACTGAAAACTGGGAGCTAAAAGGATAATTAGGTCTAGAGTTTTTTTTTTCCCTTACTCAGTAGTTATATGGAGCTCTACTTAAACAGAAGTTGTTCCATACCTTCAAATTTTGGAAGCAAGAACTGTCATGGGGTGGTACAGCCTAGAGGTTGGACGGGATCATTGCTGAACAGAGAGAAAATGGATAAAAAAGAGAACAATAAGAATAGCTTCACACAGAGCTAGAGAAGAAACTCAACCAATTCTTACTTATAACTTATTCAGGTAGTAAAGGAACTTGTTTAGACAATGGGTGGATAAAAAAGATGACCTACTTGTTTCATTCTGCATAGTCAAGCTCGTGATCATGACCAGTGTCACATAATTCGCAATTCGTTTTGGAACGCGGAACGAATTCGGGAACGTGATTCGCTGCATAGTGGTTTGATTTTAGGGAGGATCCCCTTTATCCTCGAATTGTGAATTGGCGAATTCCAAACTGGAACGTTCGAACGAATTCGCAATTCGCATACACCCCTAGGGAATTATGTGACTCTGATCATGACCAGGTAGAATCAAGAAGCGTCCTACTCATTTGAGGATAATCCACGACAGACGTGCTCTCTTTAACCAGGTTCAGGAAAATGCCAGCGAATATCAGGGGGTGGCACTTACTATCTCGAAGGGAAAAATCTGCAAGATGACTTGGTGATTAACTGATGTACATCAGGACCAACACCTATGCTGGTGGTTTACTAATACGTTTTGTATGTGTTTGTCCGATGTATTTGTTTACTGCTTTTGTTCATTTGTTTTATGAGTTGAGATCCTATTGTAATTTCTTTTAGGCTGATGATTTTATTCTTCCTATCTGCAATCTGCAATCTGCAATCTGCATCATTTAACTTTGCTGAATTCTAATAGCTTTAGCTCTTTATTACAATGATGGTCAGAAAATCTACTTGACTGCTGTTGTACCCTGTTGTAAGGAATCATAACCTTTCTATTTTTTCTTTTTATTTTCTTGAAGGCACGCTTTGTGATTCCTAATGAACCTGAATATGCTAAACAAATACTCAAGCGTGCCAGTAAAAGTTGGAGGCAATATAAACACTCTCTTAAGTCGCTCTACTACAAACCAGATGAGAAAACACTTACAGATATGTGCAATATAAAGCCACTACCACATGGAATTTCTAGTCCTCGGTGGATAAAGTTGGTAAAGCATTGGGCTTCAGATAAAGGGAAAGTAAGTATTATTTGCAAGATTGATCTTTGATAAATTGTTTTGAATTTTCTTGGTGAAGAATAATTATCTTGTTGATATATCTCTATGAATATGATGTGCAGCATTTGGCAGAATGTGGAAAAAAAGCACGGGCGAACCACAATCAATTCCACAGATGTGGTTCTAGCAGCTTTGCGAACAAGCAAGCTGATTATGTATGAATCATAAACATATATGATTTTGTATTCATTTCGGATGAATTAAGCCTCTAATTTTACTTAATATTATTTCGATATATGAACGCTAAACATTGTACTTTGATTCTTCTTGCAATACTACTCATAGGAAGATAAGCATGGAGAAAAAATGAGCTTATTAGCTCTTTGGATAAAAATTCATGTAGGAAAGGATGGAAGCTTTCTTCCAGGCACTGTCACTGAAGATTTTCTGGTATGAGTCCATATTGAACTGACTTTTAAGCTTTTATTCAATCTAAAATGATACATTTTTTATCCTAACTTTTTTGTGTAGGATGACACAAAGGCTAAGGCTGAATCGTTGAGGCTTGCATACCCTTCCAAGTCTCAACAAGAAATTGAAGATGAAGCCTTTGAGCAGACCATGTATGATGGAGAGATTCCAAAACGTCCTGTAGGCTATGGACTTGGAGTTCGAAAGGGAGATATTTACGGGGTGCATGGTGTATTGAAGAAGCAAGGGTATGGGAAAGTTCGAAAGAGGATTGTGGTAGTGGCGAATGAGAAAGAAGTGTCCGTTCAGAACAAGAAAATTGATGTACTTGAGAAGGAAAATGAAAAGCTAAAAGCTCAGGTTGAACAAAATAACTTATTTGTCAAGAGTCTTGTTGGAAAATTTTCTCAGTTTGTGGGAAAGGTTCGTAGAGGAGAGGCTTCAATGCAGCTTCTAGAAAGTGCACAAGCAGCCTTGCAAATACCTGATGAAGAGGTATGCATTTTGATTTTAGCTACTGTTTATTTGTTATCTGACTTTAGCTTTAGAATCTAGCTAGAACTAGGGGTTTGCAAAAAAATCTCCAATTAGTGCATTCACATAGTTGGAAAATGGTTGCTATTGTAATATTGTAATGCTGCTAGCATGTAATGAGTAGTATGTAGTACGAAGTAATGGGTTTATTGTTGTTGCTCTTGCTGTTATTGGAGAAGAAGGGGAGTTGTTGAATGTTACGAGTTAACAAATCACAAGTAGTGTCCTAGTGGGTTGACAAGTAGTGGGTTTGATTCAAACCAATTGAAGGATGTAGAATATGTAATTGAGTAACGGAGGCAGTAACGTATGCATATTCAAGGTAACAAATAATATATGACAGCAGGTACAACAAGTATAAGACCATTTATAACTCTATCCGAAAATTCCCTCCTTCATATGCAAAATTATATAGATACAGTTATGACTTGTGATACATAACTGTTTTCTTGAATTGCTCCTCTTACCAATTTATCTAGTGTATTAATTGCCTTCTTTTCTTGAGCATAATATTTGAAGTCAAATGATATGTTTATATATCTACTTGTTAATTACATGTTGTTATTTTTTTGAAGGTCGTCGAGATTGTTGAAGGCACGACAAAAGAATGAAGGGACACTTGCGCTTCAAATTAAATCTTAGTTATTAGCTTTTTAGGGCTTTAGTTTGGAATTTCTTTTGTTTTTCTTGCCTTTAGTAGATACGTTTTGAATTTATATTATGTTTATGGTTTGGACAAATATATGTTATGATTTTAGTACTTGAGCTTCAAATTAGATTTTAATTATTTGGCTTTTTGGGGGCTTTAGTTGGGTTTTTTTTGCCTTTAGTAGATATACTTATGTACTATTGGACAACTATTTGTCAGGATATTAATTAAAAGTACGGGTTTCCATTATATTGTATTACATTTTTATATAATGTCATTATTAATATTAATTTATTTAATTCTAGGTTCATTGCCATTTTAATTTCTATATTATTATATGGACAATAAATAAATAATAATAATAATAATAATAATAATAATAATAATAATAAAATAATAAGAATAATATATAATAGGGTAATTGAAAAAAATCACATAATCTCGACGCTTTTTTGTTTCGAGATCTTTCATTCATTAGCATTTCTAGATTTACCAATAATTATTGTCACAACGCTTAAAGGCGTCGCGAACATATAGAGGACATCAAAAAGCGTTGACAAATGAGCGTCGGCACTTTTGGGAGGTAGCAGCTGGCTCCTCTAATAGGGCGACACTTTTTTTTTGTATGCATACACTAAAAAGCGTCGAGGTTGGCGACGCTTTTAGGCGTCCATAAATCTTGACTCAGTTTTTCTCGACGCTTTGTAGGTGCGTCGAGAGGAAAATTCTCGAAGCTTTTTGGCGTCGAAAAAGTGGGTTAAAAGCGTCGCAAAAGCACGGGATTTGTGGGAGTGAATATAGACTAAATTATATTGTATTAACATATTACGTGGTTATTTATCTGCATAAATATAGATATGAATCGATATTAAGTAGAGGCCATCAATGGACGAATTTGATTCTTGATCTTATTCATAACCTCACCCCCGAACTCAATCAATGGTTCATTGACCATTAATGGAGTCATGACAGGGAAATCTACATTGGACAAGTTCCAATGTTGTCCCAAGGTTTCCCAATGTCCAATTAGGTTTATGAGTCTTCCTTTAAAGACTTGTCGGCGACTTCTTCTATTTCAAAACGTTTTTCAATAAAATCTTTACAATGAGATAGTCAAATACGCGCTCATCCCGCATACGTGAATAAAAACACGCCTACATACACTGGAAGTTGTTCTCAACAAGGAGCACTGCTGCTACTGTTCTCGGCATGGCCGACACGTATATCTGTATCTTATCTTGTGGTAAGAGCCTGGCAACGGTAGGAAGTTTGCTTAAATGCTCTTTCACCATGGCGAAAGCCTATGTTTGCTCTTCTCCCCACTCAAATTCCTTGTTTCCCCTCAAAACTTCGAAGAACGGGAAGGCCTTGTTGGCTGATTCAGAGATGAACCTTGGGTTTTGGCAAGTCCATGACGGCCTTGACTTTCTCATGATTAGCATCAATTCCCCTTTTGCTGACTAGGAACCCCAAAAACTTGTCGGATTTGACACCAAATACACATGTTTTAGGGTTGAGTTTCATTTGGAAGCGCCTGAGTGTTTCAAATGTTTCTTGCAAATCTTGGAAGTGGTCCTTCTCGGTCTTACTTTTTACAACAGAGTCATCTACATACACTTCCATATTCCTTCCCTTATGAGATTCGAACACCTTGTCAACCTGTTTTTGATATGTCGCTCTTGTGTTCTTTAACCCGAACGGCATGGCTTTGTAACAGAATAGTCCGACATCTGTGACGAAGGCTGTTTTATTTCTTCCTATTTCCTATGAAATGACTTATTTGGTGATACCCAGAATAGGCATCCATGAAACTTAACATGGCGTGACCACTTGTCGAGTCGACAAGCCGGTCAATTCGTAGTAGAGGGTGGCAGTCCTTTGGGCAAGCTTTGCTGAGATCAGTGAAGTCAACACACATTCTCCACTGTCCGTTTGCTTTATTCACCATGATAACATTTGCTTGCCATGTAGGGTAATCACATGGCTCAATGAAAATCGGCTGCCAAGATTTTGTCGACCTCCTCTTTGATGGCTTTATTTTTCTCTGCCGAGAATGTTCTCTTTTTTTGTTTTACTAGCCTTATGGACTCGCCAACATTCAAATGATGTACCATAACGTCTGGATCTATGCCCAACATCTCATCAACAGAGAATGCAAACACATCTACATTCTTTCTTAGCAGGGTAATCAGATTGAATTTAACTTCGGGTCTATGTCGGCCCAATCTTGATGATCCTTTCCTTATTGTCGTCAATAAATTTTTTCAGTCTTTCCTCCAGGTTGACATACTTCAACAGTAATTCTTCACTAGTTATCTTCTTGTTTTCAGGGATTGGTTGAATACAACTTCTTTTGGTGACCTCTTCATCAAGATCTTATCCTGCCTTTCTTTTCTGATTTGTGTCTTTCATCATAGTGTGGTTTCAAGATCGGGCTGACTCTGGCTACCCTTCACCCTCTCTGGCTGTCTGACATTAGACATGTAAACCATGGTCATATGGTATGTTGACATCACTGCCTGTGCATCATGAATTAGCGGGCGACCGGTGATAGCATTGAAAGCTGTTGGGACATCTAGCTGCCACAGTGTATCATGTTTGAAAAGCCCAGGACCATTCTTACTGGCAGACATCAGTTTAGAGACCTGATATTGTAATGAAACAAATTAAATATGATCTTTGTATTAGAGTAAGGAGTAGATTATCAGAGTAATGGAGTTCAAGTAATAGAGAGTGGTTTAGCCATCTTTATATGGAAGACTAGGGTGGTTTGGTAGGTGTGGTTGGCTTAGTTCTGTTTCTTTGTTGCTCTTTTCTAATGATTGTGTTTAGCTTTTGGTCGGCTTTGTTTTTGCTCTGTTGTTGTTGTGAGAGCTAGTCTAGGTTGTATTTGGTGGCACTTTGTTGCTTTTTGGTAATACTAATTATATTTTATAAAAAAGAATGCTGTTGGGACATTTACTACAAGGAATTCGACCATCAATTCTCCTGCCCTCTCATCTTGGCCAATTTTCACCGGCAACTTTATAGCTCCTTTAGGTATAACGGAAGCTCCAGTGAACCCCGTTACAGGATAATTGAAGACTTTCAGATGTTCAATGCCAATGTTCATCTTGCTGAAAGTAGTCGTGAACAAGATATTGGCGGACTTGCCATCATTAGCCAGTACTCTATGGATTATAGAGTTTGCGACGTTTAATGTCATGACGAGAGGGTCGTCATGAGGAAAGATGATGCCTTCTGAATCTTTTTTGGTGAAGGTGACCGTTGGCATAATTGGCGGTTCAGGCCACTTATGTGTCTCATGTAGATTGACTTGGTGACATAATTCTTTTAAACTTGCCTTGGCTCCACTGGCTGTCCCGCCATATACAATGTTGTAAATCGATTTTTTTTGCAAGTTTGAATACAATACTCTTACTTACCTATCAAAAAAAAGGATAACCAAAGATAAGAAATAAATTCCACAATCAGGAATTAACATTCAAAACAACAACCTTAACAAGAAGATATCCAACACAAATCAAATCTACCAAGCAGCAATAACAAACATTAAACATAGTTAGACAACACAGTTAAAATAGGGAGGTACAACCAATACCATCTCTAAACCAAACAATGGCAGAGATAGACTTCAAGAAAATCGACAAACCATAATACTAAAACAGAGAAACCCTAACCTAATCTTTACCTTTACCATCAAGATCGGGTTAAGTCCGAAATCACAAGACAAAGACGACAAGGTTAACTCCAGTAAAAGGTTGTCAATTCCCTAGTTAAACATATCCAACAATCCTCGAATTTAGCATTTCCTATCCCAAACAAGAAACCATAACCCTAAACTTAACCTTCACCAGCGATATTATCGACGGAGACGTTTGGGAAAGCTTTGGAGATAGGTTTCCCGATGTTGTAATAGGAATCTGAGTGATTCCTCCCCACAGAGACTCACTTAGCTGACTACTCGAAAAGAAACCGGTGAGAAGCCGGCGAGAAAAACTAAGCTGAAACCAGTGGCGGATCCAGGAATTTGAAAATGGTTTTGTCACACTAACGCAAATCGGCAATACAACCAATGACCAATACATTAAAAAAATCATAAAAGTTTCCAAAAGCAAAATATTCATATTACAACCAAATAGTACTTATAAAATATTACAATTGTTCTCGACGAGTTTTCATGTTTTGATATCGATTTATAATATCATCCTTGCTAACATTCAAAAATATTTCTTTCTCTAAATAAGTAATCAAGCAATCATTTGTAATAATATCATCCTTAGTAACATAATTCCTAAATCACAAATTCACAACACAATCATTTGTCAATTTGGCATCCTAATCTAATTCCTAAATCACAACACAATCGTGATTTCAATTTTCAGCAATAAATACATTACAAATGACAAATTTTCAGCAACAAATGATATCCAAATGACAAAATTAACATGATTCAATTTTCAGCAACAAATGAAATCCAAATGACAAAAATACACAAATACAAAATCTTTAGTAACCTAAATACCTAATTTTCAGCCACAATTGAAAAAATCAATTTTCAGCAACAATGATTCAATGAAGAACTGAAGAAGCGATTAAGCGAAGAAGGTCAAGAATTAGAAGAATACCTAAAGTATGCGCCGCTGGCCACTGCCGGCCTGCCGACGAAGAAGAAATGAAGAACTGAAGACGAAGAGTGACTTTGAAGCACGGCGAGTCGGCTGAACAAACGAAGACGAAGAAATGAATACCTGAACTCTATAGCATGGCGAGTCGGCGACGAGTCACGACTCACAAGTGGCTGAACGAAGGATTGAAGAATGACCTGCAACCGCCGACGATGAACGAACTAAACGCGTGACGGCGTGGAGGACGCGTGTGGGTCGTGGGATTCAAGAAGGAGAAAGAGTTAGGGTTTAGTTCAGCGTGAGCAATGAGCGCTTGTTTTGAAATTTTTTTTTCCAGAAATATTAGTTGGTCACGTGACCAACTGTGACTACGTGTGGCTCCGCCACTGGCTGAAACAGAGCCGATGAGAAGATCACCGAACTAAGAGGACGTGGATGCTACAACTGCGTAGAGATGCCTCTATATTAACAAAGATAAGGGAGCACTAAGTGAGCAGGTCGAAAACAGCGGAGCTTCAAAGCTAGGTGGGGGAGACTCGACGGGAACCAACGGTGATGCCGTGTCGGTGCTCTGGTTAGCAGCGGCAAGTCCCCCCTAGGGTTTTCTTTTGGGCGAGAAAAACTTTTTTGTGGTAGTGATAATTGATTACCAGCTTTTATGGTATACACTCCGTGAAATCATATATGAAGCTAATGGATGATGCAACTGAGAGCAACAAGAAGAGGAATCATATCTATGTTTTTCTTAATGTTTAAGGCTTTATCTCATAGATTGTTGGGTTGTTGCTAATTTTCAGTTTCCACACACAGTGGCGTATCTAAAAACTTTACCATTGCAGTTCAAGTATGAACCATATTAGATTTGTATTTTCCTACCATATTTTATATAAAATTATATCTTAAAAAATCATCTTTAGTAACATACAATATGTTACTTAATTGTGTTGGAATGAGTTATCAACTGGTTTTGTTTAAAATGAAGGTAGGAATTTATTGTAAATTAAGAACTGAAATCATTGTTACTGGTTTCTGCGGTCCTTACATTGTTAAAATTTTTCTGTTCCTTACATGAATGGATGGTACAAAAATGAACAAAATATGAGTCAACATGACGTAAGACCGCAACAAGTGTCAAAACAATATTTATTATAAAATTTATACTCACCTTTTAATTTTCTAATTACTAATAAATCAATATATGAATATTAATACCAAAATTTTCTTTTTTTTTTGGAATTTTCATCATATACCCATAGGTAAATTTTTTATTCAGAATATATTTTCAATGTTTTTAAAAAAAGATTAATGAAATTGTGATATGATTCCAAGAACGGAATCTAACTTCATTTTCC
This sequence comes from Beta corolliflora, assembly GCA_947648045.1. Classification (NCBI taxonomy): domain Eukaryota; kingdom Viridiplantae; phylum Streptophyta; class Magnoliopsida; order Caryophyllales; family Amaranthaceae; genus Beta; species Beta corolliflora. Next base: position 299,065 of record CANSZD010003502.1, read on the forward strand.
TAGATTTCACTCGATAAATTCCAATCAGGTTCCTAAACAGAAGGGGATTGGAGTATTCATGGGTCGGGGTTGTCAGTTTGTGTTTGAAATTAACGGAAGTTAATTCTGTTTTTATATTAGCGATGACAATATATTTCATCGCTCTCAAAACTCTTTATCTGAACGCTGCTCCCTATTTTTGGGGGTTCATAGTATGCTCACCGAGTTACTTTTAGTGAGTCAAGTTGCTTGTTAGAATCTCACAAGTCTGTTGCCACTGGCTCGAGTCTTTCCTACCCTTTCGGTTCTATCCTTGATCTCAAAATTCCCTAGGTTTTCAAGTGTCTTTAATGCTTATCCTCCCAACCGGCACGTAATCATCTTCAAGGGTCCAACAGAGAAGAGCTTTCTATTATTTTTGCTTGTATGTTGGATTTAGTTTGTATTCTAAGTAATGTAAGGGCATTTGTTGCTCACTTTGTCTTGTTTGTTCTTGTAAGTGCGTTAAATGGCCTTGTAGTTTAGGTTGTATTTCCTTAAAGTTTATTTATGATAGATGAAGCCAATGTCAAAAAAAAAAATTTGATTTCACGATCAACATTTTTTATTTTAGTAATTTCAGCAACATCTACAGTAGAGGTGGAGCGATGAACAATAAACTTAGCCAAATCTCCAGAAGTTGAACACACTACCAGTTCCGATGCTTTAATTTGAGATTCAACATCATTGTTGTTCTTCCAAATTTTCTCAACCGCGGCACTATATGTAGCCTCGTAGGTCCTTCTTCGCCGATCTCATCATCTTCAGCACCCTTCATACTTTGATCAAACATTATCGGCCCGTTTGGTTAGTGGTCATAAATAGTGGTAATGGTAATGAAATTTAGTGTAAATTTGTAAAAATGTTCTCATGTCAATGACCATGAGAATGAAACTTTATCACAAAACATGGGTTTCCCTTTATAAATTTATATTACCACCCAATACCACCTTCCCAAGTGGTAATGGATAGTAATGAGATTTTAGGAAGAAAATGGATATCTTGGGATGGAGTAGCATTACCATAGGTAATGACATTGGATTTCTAGTACAAATTTACACTATAATGCATTACCATTCCCACCATTTATGGCCTCTTACCAAACGGGCCGTATGAGATTTTCAAGATCTCGAAGGAACATCCTTAATAGACTGGTGGATAGAGGACTAGGAGGAGGTGGTGGAGCAGAATTGGTGAAGAAGAATTGATGGTGCGTGAGAGTAGAGGATGAAGGAAAATTGGCGATGATGGTCCTATAATGGCAGAGTAGGTCAAAGGGGGAGAACAAGACAGCCTATTTTTTAGTGGGAAGAATTTGAAATTTAGAGAGTTTTAGAGGGTTTTATAGATTTAGAAGGTCAAACTTTAAATTATTTGGCACTAATATCTCTATTATATATGAGAAATCTTCAAAACTTTGGTTTCCACCCGTTTTGACCAATATACCTCTAACTAGACTAAAGAAAATCACAACACCTACACTCTATTAGTTTAAAAATAAAAATCAAAAAGAGGAAAACCGATCTAACAAAGCAGCAGCGGTTTCACCGATTCTTCGACTTTGCACGCATAGCATGCATATAAAGGCTAGTGTTAATAAATAAGAAGAGTACTACCCTTTAAAAAAAGGATTACTAATATAAAATCAATGTAGTGGGTCTTATTAGATTCCTCAATCACTGTTTTTTTTTAAATATTAACTTTTTATAACTTTTAATAATCGAACTTTCTAGTTGAGATAGTTAGAGAAATTTCATATGTTGACATTAAGTTTGAAAAAATCATAACGACTGATACAAGAATTCGGAAATTCAGATGGTGCCCCTCAATACAATTTTTTTTATGCTATGACCTCTTTTAATTAAAAAGCATTTGAAAATGATTTTTCTAATTTACAAAAATGTTTATAATAAAGAAAAAGAAAACCAAATGTACAAACCCCTGCCCCATCATCACCTTTTTCACCACTATCAACCACCATTGTCGGACCGAATTTTTTTTATAATCATAGTTCAACACCAAAATTGAAAAATGAGCCCGAGCTAAAATTGAACAAAAATTTCTTTTTCCTTTTTGTTTAGAAAGTTGTCAATTATTTAGTATGTAAATTATCGTATTTACTATAGTAATTGGAAACTAAAAGTAATATACGAAATAAAAAAATGTAGTAGACTTTTTATTAACAAAAAATTGGATTACAATTGGTAATTAGTTAGCAAAGTTGAGGTTGTGTTTACTTTGTCTAAAATTAACTTATATTGTCTAAACAAACTTATTTTTGTCCGAAATTATATCATCTTAAATTATCTGAACAAACTTTGTCTAAAATTAACTTATATTGTCTAAAATTCTCTTATGCATGTGTTGAGTTCGGTAAGTTGACGAAAACAACATATTTTGTTTGAACTTGCCTTAACTTATTTGAACTTATTTTTTTTTCCGAAAGATATCCAAATAAGTTCAAGTAAATAAAAAATGGGGACCAATACTCTCATGTTTGGGTTTATAGTTAAGCATATTCATAATTTTGTCGTCCACAACCATTATGAGAAATTTATGGTACAACCATTTAGTTACGTGGTATTACAGTCCTCTCTCAACCCTGCAAAAAGGGGAATGGTTTTGGGAATTAATGAAGAACAAAAATAACTTTTAAAATATTTTGATTGGCTGATAATGATTTGATGAAACATCGTAAGATTTACAAGGGTTGTAGGGGATTTTATCTCGAAAACCGAACCATGAACTATCGAACGAAGTTATTACATATAATCTCTTAGAATTATTTCATCTAGTCGCATAATTTTTTTTGGATATATTTGAGCGGTTGATTTTAGTTAGTTTGTTTTGTGAGGTTGTATTGTTCTTGCCTTAAGGTTCAACTCATTTGCCGATTGGAACACCTAATAAGGCAAATCTTAGAATCAAAAGTTAGTTCCTATTTTCTTCTTGGACTTCTTAAACTAAAAGGTTGACTTACATGATGCCCAAATCCAAGATTTGCAGGTCTTTCTTTCTAGTTTCAAAAGTTTCCTAATTAGAGGCGGCTTTGGGCTCGTGAAATAGAGGCGACCATATATAGCCCAAAAAACAGGGGCCCCAAATATATTTTGTTTTATTGATTGAACATCTCACAAATGAAAACGTTTGTAGTGGTAGTACCGAGCGCGTAAGTCCTATATAATTTAATATGGAAAGGTAAGGAGAACAAGCACCCTTGAGGGAGAATTTTAGATAATTCCTGAAAGTGAACTTGGTGGGGATCAATCCCTCGAGGCCTCAATGATAAGAATCGGAGTTGGAGATAAAGCATTGTTCGTCTGTTCTGCATCTCACTTCTCAATTCACCCTCCAATCTATATGAAATCCATCAATAAACTATTTTAATAAAAATGGATATTAAAATGATATTTAAGGTTTATTCCTCGAGTTGGGATTATGATGGTCCATCTCCCGTTTTTTGAGGGGATAATCTATTTCCTAAATCAATGGTTGATATTGCTTGAATGGGGAGAATATGAGGGTTTTGGGGATTTCTTTTTTTAAACTAGCTTAAATGTCATCATCTTATAATAGAAAATGGATGAAAAGAAATGGAACGGATCTTAATAAGTATTCCTCTATCTATTGTTTAATCTGGACCACTATAGGCGATGACATAAATGGTGTAACTATGTACTATCTAAAGAAGAAAACTCCCTTGAAAGACAGGATTCTCTCTCCCTCGAGAAGTGGTAACCCTAACCTACTTCCCGAGGCGGATCTTGCCGTTTATCCGGCAGTTTCTTCAGTCTCGATGGCTGAGGAATTGGCGACTATGTGTTCTAACCTAAATCTAGAGGATGATACAGATGGTATTATGGAGTTAGGAGACGTTTCTTCAGCGATAGTAAATGACAAAGTTGCGCTGATGCTGGTTGGACGTTTGCTAACAACGAGATCAATAAACCTTGATGTGTTTAAACGCACAATGACCCAGGCTTGGAACTTACAAGGCAGAGTGATAATTAGGGTTATTGACACAAATCTTTTTGCTTTCCAACTATTTCATTGGAGAGACAAAGAAAAGATTTTGGACGGAGGACCGTGGTGTTTTGATAAGCAATTATTGAATCTAAATACGATTACTGACGATGAGCAGTCGAATCAGGTATCTCTTGATCACTCCCCTTTTTGGGTGCGTATTTACAATCTTCCGTTTAATTGTCGAACCGACGAAGATGTGAGAGCTAAAACTGCTAATATGGGGGAAATAATCGAGATAGAAGATGATGATTTTGGGCTGGATAGATGTAGACGTGTTAAATTATCTATTAATGTTAACAAACCCTTGCGACATAATCAACGAATACGTAACAAGAATGGGGATCGATGTGGTTCGAATTGATTTCAAGTATGAAAGGTTGCCTTTTTTCTGTTTTCTTTGTGGACAATTAGGGCATAGTGAGAAGGATTGTAGCCATGTTAGTGAAGAACATGTTGAGCAGGGATATGGATGGGGTCTTTGGATTAAAGCTTTGCCTCGCAAAGGGCGAAAACGTGAGAAAGATGAAGTTCAGGCAGTGTGTGCGACAAGGAAAAACCTATTTTTGTGTAAAAAATAAGTTGAGGTTGCTATTGTTGTCCCGGTGGAGAAGGAAGATATGGTGGGGGTGCTGAAGGAGCCGGTAGAGGAAGTATTGGACCATAATGCGGTTGTTGTGTCTTCCAGTGCTGTTGTGGAGATGGAGACTGTGTTGGTTCATACTCAAGGGGTGAGTACGGCTGAGAACAAGGTGGAAGAAAGAGGGGGGAATGCTCTAAATAGGGGAAACTCGAGCCCTGTCTTGTTCTCGGTGGGGTGGGTTGATGCTAGGCATAAAAAGAAGAAGAGGTTGTCTCGGCAGGGCAAACTAAGGGTGCTGTCAGTCCAGAGAATTTAGAGAGGGAAGTGGTGGGGAGTGCTGGTAGTCAAGGGAGTAAAAGAAAGGAGATGGAAGCTGATGGTGATGACTTTGATGATGTGATGACTGATGGGGATGGTTCGGCTAAAAGGCTGAAATTGTTTATTGATTCTGAGAAAGTAGCGGAGGTGGGTGCTACCCCACCCAGCGAACAACAATGAAAATACTAAGCTGGAACTGTTAAGGGCTCGACAATCCCTTGACAGTTCTAACTCTCCGGAATTGGTGCTGGAGAGATAGGCTGAATATCGTCTTTCTTATGGATACGATGATATATTCTAAAAAGCTTGAGATTGTGCAGAGGCAATGTGGGTTTACGAATGGCATATGTGTGAGTAGTTTTGGTAATTAAGGTGGCATGAGGTTTTGGTGGCGTGATTTGGAGGTCGACGTGCAATCGTACTCCACTCATCACTTTGCGGTAAATGTGTTGAATGATTCGGGAATTATGTTGTGGAAAGCGGTGGGGATTTATGGGTGGCCGGAAGCGATGAATAAGCACCTAATGTGGGCGTTGATGAAGGAGTTGGCGGATGTGTCTATGCCCATGCTATATTTTGGTGATTTTAACGAGATATTGAGCCATCAAGAAAAAGAAGGAGGGGCTCGCAGGGGGGAGAGACAAATTGATTTGTTTCGAGATGCTCTTGATGCTTGTGAGCTTCGTGATTTGGGCTACAGAGGCAGCTGCTATACATGGCAAAAGGGGAAGAATCCGGGCTCTATTGTCCGGGAAAGGCTAGACAGGTTTCTTGCAAACGAGAGTTGGGTGGCACTTGTTGAAAATAATGAGGTGATAAACATGCCTATTCACTGTTCAGACCACTCGCCAATCCTTCTCAAAGCTGGCTGTGAGGAGCGGTTTAGAAGGGGGGCGAAGAGCTTCAAGTTAGAAGCACTTTGGCTTTCGATGGAGGAATGTAGGTAGGTGGTTGAGAGCAACGTCGGAGCAGTCCCTTTAAAGTTAGCCCAGGTTGCGGAGGGGCAGATCAAGGAGACGGAGAGCTCGTTGAAACGAGCTCAAGAGGCCACGCCTGATGCTGCTATGATACGACGATGTTCCAAACTCTCTTGCAAACTAGATGAACTTCGTAGATTAGAGGAGTCGTACTGGCATGCGCGCGCAAGGGCGAATGAGATAAAAGATGGTGACAAGAACACGAAGTATTTCCACCATAAAGCCTCTCAGAGATGCAAAAGAAATTACATTAAGGGGCTTGTGGATGATGAGGGGGTCTAGGTAAACTCGGTGGAAGGCATGAACAACATTGTCACGAAATTTTTTGAGGCATTATTCACTTGGAGTAATCCGCATGATATGGAGGCTGCTCTAGAAGGCATTAATTGTGTTGTTACATCGGAGATGAATTTGATGCTGAACAAGGAGCCGTGTGGTGAAGAAATAAGGAATGCATTATTCCAAATGCATCCTAATAAAGCTCCGAGAATTGACGGTATGCATGCGTTATTTTTTCAGAAATTTTGGGACATTGTGAGTGGGGATATCATAGTATATGTGCAAAGTTGGTGGCGTGGCAATGTTGATTTAGCAGATATTAACAAAACTTGTATTGTGTTGATCCCCAAATGCTCTGATCCGAAATGTATGGGTGAGTTCCGTCCTATTAGTCTCTATAATGTGCTGTACAAAATAATCTCTAAAGTGTTGGTAAATAAATTAAAACCTATGTTGGGGTCGATTATTTCGCCAAACCAAAGTGCCTTTGTGCCCAAACATCTAATTACAGACAACGCTCTGGTGGCTTTTGAGATATTTCATGCTATGAAGAGACAAAGTGAAGGTAAAGATGGCTCGGTGGCTCTGAAGCTTGATATGAGGAAGGCGTATGATCGTGTGGAATGGGGCTTTCTGGAACGAGTCATGTACAAGATGGGGTTCTGTAGTACTTGGGTGGCTCGTATTCTGCAATGCATTAGTAGTATCTCATTTTCCTTCAAGATTAATGGTTCTGTGTCTGGCTCTCTGGTTCCATCCCGGGGACTCCGCCAAGGTGACCCAATATCTCCTTACCTTTTCTTATTGTGTGCAGATGCATTTTCTCTTTTACTATCTAAAGCGGCTCAAGATAATTTAATCCATGAGGCGAAAGTTTGTAATGGTGCCCCAAGGATTTCACATCTTTTTTTCGCGGATGATAGTATATATTATTTGCCAAAGCTAGTCTGCAGGAATGCTGTAAAATTGCTGACATTATCAGTACATATGAGAGAGCATCTGGTCAAAAAGTTAATCTGAGCAAGACTGAGGTGGCTTTTAGTAAATGCGTTTCACAAGTTCGAAGAGGTGAGATTGTTGCTACTCTTGGTGTTAAGGAGGTAGAGAGATATGAAACATATTTGGGGCTCCCGACTATAATTGGAAGATCAAAGAAGGCCATTTTTGCTTGTTTGAAGGAGAGGATTTGGAAAAGGTTGCAGGGGTGGAAAGAAAAATTGCTCTCAAGGCCCGGGAAAGAGATTCTTATCAAAGCTGTTGCTCAAGCTATTCCGACTTATATGATGTCTATCTTCCGCATTCCGGATGGGCTAATTGATGAGATCCATAATATTTTAGCAAAATTTTGGTGGGGTGCTAATGGGTCAGAACGTAAAATGCACTGGCATAGTTGGGAGTCTTTATGTCTTCCAAAGTCGATGGGCGGCATGGGGTTTAGAGACTTAAAAATCTTTAACCAGGCTTTATTAGCAAAACATGCTTGGCTTTTATGTATGGAGGAAAACTCTCTTTTGCACTCTATTTTTAAGGCTCGTTACTTTAAAAACTCCAACTTCCTTGATGCTACGAGGGGGTATGATCCGAGTTATACTTGGAGGAGTATTTGGGGTGCAAAGTCTTTATTGTTGGAGGGACTCAAGTGGAGAGTTGGCAATGGCATGAATATTAATTATGTTGTCCCTACTCCTAAGAGTGATAGCAATATGGAGATGAGAGTGTCGGAGCTTATTAATTATGAGAATGGTTGTTGGGATGGTGCTGTTGTGGACGCTACATTTGGAGAGGAGGATCGAGCTTTAGTGTGGGATGTTCCGCTATCAACGCTATGGCTCCCGGACTCTTTGTATTGGTGGCCGTGTAGGCATGGCGTTTTCTCGCTTCGAACTGCATATTGGTTGGGTAGATTGGGGAGATTGAGGGCATGAGAATTACAATTAGGGGCGAGGGAGAACAACTTGTGGAGAAGGGTGTGGGGTATTCAACGACCGCCCAAATTGAAGCATTTTGTTTGGAGGGCTTGTAAGGGGAGCTTTGGGGTTAGAGAGCGTCTCCATCATCGTCACATTGCAGATGATACAAGGTGTACAATTTGCCAACATGTGGAAGAATCTATTATACACTCCCTCTTTGAGTGTAATTCCGCGAAGGAAATATGGGCAACTAGTGAGTTTGGGAACCTTCTTCTACAAGCCCCATCCACTTATTTTGAAGAGAGGTTTGAGTGGGTGGCATCTAAGCTGAATAAAGAGTCTCTATGCACGTTCTTAGCCTTGGTCTGGGCTGGATGGTATTACTGCAACCTTGCGGTGTTCGAGACTGCTCCTACGGATGTGGTGAGTGTTGCTGTAGGCATTGTGAGGCTCGTGCATGACTACAACAAGTATGCAGGGGAGGTTTTCAACAAGGGACTTGAGGGGACTGCTAGCTCACCCTCTTCTTGGGTCCTCCCTCCGGATGGCTTTGTGAAAATTAATTTCGATGCGCACCTGTATGCGGGTGGAGGAGTGTGCTGTGGAGTGGTCATTCGAGATTGGCGTGGCTGTGTTGTGGCTGCTGGTGCGAAAAGATGGGCTGGGCGGTGGTCTGTGGAGATGGCGGAAGCTCGTGCTGCGCTATATGGTGTCCAGATGGCTCGTAGAATGCATCTTCGCAAAGTCATGTTGGAAGGAGATTCACTAAGTGTTTGTAATGCTATTGCTAAAAATGGTGTTGGAGAGGCGCCTATTTTTCTATGGTTTGATGAACTTAGATGTCTGAGTAGTTCTTTTGATATTTTTTCATGTTGTTATATTACGAGGTCGGGTAATTGTGTTGCCCATTTAGTTGCTCGTTGGGAGGTAGCTCCTAATGAAGAGGTGTATTTATCGAATGATTTTCCCCAAGGTTTATTAGAGCACTCCAATGGTTGCAATTTTGGCGCTTTATTTAAAAATTAATTGGGATAGGGCCATTCAAAAAAAAATTTTTATAACCTAACAAAAAAATTTTTTATAAAAAAAAAAAAAAAAAAAAAAAAAAAAAAAAAAAAAAAAAAAAAAAAAATTTTCTGCTTGGGCTTGATTTATGCTAGTTTTGGTGTGGTGTTTGCCCCTCAAAAAAAAAAAGGCGATGATATAATCAAATCATTAAATGCTAGATTGGACATTAATTATATGTTGATGTACATGACTATTTTATCAAACACTACTTTTACTCTCCCAAGAGGGTTAACATCGGACTTGATAAAAATCACCCTAGCTCTATTGAAACTATGAGTAGTCAGTCATTTGTCATGACAAATACCTACCTACATGCAATTGTCCCTGAATAATATAGTATAATCTACCTCAGGTTGGCACATGTATATACCAACCAAGGGCGATAATTGGTTCAGGCAACAACATGGCAGGATGAAAAACTGAAATGAAGTTTCCTCACTCTGTTTAGCTCTTACATTTTGTTTCGAATAGTTTTGGCACAGAAGTGGTTTTTCACTAATAGTGACTCTTATCACATGCATGGGTTAGGAGGTTTGTCTAAAAAACGTGAATTCTACTATATACGATAACAATCACGGCAAATTCCATCAGAAAGTGATTGAAATATCAGCCAAGTACTAATAGTGCGTTCCCCTAAAAAAAAAAGTACTAATAGTGCTTAAAGTTTGTGTTTAATTAATATTATTTACGATGATTGAGACGAGGTTTTGTTAACAATTATGGGCATAAACTATCGGTGTATGGGGTTAAACATGTAGATGTCTGGTTTAAAATGATAAATGTTATAGGTTAAATTGATAGATCTGATGGGTTAGGGTGATAGATGTTAAGTTAAACTGACAGATGTATGACTTAATGACAAGTTGTCTTTGGATTAATATTAGCTTGCTTTTCCCTAAAAAAAACAAATGAATGGCTTAAACTAATAGATGCCAGGCTTAAATTGATACCCGTCTCAGTCATGTCTTGAATTGAGATGGTCTCACACATGACTTTTAGGGGGTGTTTGGTTCATATAGTGGTATAGGTTTGGAATCAGGAATGAAAAAAAGGTGGTATAGGTTTGGAACTTGATACCTAATACCACGTGTTTGGTTTTATTTGGGAATGAAATTTTTTCTTTTATTTGATACCTAGAGGTATTGGTATGAGCCATACCCACCTCTCCCCTTGGGTTTCTATACCCCATACCTTATGGGTTTGAGGTATGGATTTTAAATCTATTAATTTATTAAACAAATACTAGGTATGGGTTTTGCTCATTCTAAAGTCTAAACCCATACCTCATACCAGAATCATATGAACCAAACACTCCCTTAGGGCCTGTTCTCTTCGGCATAAAACAACTGAACTGAACTGAATTGAATTGAACTGAATTGAACTGAATTAAATTATAACTAATTAATAGTAATGATAATAATTTAGGAACGGAATGAACGAACCGAATCGAATCGAACGGCGAATTAAATTATAACTAATTAATAGTAATGATAATAATTTAGAAATCAATTGAATCGAACCGAATCGAATTGAATTGAATTGAACTAAACTAAATCGAAGCGAAAATAAATTTGGAAAGCGCTTGCTAGTTTTTATTTTTAAATTTTTTTATGTCCCTTTATCTCTCTACTTAAATTTAGTTGGTCCAATAATTTACACCCTTGTTTCAAGAATATATTTTCTCTCCCATCTAAAAAGTTGGACTCTTCTCCAGAAAAGTGGAAGGACTCCCTTTCTATTAGGTCCCGAATTTCTTAATTCTGTTGATTATTTAATGGAAGGAGTACAACTTACTCATCAAAGAATATTTTCTTTGCAATTAATAAAATTTGCTATCGGAGAAGAAAAACAAGGCACAAAGGAAAACGAAACACCGAGAAAAATGTACTTATGTAGTCTGATCCCATTTTATATGTGCATAGCAAGCGATAATCAGAGTAATTTTGATTGTCATCAATTAGGGCCGGTTATGGGCCTGTGCAAGCTGCCCAATTGCACAGGGCCCCGAAATTTTGGGGGCCGCACCAAACAAAAAAAACGTTTCATCTCTATTCTCTGCCTTCAGATATGCTTTTTAATTTTCTCAACCTTCCATTAAGCTCCATTTAATTCTCCAGATTCTTCTCCTCCACTAATTATCAATTTCCATAAAAATTTAGAGTTTCTATATTCTATTATTCTGCAACTGTCATTAATTTCCCTGCTTTAACCAAAGTTTTCATTAATACTTTCAATCTTCCCCCTTCCTCTCTCAATCACAACGGGTATGAAATGAAGCCAAGAATTACAGTTAATGGAAAGATATCACCAAGCTTTTCTATGTCAAAAGGCTAAATTTATTATCCCCTATGTATTTCCACCTAATCTCAATAATTTCTCAAACAACCATTATACAAATCAGAATTTTAGTGGAAATAAATTATTCAGATTCGACCATTTGATTGATTTGAAGTACTCTCCAAGTCTCCAGTCCTCCATACTCCAATCTGGGCAATTTCAAGACTTTAATTGCATCACCAGATAATTTGCAGAAAATCCCAGATTTTTGTTTGAAACTATTCCACAATTAGAAGCAAACTTCAATCTCGTATGTAGTTTTCTGTTCTTGTTGTTCATTAGTGTGTATTTTTTTTCTGTTTGATTAATCATGGTGTAATTTCTTATATAATTAGTTGCACAAGTTTCTGAAACAGTCTCCAATTTTTGTTCTGGGTATATTTTGTAGCCTCACCTAATTCATGACTATAATGCAATTGTCACAACTATTGCAAATGCATTTAGTTTTCCCATATAGTTATAAGATTTTAAAAGATAATTATTTTTTGAAAGCACTAATGGATTAGTAGTGAAAGTGTTAGATATTCTGACTTTAGTTTGTTGTTTATCGTTTGCCAAATATGAAATGGGAATGGGAATATGAGATGAGAACGCTCCTGTCAGCTACACACCTACACATATACTTTTGCAATATCTATCCATTTTTCTGGTTGAAATTTATGGGTTAGATAGTTTACCATTAATTTTGCCTTCTATGAAATACTTGTGCCAAATAATAAAATAAAATATTGATTATCGCATAATTATTTGTATTAGGGGCCTCATTTTAAAGATTAGAACAGGGCCCCCGAAATATTTAAGACGGTCCTGTGACATCAATGCAAACAATAAGGTTTACTCAACTCCTTAGAAGATTGTTAATGTGGATCATCTAATAAACTTGGATATGGATATTTCTTGCCCACAATCTCTCATTTAGCGCAAATTATACATGATAATAGAAAAAAGCAACCGCCAAATGGAACAGCTGCAGAAAATATTAAAATAGGAGTCACAAACTATATTACCTCAGTTTCTAAATACATACGACATTTCTTGCTTAGACGGTATACTGTGCACTCTTTTGTTCCATAATATCTTTATTTATACGGGTTTTTCACCAAGTACCCTAAAGTTTTATAAAATTCACCAAGTACCCTTGCACGTTTCAAAATTCACCAGGTACCTTTCCCTTTCATGATAATACATCAAAATGCCCTTAATGACAAACAATGAGTTAACTCCGTTAGTCATTAACCCTTATTTTTAAAACCCTAATTAACCTATCTCTCCCCTAACCCTAACCCCACCACCGGCCACCTCGCCGCCCCCCCACCCCACTCCCACCAACGGCCCCCCCCCCTACAGGCCCCCACCCCTACCGGCGGCCCCCAGGCCCTCGCAGCCTCCACCCCCTCCAAGCCCCCCACCACCCGCAGTCCCCACCTCATCATCGGTAGCCCTCACCCCCACCAAGAACCCCCACCCTACCCCACCTCACCTCACCCCACCCCCAGCCCTAGCCGCCATAGCCCCGCAACCCCCCTACCCAACCCCTCGCAACCCCCACCCCACCCCCCACGAGAAGCCACCACGGGCCCCTCCCCTCCCCCCATTCCTCCTCTCTCACTCCTATCGTCGCTCTACTTCTCCTTTCGTGCTCTTTCACCGCCGAAAAATGTATCTTTCTTCTTCCCTCATATTCGACCGGCATCTTAAACCGGTCTGCGGAGGAAGAGGGGAGAGGAGTAAAGGAGATCTAGAGAGAGAGAGAGAGAGGGGGAGAGGGGGAGGAGAGAGGAGAGAGAGAGAGAGAGAGAGAGAGGGAGAGAGAGAGAGAGAGAGGAGAGAGAGAGAGAGAGAGAGAGAGAGAGAGAGAGAGAGAGAGAGAGAGAGAGAGAGAGAGAGAGAGAGAGAGGAGTAAAGGAGTTATGGTGGAAGAGGGAGGTTGGACGACGGAAAGGAGAGGGGGACAGGGGCGAAGGGGCATGGAGGGAGGGGTGGGGTCTGCGGGGTTAGGGGGATGCGAGGGGCGGGGCCGCCGATGGTGAGGTGAGCGCCTAGGGGGTTAGGGATTGCTTGGTAGGGGTGGGGCCGCTCGATGGTCGGGTGGGGGCATGCGAGGGGGTGGGGGCTGTTGGTGGAGGCCAGGTGGGGATGGCGGGCTGCGGGGGTGGGGCCGAGGAGGTGGTGGTGGTTAGGGTTTAGGAAGTGGTGTTAGGGCATTAGGGTGAGGGGTTAGGGAGAGAGATATGTTAATTAGCGTTTAAAAAAATTAAGGTTAATGACTAGCGGAGTTAACTGTCGTTAATCATTAAGAGCATTTTGATGTATTACCATGAAACTGAGGGGTACCTGGTGAATTTTCTGAAAACTCTGGGTATTTGGTAAAAAAACCGTTATTTATATATAAGTAAAAATTATAAAAAGTTGATATTATTAAAATATACATTAAGACGAATTAAATAAGATCATACTTCGCAATATTTTTTTTCTTATATATTTGTTAGAAAATATGGGATAAGGTTGATAGAATAGTGCTTATTTTGCAAATATTGCATGTATTTGGAAATAGATGAATTACTTGGTAACTGACGTGACATTCAACAAATATCCAAGTTGTTCAAAAAGCCAAATACAATCACCATTATCCTTAGCAACAGCAACAAGAGTCAATTGAAGTTGATGGCCAAAACAATGGACGTAGTAAGCAGAAGGAGTTTCATTCATAATCAAAGTTTTAAGTCCATTTATCTCACCTCTCATATTACTCGCTCCATCATAACCTTGACCACGAACTTTAGACAAACTCAACGAATAGTCCATAAGTAAAGATTCGATTGCTTTCTTAAGTGACAAAGCACTAGTATCCTCAACATGAACAATACCAAAAAAACGTTCACACACTTTCCCTTTCTTATACACATAACGCAAACAAAGGCCTAATTGTTCTTTTTGAGAAACATCACTAGACTCATCAGCTAAGATCCCAAAGTAGTCTTCACCAACATCTTCAAGAATGAGCTTAGTAGTTTCTTTGGCACAAGAATTAATAAGTTCCTTTCGAATGGAAGGTGCACTCATTTGATTATTCAAAGGAGCATTTTTCATGACAACATCCATAGCATCTTTATTATTTTTAGCAAGCCATGTTAAAAGCTCAAGAAAGTTTCCTTTATTACTTGATACTTCACTTTCATCATGACCACGAAAAGCCAAACCTTGTTGCAAAAGAAACCTCAAACACTTAAGTGAGTAAGTTAAACGGGCTTTATAAAGGGTCGTGGCTTCGGCGCTTTGGTGGTTCAAAGATTCATTAATTGATGCTTTTGGGTTAGTGAAAAGATGGTATTTCTCTTGAGCTTGGTTATGGGCGCTATTAATACCTCCAATATGCTTCTCAAACCTATCGGGTTTATTCCAACTCCTAAATCCTCCATTGACAAAAGAATCACCCCCCGGATAACTAGTTTTATCTTTGAACAAGTAACACACAAAGCAAAAAGTTGCATCTTTTTCAACACTATATTCAAGCCAATCATACTTGTCAAACCAAGAAACACTAAAACGGCGCATACCTCCTATTTCCCTTTGTGGAAAATCATGTGTCCTTGGTCGACAAGGCTTTTTAGCAATGTATCTTCTTCTCACGGCATCTTGATCATTAGGAGGATATGATGTAATTGGCCTCCTAGTTCCCGGATCATGTGGTAGGAGATCAAGATCATACATAACACTTGAAGCATTAGTTCTAAAACTACTTTGAGGCGTAGTTTCAAACGGTGAATAATTAGGCAATTCATCCTCATTTTCTTCTTGAATTGGAGGAGCTTCATGATTACTTTCTTCAATTATTGGAACCTCACGATTACATTCTTCAATTAGAGGTTCCTTTGATGTTGGAGAAGATGAAGTTGAAGACTTTGGTGATTTTCCTCCACTTCTCTTCCAAAAAGATTCTAAACTTTTGTTTTTCATCTTCCAAATCTAGTATAAAGTAAACATATTATTTGATATTAATTCCAAAGTCCCTTGTTTCAAATTACATTTCACAACATCTAATTTCAAATTCAACTAATTTCAATTCACAACCTCTATTTCAATTTCACATTTTCTAATCTCTAATTTCAATTCAAGTAATCTCAAATTCAATTCAAGTAATCTCTAATTTCAATTCAAGTAATATCAATTTCAATTCAAGTAATCTCTAATTTCAATTCAAGTAATCTCAATTTCAATTCAATTAATCTCTAATTTCAATTCAAGTAATCTCAATTCCATATTTCACAATTGCACAACATTTAAATTTCATTTTCATAATTTCTTATTTCAATTCAAAATATCAATTCACATCAAAATGAGAAGTCTATAGTTTATAAATTAGCAGAAATAAAAAAAAAAGAAAAAAATACCTCTACCAATAGGCAGTAGGGTTCTCAGTTCTGGGATTCTGCCTTCTTCTGGCGACCCGCGAGTCGCGACTGCCGTTCTGGCCTCCGGGCTCCGGGGAAGTGGCGACCCGCGTAAGGCGTTCTGCCGTCTGGCCTCCGGCCTCCGGCAAAGTGGCGACAAAAAGAAAGAAAGGCTCCGGCAAAGTGGCGACAAATAGAAAGAAAATAACGTTATACCAGTAGGCAATAGTGAGTAGTGTGAAGGAATAAAGAAAGAAAGAGAGAAGAAAAAGTATGAGGGAGAGGGAGTCAAAAAGAAAAGTAACGTTATACTGATTACTGAGTACTGACAGAGAAGCCCAGAGGAGAGAGAAAGAAAGGGACGCATCAATTCACGCGTGAGTAGTGTTTGTATTGGGCAGCGTAATTTTTTTTTTCCTTTTTGCTTTTATTTCCGTCAAATTTTTTTTTGGGAATGGGGGTACAGCTGTACCCACTGTACCCCTGTAAATCCGCCACTGACGTAACTCTTGTAAAAAAAAATTTGTACGTGCAAGTTGCATCTTCGGATCAACTCCCGACTCCTCCCTATATAAGTTAATAACTATAAAGATGCATGATTGCAATTCATAATCCACACCTCAGACAACGAAAAGCATATCACCTTTCAAAGTCTCAACCATCTCTTCATATATATACCCATTCTTGCTCTCCAGATTCCAAATATTTTCTCCTATTAAATTAGAATGGATATGCAACAAAATCCTATGAAGGAAGGCTCAGAGAAGTCGAGCTATGCTCAGAACTCACTCATACAGGTCAGCATTATCATTCTATAATTACTGCCTTACTGGGTTAGGCCCTAATCTTATTACGACGTCGATCTTTTATGAAGCGTAGATTGGTTGAATTATAGTTCCAAATCACATCTTTTAACACTTGTAATTTAGAGATGTGATAATCAGAGATAAATAATAAATCGAATCTTATATCACATCATCTTGCTTCTTGTTAATAGTTTCCAATAAGGAAAAAAATGATTTTTCTATATAAAAAACTCAATGCTAGAATGGTAGGCGCACATCAAAAATGAAAGTTCAAACACGATTTTGCTTGAATTTGTTCCCTAATTTCTCATTTTATTCTTATTGGTTTGGTAAGAACTTTACATGTTAGACTGTTGTTCCGACTTTTAATTTAGTTCCTTATTTACCACAAAGTCATATCGTCACCATTAAAATGTATTTCTCTTTCAAAAATTTGTTATTTATATTTCACATCGATATCAAAACATTATTTTTGTTGAAGTTTTTCATGTCGAGTATGTAAAACAGTTGAGAGCTACTGAGCTAGTAATTGAAATGTATCTTGACACGAATTTCTGACCCTAATCAGTCAACGAAAATGAGTATTGCATGCATTTTTTATGGTAGACAAACTCCATAATCAAGGCGTTTCCGGTGATCAAGGATGCTTTAGAAGGATTATACTCCAACATGACACCCGAATGTGTAATAGTAGCAGAACTTGGGTGTGCAACTGGCCCTAACTGGCCCTAACACACTTAAGCTAATGCCGGAGTTGGTGAAATCTACCTACCAGACATTCAGAGCAATGAATAGAAAACATATTCCGCAAATCCAAATTTTCTTGAATGATCTTTATTTCAATGACTTCAACACAGTATCAAGGTCCCTTCCTAAATTCATGAAAGATCTTGAGAAGGAAAGGCATGGTGATGTAGGGCCACTATTCATTTCGATGACACCAGGATCGTATCGAAAGAGAATTTTCCCTGATAATTTTCTTCATTTTGTACATTGTGCTAATAGTGCACATTGGTTAAGTAAGGTAAAGGTTTTCTCATTTCTATAAGGTCCATTATTCTTTGATCATCACTATATATTACTTCATCCGTTTCGTTAATCTTTGTTGCAATTTATATTTCATTATCTAGAAATCTATAATCACGTGTAAAAAGCTCAATCTCCAAAATTTATATTGAGGCAAATCTAACAAGATGACCCATGATTATCGTTTTGTTATTAATCTCCATGGACGGTCAAAGTACTACTATTTTTGGGGGAAACAAATACTCCCTCTTACAATTGGTGTTATAATCATAATGGAAAATCAAGCTAACCATTACTTCGAAATAAATGTTAGCAACGGACAAATTATCAATTGAAAGGATGAATTATGTTGTGAATAGGTACCAAATGCACTATCAAACGAAAACGGGGAATCATTAACAAAGGGGTGCCTTTACTTAACAGAGAGTAGCCCTCCAGAAGTGGTTAGAGCATATCATGAGCAGTTTGCAAAAGACTTCATTTCATTTTTGGAATGCCGCGCACAAGAGATTGTTCGAGGAGGTAGGATGGTCGTTAACATGATGGTTAGTTCAGAAACGTATCCACCCCAAGATATGTGGGTTGTCAAACTCATGAACATAGTGCTAAAGGATATGCTGCTTCAGGTACATATTTTTTTTTGCTAAGTAAGAAAGTAAATTCATGAACTCAGTTTACAACCTAAAGAACTCCTAAAGAAAGGCAAACCAACTAGGTTGCTTCAGGTACTTCTTTTACGGTTTTGTTTTCCGTTTGAAGCTACTTGCTTTTTAGTTGTTCAACCAATGGGCCAAGCACGATGCTACTCGAAAAAACCCGGGTTGGATGGAATTATCTGTCCCATATTTTGGGTTGGGCCTAATATGATTGTTTTCGCAAACATTCTAGGCTTTGGGCATGATGTTTAGGCTTAAAATTCTGTTTTATAGTATAAATCAGTCTTAAACTTGAAAAGCCCTATGTAGCCCAATATTTCCGGGTTCAAAGAAAGAAATTCGGGCGAACTTGATAGCTTGGCCAGAAACATGACACTTTTTTGGGCAAAAGTCTGGCCAGTTTAGGAGATTCATGAGCATGAAAATAACTACTCACAAAGCATATTTTGGGTTGGCTTTTAGAAAATGTAAATTTTCCTAAATGAAAAATAAGAATGAAAGGTACCTGTATCTAGGTATATCAACCTCATATAGTTAAAAAAAGAAGTATTGTGCATGTAGTCATATAATTCTTACAATAAGGGTATGATCAAATTAAGTTACTATTACTTCTCATCTGAATCATTAATACAAAATTAGAAAAATTCAGGAAAGTTAAGAGAACTGAAGAGATTCAGAAAGTTCATAATTTTTTTGACAAGTTTAGATTAATTGAGAAAAAAATAAGATAAGTTTAAAAAAATTAGTTAAATAAAATAGATCCTAAGAAAAACAAAAAAGTTGAAGGGGTAGGAAACGCAAAAAGATAGTGTAATTGCACATTATCCACATTTTGCATGCATGCACGTCCCTATTGAAGTATTGATAACAATGAATCTTTGTACAGGGACTGGTTGATGAGAAGAAAGTGAGTGAATTTAACATCCCCTTTTATCCCCCAACTATGGTAGAAGTGAACAGGTTGATATCAAATGAAGGATCATTTTTACTTCACAAGCATGAAACCTTCACCTTAGATTGGGATATGCCAGAAGAAGGAGACAAAATGGATGTGTTTAAGAGGGCGAGATATGTGGCAAACACAGAATGAGTTGCCTCAGAGTATATGATATCTACACAGTTTGGTGAAGTCTTTACCGATGAGTTCTACCGGCGGTTCGCAGATCTTATCCGCCAACACTTAGTCGCCGTGCATAGCTATTTGTCGATAAAGCAGACTGATTTTCTATTTTAATGGTGGCTCAACACTTTTCTTACATTAACTTTTTGCTTTATTTTAAGGAGTACTTATTGCCATTTTATCTCAACATAATTAGGGATTATGGTTTATATATTGGGAGTAATGACGAAAGAACGAATGCTAATTTTAACATTGTATTTTTTGAAGATACTCATCATGCAAAGTATATTTAGCTTGACGCTATTCATGTGTATCGAGTTAGAAATATTATTTCCTAGTCAATGGTCCCTAGTGTCTTTTTGAACAAAAATGATCGATTGAGGTATAAATAGTGCCTTTGAAAATGATTAAATATAGCTTATTGTAAGACATCTAAGTTTTGAATTATCAGTTTATAGGGCAATTATGTAAATGCACTAGATATAGAATCCACCATAATATAATTGACATTTTTTGTGATGATGACTGTTTCGGGTAAAAACTTGTAAGATGGGGGAGTTAGTCAAGACGAGGGGTCAATGACCGCTGAAAATGGCCAAGTGCTCGAGAGGTACCACGGAGACTCGCAAGAATGAAGGTTAGACTACCCCGGGGGTGTATCCGGGATCGCCCCTCCGACGCTCAAGTCGGTTAGGATGCTTAACTGTCAGTAGAGTAGTTGGTTTAGAATTTATTACCTGTTCATTCTGATGCGAAACAAGAAGATCCAACGTAGTACATTTAGTTATAGTTAATGAGTCGTGTGTTTTAGTAGTTTATTTCATGTTTTCATGTTATTTTGTTTTAGTAGGAATCATGGTTTTGCCTAGGGTCTTAAAACGATGGATTTTACATGATTCAAGTTGGTTAGGAGTCGTTGTAACTAATCCAAAGTGGATTAGGAGTTTAGGTCGTTGTAACTAATCTTAGTTGGATTAGGGTTTTAGGATGTACTATAAATTCGGTTGTTTCATAATCAAAAGGAGGACATTATTGATTATTGATTAAGAAATATTGAGAGTATTGTTGAGCATACTTGAGATAAAGTTTAGAGACTAGCTTGACTAGTGGATCAAAGTCGTTGCCTTTGTTCCAAACTTGAAGTCGTTGCCTTCAAGATTCACTCCATCTTCACCTTTAAACACAATCCATAACCGTTTCTTTTAATCAAGAAACTTCCATAACTATTTGGAACATCAAGTTCCACATCAAGTGGTATCAGAGCTTTGCCCAAGATCCCAGGGCGACACTTGTTTTTACTGCCCGAATTCATCCCGAATTTGCAGTAACTTTGGGGGCCTCTAACTCCCAGCATACTTTGACTTTTTTGAAGATTTTTGATCCTAAACTGGACTACATCTTGTCTAGTTTATTGTGTCAAAATTTCACGAAGTTTCGAGGGGTTTTGATATAGTTTCGAGACCGTTCTTTGAAGGCGTGCAAGAATCGCTGGAATCAAGAACAGCTATATTAAAACGACGATTACCAGCGTTTGGGAACGAATTTGGTTACGAAATTTTAACTGGAATCTTACAACATACAAATCTAGATCGTGTCCAAATTTCAGAATTTTTTGCCGTGTTTTGAGGGAGTTACGTATTTCCTAAGTTGAGGCGGTTTGTTGAAGACTTCTTGATCATGGGGACTCCAATTACTCGAGAAGAATTGCAGACTATGATGGCGAGTATGATGAGGGACTTTAATGAAAGCTTTGCCTCCATCAATGAAAAGATCACCAACAGCACGAATGCCATTCTTATGACCAACCAAAGGGTTGAAACTTTGGCCGGAAGTCTGGAAGAACAAGGGGGAGAAAGACGTCCAAATAGGGAGCCACCAATAAGAACTCCAGTAGAGAGTGATAGAGACTTCAAACTCATGGAGTTGAAGGAGTTTACTGGTGAAGGAGACGTTGAGGATCTCCAAGAATGGATTCGGCAATTTGAAAAGCTTATGGACTATAAGGGTTTCGATGAACAAAAGGCTTTCAAAGTGGCACACTTGAAGATTACTAGATATGCTAGTATATGGTTCGAAAGCTTGAGGAACAAGAGAATCAGGGATGGTGATCCAAGGGTTGATACTTGGTTCGAATTGAAGAGGCAACTCAAGAAGAGATTCATCCCACGTGAATATCTTCAAGAGCAGTTCTTAAAGCTCAACCAAATTCAACAAAACTCCAAGAGTGTGGCTGAGTATACTAAGGAGTTTGAGAAGTTGTGCATATTGTGTGAGTTGGACGAGAAAGAGGAGATGAAGATTGGACGTTTCATCACTGGATTGAGGCCTTCCATAGCCAATAAGGTAGAAACATCTAACTACATTTTTTTCGATGATGTGCTTAGGTTGGCCGAGAGATTTGAAAAGCAAGAGAAGGAGGTGAGCAAGGGGAAGGATAAAACGTACTCTAGCAATTCCTATTCCACTTCCTACAAAAATAAGCCTACCTTTAACGATTCTACACAACCATCATCATCCTCGTCCGAATTTGAACCAAAACCGAAACCGAAAGTGTTTATTAGTCCTGAACATGTGGCTTTGGCTAAGAAACAATGTTATAAGTGCCAAGGGTTTGGTCATATCTCACGGGATTTCCCACAAAAGATCACTATCACCCCTAAGGATCATAGAACCCTCGTGAATTTCCTTGCTCAACAAAGGGAAGAGGAAGAACGTGCATGCCTTGAGGAGGAGGAGGGAACTAAAGAAGGGGAGTCGGATTTTGAAGATGATAATAAGTGGGAAGATCAAGAACTACAATTAGCTGCTCCCGGATAAGGATACCCTCATCTTAAGGAGATTACTTAGAGCCCAAGTTGCACCATTAGAGGAAGAAGCACAAAGGGAAAATCTTTTCTACACACGCTGCTTAGTTAAAGGGAGATCTTGTAAGCTAATCATTGACAGTGGGTCTTGTGCTAATGTGGCATCTTCAAAGATGGTGAGTACCTTAAGATTACCCGTTAGACAACATCCAAAGCCTTACACCCTTAATTGGTTGAATGATAATGATTCTATCAAGGTGAAGAAACAAGCGCTTGTGGCTTTTTCTATAGGAGATTACCAAGATGAACTTTGGTGTGATGTCATCCCCATGAGTGCTTGTGCGGTACTTCTAGGAAGACCTTGGCAGTGGATGAGAGATGTGAACCATGCGGGGAAGAGAAACATTTATTCGGTTGCTAAAGAGAATAAGAGGTATAGATTAAAGCCTTTACCTCCCAAGACGTTAAATTTTGAAACTACAAGCAACATGCTCGGAAGGCAAGGTGCACTACATGTTATATCTTAAGGAACCAATGCTAGATTCTTCATCCCCACCGAGTTCATATGACAATGTTAGTACCACCCTTAAGAATTTGGATAACTTAGCTCCTTACATTGCCGACGAGAATTTGGGGACAAATTCTTTTCAAGAAGGGGAGAATGATGCGAAACAAGAAGATCCAACGTAGTACATTTAGTTATAGTTAATGAGTCGTGTGTTTTAGTAGTTTATTTCATGTTTTCATGTTATTTTGTTTTAGTAGGAATCATGGTTTTGCCTAGGGTCTTAAAACGATGGATTTTACATGATTCAAGTTGGTTAGGAGTCGTTGTAACTAATCCAAAGTGGATTAGGAGTTTAGGTCGTTGTAACTAATCTTAGTTGGATTAGGGTTTTAGGATGTACTATAAATTCGGTTGTTTCATAATCAAAAGGAGGACATTATTGATTATTGATTAAGAAATATTGAGAGTATTGCTGAGCATACTTGAGATAAAGTTTAGAGACTAGCTTGACTAGTGGATCAAAGTCGTTGCCTTTGTTCCAAACTTGAAGTCGTTGCCTTCAAGATTCACTCCATCTTCACCTTTAAACACAATCCATAACCGTTTCTTTTAATCAAGAAACTTCCATAACTATTTGGAACATCAAGTTCCACATCACATTCATGAGACATTGGGTATTTATAGTGTTGAGGATCCTCATAAAGGGAACATTCACTAGTACAGAATTGTCAATTTGCGTCGCACCCTCGAAGAACTGACGCAAAAGCTCAGCAAGAGGAGTGGAAGGTCATTTGCGTCGCATCATAATGAGGACGCGACGCAAATGACAGACACGATTTGCGTCGCACGTAGCTCATGTGCGTCGCACATGTTGGGATCCGAATATTTGCGTCACATATTGAGAAGATGCGACGCACATAGCTGCATCTATCCAGACCTGGATAATCCCCAATCTGCGTCGGACTCTATGGCCCATCCGACGCAGATGATTTGGGCTGATATAAATAACCAAAAAAATGGGCTAACCCTTCAAAAAAAAAAAAAAAAAAAAAGGACTAAGTGCGTCGAATGGACTTCACGTGCGACACAGATAAGCTTGTCATATAAAAACCCATTTTAACTCATTTTGCCTATTCCACGCCGTTTCTCTTCACCTTCTCTCTCTTCCATCTCTAACCTAACCCAGTTCACCATATTCTCTCACCGGCCTCTCATCAAGTAACGAGTCGAAGGAATTTTCCGGTGTGTCGAAGCAACGGTTAGATGTCCGATTTTCTATTAAAAATTTGATTTTCCGGTGAGTCGAAGTAATTTCTATAATTTTCGTTCGTGATTTCTTTTTTGCGATTTTTGTTGACGAGTGAATTTATGGTGGTATTTTGAAGCAGCTGCACCAATTCGATCTTTTCTTCAAGCTGCGAAAACAGAGGAAGTTGCTCTTCCTCTTCGCGAAAACAGAGGTAATTCTCTCCTCTTGTTTTATGGGAGTTTTTTTTTTCCGGAAGTTTATTAGGTATTAATCGGAATGTCGTTTTCTATCTGCTGGAATTCATGAGATTTGATGAACTTTTTTTCTTTTTTTCTTCGTGAATTGGTCAGGTGGTTAGACAAACTCCTATTCCCGCTAGTCAGATCTCCGCTAGTCAGACAAACAAAACCGATCGAAACAACGAGCAAATATAAACCCATTATAATTGTGCAACCTCTGCACTGAGAGGAGAAAAGATCTAACACACAACATCTCATATGGGAGTATAATATATTATCAAACAAATGCGTCCCTGGCAACTTCCTGGTAATTTTTTTAAGATTATTTTTCTCATCTTAAGTGTGGTTCAATTATAAGGGTAAATTATTATGGATCCTGATTTCAAGATGGGAATTTTTGTTGACTATATGTCTTTAATTGATAAAATTTCATCTGGGTATCAGCCGGCGAGTCGAAGAAGAAGACATAACTATACACAGTTACAAGTTGGTTCTCAGTAATTTATTTCATTTTTTTTAAAATTAGGCTTTCATCCCTCTTCTCAAAATCTGAGTAGTATCTTTAATTATGTAATTTTTTCTTTTATGATTTTTCTATAATTTTCTCATTTTGATTTTCTGTACTTTTCTCCTTTTTGTTTCTGTAATTAATGTATTTTTTTTTTGTAATTAGTGTTTGTAAAAAAACCCCTCTACTCAATGTAAAACACCACTTCTGCTTTTTTTTAATTACTGTTCAGTTTGTTTGAGTTGAAATTCTAATTTATTTTCTGTAATTTATGGTTCATGAATTTAATTTTTTTTTAAATAAAAAATAGCAACTTGCGTCGGATGTGGACTTATGTCCGACGCAAATCACTTTTAAGAGGCAAAATAAGGCCAAAAGCCTGGCCAGCATATGGGTGTGAGATTTGCGTCGCATGTTGGCAATGTGCGACGCAAATGGCTCTTCATCTGCGTCGCACTTTGCCAAGCATCCGACGCAGATGCTTACCGTATTGTGCATGTTGGGGGTGCTGCTTGCAGGATCATGTGCGTCGGACGTTGCTTCGAGTCCGACGCAAATAGGCTATAATCTGCGTCGTGTCCTAATCCGACGCGGATCATGTCTCTCTCATCTGCGTCGAGAACTGTGCCGTCGGACCCATGTCCGACGCAAATGGGCGCCTCGCATCCGACGCAAATCGTCGATTCTGTACTAGTGATTGATTGGATGGGCTTCAGGGAGACCGTTGGCTGCGTTGCCTTTTTAGGCAATAAGCCTTTCCAGCCCCATCTGGGGATCCCTAGGCATCCTAGGATTAGGGCAACGCCCTGGTGGGACCCATTGTGCCCCCCGCCTGGGGGTTTGATGAACCTTCTCACGAGTATCGGGCTTAGGGAATATTGGGCCCAAAGATTAGCCGCACGCGAGATGTGTGAGGGAGGGCTCCTCCGAAGTCGCATGTTTCACGGAAAGTTGAACCTATACTTGATTTGGGTTAGACCCGTGCATCTTGAGGGGTATCTTAGAATTCACTTGAGACGCCTCGGAGGCCAACGAGCCCCATGCATCTCGAGGGACGTCCTTGACCTTGCTCGAGATGTCTCAGGGGCTAATGAGCCCCATGCATCTCGAGAGGCATCTTCGACTACGCTGGAGATGTCCCAAGGGCTAATGAGCCCCATGCATCCCGAGAGGCATCTTCGACTAAGCTCGAGATGTCCCAGGGGCCAATGAGCCCCATGTATCTCGAGGGACATCTTTGTCCTTGCTCGAGATGTCTCAGGGGTTAATGAGTCCCGTGTATCTCGAGAGGCATCTTCGACTACGCTCGAGATGTCCCAGGGGCCAATGAGCCCCATGTATCTCGAGGGACGTCTTTGATGAGCCCCGTGTATCTCGAGAGGCATCTTCGACTACGCTCGAGATGTCCCAAGGGCCAATGAGCCCCATGTTTCTCGAAGGACGTCTTTGACCTTGCTCGAGATGTCTCAGGGGCTAATGAGCCCCGTGTATCTCGAGGGGAGTCCTTGACCTCACCCGAGATGTCTCAGGGGCCAATGGGCCACATGTATCTCGAGGGGCGTCCTTGACCTCGCTCGAGAGGTCTCAGGGGCCCATGAGCCCCATGTATCTCGGGGGGTGTGTGATGTATCTCTCTTTGGAGGATGTTAGGCGAATACGCTCTGTGTTCCTTGAGGGATATCTTGAACCATCGCTCTGGGGCGTTTCGAGGACCGATACGGCCTGCGCTCCCCGAGGGGTGTCCTGATGCCGTAGCGCTTGACGGGCACCGACTCCAGTAGTTGGGGTGACTTGGAGTATCCCTCACTCGATCTGGGCGAGGTGCCTAATTGTAGGTCTTTGGACTTAGCCGGGTTTAGTCAACCCGGTGAGCTGGGATGGACTGGTCAGGCAGCTAAGGCTGGTAGTTCTGGTTAGGGTGACTGTTAGGCCTGGTTTAGGGCCCAATGTCTGCCTTGTTGCTTCTGGGAGTTTTATAAGCCTGCGAGATACCAACCGTTTTGTACGGTGTTTGTTTATAAATAGGGGGGACCGTGTCATTTGTCCCATTCACGTTCTTTGGATTGTCGCTGCGTAAAAGATTTTCTCCTCGAGGCCACACAAGTCGACCGGCGTCTTTCATCATGGTGCAGGATCTCGAGGGCGTTTTGCATAAGGTACGACCCACTTCCTTCCCTTTCTTTTCATTAATAAATGGACCCTTCCGGACAAGATCCCCTCTTGATAAATAACGGGGGTTCTTTGTATGGCTCGGATACCCCTCCGGCACTACTCGAGCCCTTGTTCGATGGAGTGTTAATAAATGGGGTGTCCGTAGCGTTCGACTGTCCCGATCCCTCAAGGGTGCTCGACGCTTTACCGTGCTCGAGCGACGGGGCTTCAATAATGTCCGATGGGGGAGAGGAGATAAATAATTCCCCATACGAGGTGACCGTTGCTCATCCTCGGGCAATTAGGAGTTACTTAGACCATCTTCTCGATGGCCAGGTTGTTCGAGTTATGGAGGGCAGCAGTGAAGATCTTTCCCATGAACCGAGGTCCATAAAGTCGACACACATCCTCCACAATCCAGTAGATTTACGGACCAACACCACGTTAGCTAACCACTCGGTAAACTGGCATTCTTTGATGAAACCTGCTGCTAGTAGCTTCTTCACTTCTTCAGCTGCGACTTTACTTCTCTCGGCACCCTGGTGCCTCAGCTTTTGCTTTACTGGTCGATGTCCCTCTTTGATGTTAAGGCGGTGTACCATGATCTCAGGATCGATGCCTGGTATTTCGTCGACCGTGTATGCGAACACATCTCGGAACTCCCGGATGACATCGATGATCTGAGATCTGATATCATCGGGTATCTGCTTGCCGATCCTTATCGTTCTTCCTCTTGTGTCGTCAATACATACCTCTTCATCTCCATCTATCGGTCGAGGTCTTTCGTACCGTTTTGGGTTTTCGGCAACATAGACCCCCATCACGGGGAGAGGGTCTTCTGGCTCGGGATGCTTTCTTTTCTTGGCTGCTTCGTCATTCTGGTGCTTTAGACTGTTGACATAACATTCTCCGGCGGATTTCTGATCCCCAAAAAGCTGAGCGACTTTTCCGTCGTCGACCTCGAAGCTGACGAATGGCGGTAGGTGGAGATGGCAGCTTTTACCTTGTTGAGGGTGGGACGTCCAATTATGACGTTGTAGGGGAGGTCAATGTCGACGACAAGGAAGTCGATGAGGACACTCCTCCCCCGATCCTTTTCTCCCATCCTCGTAGGGGAGCTTAACCGACCCCAGGGGGTGGACGGATTGGCCCCCAAATCCTACCAGCGGCTGGCTGATGGGTAGGAGGTCATTCCTCTAATACTTCAGCTTGGCCAGGCAATCCATTGTTATGATATCCGCGGAACTTCGTCTATCAATAAGCACTCGACCTACCCTCAGATTAGCAATTTTCATTTCGACGACCAGGGGCTCGTCGTGTGGGGTTTGGATGGGTCGATGGCTGTCTTTGAAGGTCATGGTGGGACAGGCTGCTGTCTTGGTCATGTCCGTCGTCCTGTGTTTCAGGGTGTAAAGGTGTTTCTTTCGAGAGCGGCTGGTTAAGCCACCCAAAGCGTACCCTCCGGCTATGACACTGACGAATTCGGCCGTTTCCTCGCTCCTGGACTCCTTCTCTTTCTGAGGCTCTTTTTTCTTTTCTGCAGGGTTCTTCAAATATCGATTCAGCTTTCCTTCGTCTGCCAGCTTGTCTAATGCTCTTTTGAGTTCTCTACGATCCACGAGTGGTGTGACCGCGATCGTGGTGGTGCTCACACCAAAGTTTCTCGTCTCTTCTACTGATGGAAGTTCTGATGGGTGTTGGTTTCGGCAAGGTGTACTTTTCCTTGATATCGAGGTATATCTCTCTTTGGTTGAGGTTGTACCGAGGGTCATAGCCGTTGTCATCCACCCAGGGCTTCTTCTCTCTTTCCCTCCTAGAAGCTTCTCGAAGAGGGTCACCTCGAGCCCCATAGTCGTTCTTTCTTTTGTTGGAGTTGGGTTCGTCGTGCGTGTTATAGATGTGGGATGCTTGTATGAACTTTTGGGCGAGGTTCATTGCCTCAGAGAAAGTGGAGGCCTCGCTTTCTGCGAGCTTCAGCTTGAATCGGCTTGATGGGTAGAGGCCTGACATCAGAGCTGTGAACGCCACGCTATCTTGTAGATCGGAGACTTTCAGGGACTCTTCATTAAATCTCTTGATATAATCAGCCAGGTGTAGGCGTGTTTTTATTTCGCCTAAGCGGTGTGAGCACGTATTTGATTTGACTACCCCATTGTTAAGGTTTTATTGAAAATTGTTTTGTATTGAAAGAAGTCACCAACAATTCTTTTTAGGAAGAATCATAAACCTAATTGGATATGGGAAAATCGTAGGGACAAATTATCCAATGTAGATTTCCCCGTCATGACTCCATAGATGGTCAAAATGAACCAAAGATTGAGTTCGGGGGTGAGGGTACGAATATAGTCATAATGAACCACATTCGCCCAAAGTTGGCCTCTACTAAATATCGATTCATTGCAGATTTTATGCCAAAGAATAACCACATAATGTTTTAAACACCCTACAAATATTTAGTCTAAATTGGTTCAGGAAACACATAAAAACACTAATTTTTAGTGATATGTTATTTAGGCAACCAATATTACAGGGAACCTAACAGGTTGTCCAAATTAATCTGATTATTGTTAGAACATTTATTTAGGTCTTTGATTAGCAAAAATATCATGTGGGTGATAAAAGCAATAATGTAGGACAATCATATAATATGCATAGAATAATCAGGGAAGTATGATAATATATGAAAAATAAATAAAAAGAAAGAGAAAGGTTAAGAATATACAGTATAACGATTTTATATTAAAGATCTACATCATGAAATAAAACTGTTAGTAACTTCAATATAAAAATAATTGATTCAAGGACCCTCAGGATTATACCGTGGCTTGGGTCTGAGAGATTGACAACCTTTGGGACGAGCAATTGTGAAGCCTGAAAATCTGAATGTCTGAAAGTATGTAGGTTGAATGTATTTGTGTTTGAAAGTATGAGTTTTGTAGGGAGATTTTGTAGTTTGTAGAGTGATTCGTAAAGTATTCGTCGAGTTCGAAGTGTGTTAATGTAAAAAATCCGTCCCTTTAATCTGTACGGAAAACATGCCTTTTTATTCTATTGAAGCGGTCGGACCTCGAGATGAGGATTTCTTTTTTATTATTATTATTTTTTTGTGCCCCAACTTTTGCCTTGGCCGCCCTTTCGAGTTTTCAACCTAGCGGGCTTGGACATACCTTGGAGAAGGAGTAAGGATTGATGAATTTGGATTATATGGATTAAAGGTTTGATGAATCGAAGGGATTTGAATGAAGGGTAGAACTTGTGTGCAAGCCCTCTAGCTTGACTTTTTTATTATTATTATTTTTTTGTGCCCCAACTTTTCTTTTTGTCCTGTGTGTTTTTGCTTTTTTTATTTTTTTTGCACTTTGAATTTTTTTACTATTTTATTTTGTCTGGCATTGATTTTTTTTGTAGTGAGGCTTGTACACAAGTTTGGTTTAGGGTACTGGAAGGCTTGAAGGATGTTTGTGTAGCTTTGATGTTGAAGGGATTGTTTGGTTTATGATGGTTTAAGGATGATGGCTCATGGAAGGTAATGGAAGGGAGAGGGGAATAACTCCTGATCCAAAGTATGTCCTCTTTTTTTATTTTTCTCTTTTTTTTTATTTCATATCTCCTTTTATTATTATTAGTCAAGTTCATTTAGGTGATTTGAGTTTCATCATTGAATTAGAAGCATAGATAAAAATGATAAAAGGCCAATGAAAATGAAAATAAAAATGCAATTATTTTATTAATCAGAAATAAATAGAACAAGGCTTATTAGAAATAAAAACCTAAATGACATGGACTCGACCAGAAGGGAAATGAAGGAGCTAGGGGTGAGACTCTCCGACTCAACCTAGAAAACTAGCGTTAAATGACTAAGCCCCGGCGTTATTTAGGTGCTACCCAAGGGGTTGCTGCTGTTACTGACTTTTGCTGCAGGTGGAATTGGCAAGCTACCATCTTCAACCATATACTACAGGTGATTCTTTAAGGTCCAACACGTAGATGTTGGGTGTCCATTCCCTTGGTGGTATTTGCAGTAAGCATTAGGATCCCACCTCTTGGATCTATTCTCGGGAGCAGGATCCGGAGTAGGACCAATAGGCTGAAGTGCCCCGTTTGCATGAAGTCTAGTGAAGGCTTCTTCTAAGGACATGCCTAAAGGTGTGAATGTTCTTTGAGGATTTTGATAGCCTCTCTTTTCAGCAGCTATGACATTGACCTCATTGCTTTTGGAGCTAGAAGGGCCATTGTTACTCTTCTTGAAAGAGTTATTGTTATTGTTGGAACCCTTGTTCTTGTTGGCCTGTATTTCTTCTTCAATCAGTAGGCCTACCTTATAGAGCTTCGTGAAAGACTCTATAGGTTGGAACTTGATATGATCCCCATACTTCGGCTGCAGGTTGCGGATCACCAGTCGGACTTGATCCTCCAGGGATGGCCTGTTAATCATTTGTGCTGCTTTATCCCTCCATCTGTTAAGGAAGGTGACGAAGTCTTCGTTGGAGTTTTGTTTGGTTAACTCCAACTCACGAAGGCCAATGGGAAGCTGATTGTTGTGGATGTATTGTTTGTGGAACTCTTCTCTGATATAGTCCCAGTCATTTAGCTTGGCCTTATTCAGTGATCTGAACCACTTGGATGGATGTGCATCCAAGATTAAAGGAAAGACATAAGGAAACAGGTCCTTGCTCATGCCCTTGAGAGCCATAGAGATGGAAAATGCTCTCAAGTGGTCATCTGGGTCTTCGACCCCCTTGAATTTTAGGAGGTCACCCAAGGTTACCTTTTTAGGGAGTTTGTCCCTCAGTTCAGGATCAATGATGTCATGGCCATGAGCCTGTCCCTCGAGCGCAGGAATTGACTGGATCAATTGCTCGAGTTTTTCAAACCTTAGTTCTGTGTTGGTTTTGATTGGTGGTGGAGTGCCGCCTTGCTCGTCTTCCTCAGTGAGCTTCTCCCTTAGTGCCTTGATCTCTTTGTCTTGTTCATCAAGACGAGAGTTCATCAGTGTGAGTTGAGCCATAATGGCACTAAGTTGTTCATTAGTATCCCCCATTTCGGATGATGATTCAGAAGAGTCGGAGGATTCGTCTGAAAAGGTGAGGATGCGCTTGACGAGTCTACGAGTAGGTTGACCTTGTTGCCTCTCTGTTGGACGTTCCCAAGTGATAATCTCACGACCTGTCCTGAACAGAAATCGAATGGACCTGATACGCCCAAGTTACACGTTGTATTTACGTCATTTTAGGTGCACTTTGCTAAGGAGTTCGTTTATACTTGTTAATGTTTGCATATATATTATCCTTAGCGGAAGTTCGGAGTTTTGTGAGTTAAAATGGTGTTAACGTCTTATGTTCCGAGCTTTTATGGTAAAATGGGTTTGAGCGATATACTTGGAAGTGTTCGAGAGGCTCAACAACATTGTACCATTGCATCTCACCAACAACAACCAAGTTCCACCGCAAGCCTAAGCAAGCTCAGCAGCACCGCAAGCTCGGTAGCAGCTCATCGCCCAGCAGCTCATCGCCCAGCAGCATCGTCGCCCAGCTCTCGCGCATGCTCGCAGCAAGCAGGACAAAGGCTGGTCGCACCACGCGAGCATGCTCGCACCTCGCGACCCATGCCAGCCCAGCGCGCACTTGAAGCAGCGCTCATCGCCAAGCTCGAAGCCCAGCATCTCGCGACTCGCGAGAATCCTCGCACCTCGCGAGCACCAAGCCTTCGTGACTCGCGAGGCTTGTCGCGACTCGCGACCATTGCCCGTCCATTTTGTGCGCAGATGACAGAGTACTCTTCGCGACTCGCGATAAATCTCGCACCTCGCGACCCCTAGGTCGGTGTAATTGTCGGCTGATTTTTGAGCTTTAGTATAAATACTAAACTTGATTTTTGGACCTAGGGATAGCACACTTAAGGAGAGAGAATCTCTAACACTCCATTCTTCTCTTCTTATCTTCTCTTTTTAGTTTTTATTTTCTAGTTTAGTTTTTAGAGATTTCAATTATGGAATTGGCTTATGCTATGCCGATTGTAGCTTGAACTGTTCTTGAACGAGATTAATATGAAGCTTCAAGCATTATTGTGAGATCTTTCCTCTCTATTTAGTTTCTTTGATTATGGTTTAATTTCTATGATTGTGTTCTATGATTTTTGCATGATTATGCTAGGAACGTTACTAATTTGATTGTGTAATTAATCTAATGCTAGATTTAAGAATAGAATCGGATTGTTTTATTCTTTTATCAATTTGTAGCAAACTAGGGAGTAACTTAGATGCTGATCGTCCTGGTTATTTCTTGGGGAAATTGAATCAACTGTTGAATGTTTATCGCGTGTATGACATTAGCAGGTCTATTGGTTCTCTGAGTTTATTGCTGCTATTGGATTGAACTTAGACGCTGATCGGACTAGGTTATCCTTTAGTTAGGGTTTTATAGTCACGCTGATCGTGCTATTCAACTAAGAATAAGGAGAATACGAGATTAATTCTCAACAATAGATAATTATGGAAATAATTAGAGTTGAGGTTCAATGATCGATAATGAATTGAAGTGGATGTTAATCGGATTCAAGATCTTCCTATATTGATTTCTCATTTTATTTATTTGCTAGTTAATTTTAGTTTGTTTATAACTCTTTTGAAACCCCCCTTGTTATTAGGTTACTCGACCCTTAGAGTCATCTAGGTACTAATTCACGCTAAATATTAAACTTGTCCCTGTTTCCCTGTGGATACGAACCTTACTTCCCTTCTACATTTAATTGTAAAAGAGAGTAGGAGAAATTTATCTTTGGTTGGGTGCACACGACAAATCCGCGCCCACCAGGACCTCGTAAATTTTAAGAAATGACGCTTTCGAAATGAGAAACGGAGATGAGAAATGGAGATGAGAAATGGGAAATGGAAGTGGAAATGGAAATGAAAATGAAAATGGGAAATGAAAGTGGAAAGAGACTTTGAAATGGAAATGGAAATGGTTATTGGTTTTGGACTAGTATCGACTTGACCATGATGGAGACATGGGCCTAACTATATGCAAATGCAGACATGGACTGGACTGGACTGGACTATGCAAGCAGACTGGACTCTACGATTGGGTTCAGGAGAGACTAGACTTTGAACTTACAGATAAGCAAGCAAGCTAGACTTTAAGGAAGACTGGACAATAAGGGAGACTAGACTCTTAACTTAAGGCAAGCAGGCTAGGCACCTAGACTTTGAACTTACGGGTGAGCAAGCAAGCTAGACAACTAGACTTCGGAACTTACATTAGACTAAGCGGGCTAGACTCAAAAATTGCCTATGGATTTATGGGATGCTAGACCTTGAACTTACGAGTGAGCAAGCGGGCTAGACACAAAAATTGTCTATAGACTTAAGGAATGCTAAACCTTGAACTTACGGGGGAGCAAGCAGGCTAGACAACTAGAGGAATTTGGGCTATTGGACTTGACTATGGCCTACATGGAGATGCAAACTTGACCTAGGTTATGAATTGGGCCAAAATGGACCTAAGATTTGGATTGGACTAGACTTAGACTTAGATTGGAATTGATTAAGGATAGACTTGGACTAGACTTCACATAAAGATGCAGATGGGCCTAGATTTTGAAATGAACTAGACTTATATGGGCCTAAGATCGACTCAATGCTAGCGGGTCCAATGTGAATGCATGGACTCGAATTAGATGGACCTTATATGAATGCAAAATGGACTCTAATGCATATGGGCCTAGAATGAATGCAAGTGAATTGGTTCGATTGGATTGGATTCGATGAAGGTGTTTGGATTGAGCTTAGTATTTTTCGAAATTCATTTTTGAAAGGAGCCCCTTATTTTATCTTTTGTCAGGAAAAGATGATGGATTAATTATGAATTTTTTTTTATTGAAATATTGTGGTATGATGATGATTATTTAATTCTTTTTGAAAAAGGTAGAATAGACATGGGTGTAGGAATGATTTTGAAAAGATGTAATTTTTTTTTGAAATTGATGAATATGGTAAGGTAGAATCGATAGGGAAGATTAGTTGAACAACAGGGAGAAAATTGGAAGAGGTAGACATGCGTGACAACTCTAGGTCTACAATGACCCTTTGGATGCATTTTTTTAGGACAGACTTGACCATGCATGAAAAAACTAATTTTTTTGAATTAGGTGATAAGCCTAAATGACCAAATTACGCGAATGCAGACAGACAGACGCACATAGGACTGATCGTAGGATCGACAATTACGACGACTAAATTGACGAAAAGCGTGCGATGCACTGACTGCGTGCCGCGCAGCATTGCGGCGCGCGGCGCACAACCGTGCGTCTGGCACGGGGTGGTGC
Organism: Beta corolliflora; assembly: GCA_947648045.1. Taxonomy (NCBI): domain Eukaryota; kingdom Viridiplantae; phylum Streptophyta; class Magnoliopsida; order Caryophyllales; family Amaranthaceae; genus Beta; species Beta corolliflora. Next base: position 334,358 of record CANSZD010003502.1, read on the forward strand.
GCCAGGCGCAATTTAATGCACTTGGCGCACTACTCCCCGACACGTTTTTCGTGGATTTAGGCGATGGATTTACCGATTGACGAAAATTTACTTGTTTGTTAGACGCGATTTTAGGAACAACGCATAATAATGACAATTTGACAAGATAATAACAGGCAAAAATTGCAATCACAGGCAAATGTCATATAACATGGATGCAAAAGTTCAAATCTAAAGTCCAGTTCTATGTTTGAAACTATTAGTCAGGTTTAGGTTCAGTCTGAAAAGGGTCCATGACTAAGAGATTGATCCCACGCTTCGTACCCCTGCTTAAAGAGGTGGCCACGTGTAAGACGCACTCCCGGTCTCAAGTCAGGAACAAGAGAACAATGCCATGGTTGGGTAGGTTTGCTTATGACTAAGATCCAACACTATCGCTCAGGAAGCTTTTTGGAAGGACAAAGCGCAAACCCCCCGGGGGTGACCTCACACATAGAACATGTGCTAATGAGGCAAGGTAGATTGTCCTTATGGTGGCTGAATAGTAGCCATGCATATGCAAAACTGTATATTATTCTAAGCCATAAAAATAAGAAGGAATCGTATTTTTCAAGTTTCACCCAACAACAACAACAACAACTAAGCCTTATTCCCAAAGTGATTTGGGGTCGGCTAACATGAATCGTCAACTGAAACCGTCACCAAAGGAGATGGCATCGCCAAGAGTGATAAAAAGGTTTTTTTTTTTTTTTTTTTTTAAAGCAAGGTTTACACCAACAAGTTTTAAAAGAGGTTTTCAACAAAAGGTTTTAATACCAACACAATTGAGAAAAACAAATAAATGCGAAATCACACCCCTTCCTCCACATGGATACTGCCCCTCCACTCACTTCTATCCAACGTCATGCTCTCCTCAATCCCAAGTAACCTCATATCACTTTCAATTACCTTCATCCAAGTCATCTTAGGTCTTCCCCTACCCCTTACAACTTGGTTACTCCTCCACTCTTCAATTCTTCTCACCTAGGTGCATCACCCGATCTCCTTTTCACATGACCAAACCATCTTAACCGATTCTCCCTCATCTTTTCTTCAATGGATGCAACTCCAACTTTTTCCCGGATCACTTCATTTCTTAATCGGTCTTTCCTTGTGTGGCCACACATCCACCGCAACATACGCATCTCCGCCACGTTCATCTTATGGACGTGGCATTGTTTCACCGCCCAACATTCGGTGCCATATAACAAAGCAGGCCTAATTGCCGTACGGTAGAACTTTCCCTTCAAGCTTTGGGGAATACCGGAATCACAAAGGAATCCAGGTGGCGCTTTTCCACTTTAACCAACCCGCGTTAATTCTATGAGCCACGTCTCCATCCAGTTCTCCATCCTTTTGGAGAATGGATCCTAGGTAACGGAAGACGTTCGATCCTTGAACCACTTTGCTATCCAAAGTGACCGCCCTCGCCGCCGCTTGTAACCCCACCGAACTTGCACTCCATATACTCCGTCTTACTTACGCTTCAATCTAAAACCCCGGGCTTCTAATGTATGTCTCCACAATTCCAACTTTCTCTCAATACCTTCCTTTGTTTCATCAATCAACACAATATCATCCGCAAAACATCATACACCATGGTATATCATCTTGAATTGACCTCGTTAGTTCGTCCATGACTAGGGCAAAGAGAAAGGGACTAAGTGCGGAACCTTGATGCACTCCGATCGTAATAGGAAACTCTTCGTCCTCCCCACCGTAGTCCGCACACTCGTAGTTGCCCCCCTCATACATATCCTTGATGATATCTATATATTTTTGTGGAACACCTTTCCTTGCCAACGCCCACCAAAGTATTTCTCTTGGTACTCTATCATATGCCTTCTCCAAATCAATGAAAACCATATGTAGATCCTTCTTCCTATCACGGTAATGTTCCATTGTTTGTCTTAAGAGGTGGATGGCCTCTATAGTCGATCTTCCAGGCATAAATCCAAATTGGTTCTCCGATATCTTCACATGTTTCCTAAGTCTTTGCTCAATCACCCTTTCCCGAGTTTCATCGTATGACTCATTAGTTTGATTCCTCGGTAGTTGGTACAATCTTGTACATCGCCTTTGTTCTTATACAAAGGAATCAAAGTACTCTTCCTCCATTCTAATGGCATTTTGTTGTGTCTCCAAATCATGTTGAAGAATGTTGTCGACCATTCGATTCCTCTCCCCCTAAACACCTCCAAACTTCGATAGGTATGCCATCTGGCCCCGTAGCTTTCTTCAATCCCATCTTTTTTAATGCTGCAACGACTTCTCCCTTTTGAATCCTCCTCATAAACTCTCGATTTAACATACTTGGCGGAATGTGTACATCCCCGATGTCTTGTGCTTTATCACCGTTGAACAAGGTATCAAAGTACGACCTCCACCTATCCTTTATCTCTTCATCCTCCACAAGCACTCTTTGGTCCACACCCTTGACACATTTTACCTTTCTTATGTCTCTTGTCTTCTTGTCCCTCATACGCGCAATTCTATAAATGTCTTTTTCACCTTCTGTCGTATCCAATCTTGCATAAAGCTCTTTGTTTCACCCACTCATTTTAAAAAAATTATTTTTTTAAAATCCTCCCCAGTGAAGTCGCCAAATTGTAGGCGTGTTTTTATTTCGCCTACGCGGTGTGAGCGCGTATTAGATTTGACTACCCTACTGTTAAGGTTTTATTGAAAATTGTTTTGTATTAAAAGAAGTCGCCAACAATTCTTTTTAGGAAGAATCATAAACCTAATTGGATATGGGAAAATCGTAGGGACAAATTATCCAATGTAGATTTCCCCGTCATGACTCCATAGATGGTCAAAATGAACCAAAGATTGAGTTCGGGGGTGAGGGTACGAATATAGTCATAATAAACCACATTCGCCCATAGTTGGCCTCTACTAAATATCGAATCATTGCAGATTTTATGCCAAAGAATAACCACATAATGTTTTAATCAACCTAAAAATATTTAGTCTAAATTGGTTAAGGAAACACATAAAAAGACTATCTTTAAGTGATATGTTATTTAGGCAACCAATATTACAAGGAACCTAACAGGTTGTCCAAATTAATCTGATTAATGTTAGAACATTCATTTAGGTCTTTGATTAGCAAAAATATCATGTGGGTGATAAAAGCAATAATGTAGGACAATCATATAATATGCATAGAATAATCAGGCAAGTATGATAATATATGAAAAATAAATAAAAAGAAAGAGAAAGGCTTAGAATATACAGTATAGCGATTTTATATTAAAGATCTACATCATGAAATAAAACTGTTAGTAACTTCAATATAAAAATAATTGATTCAAGGACCCTCAGGATTATACCGTGGCTTGGGTCTGAGAGATTGACAACCTTCAGGACTAGCAATCGTGAAGCCTGAAAATCTGAATGTCTGAAAGTATGTAGGTTGAATGTATTTGTGTTTGAAAGTATGAGTTTTGTAGGGAGATTTTGTAGTTTGTAGAGAGATTCGTAAAGTATTCGTCGAGTTTGAAGTGTGTTAATGTAAAAAATCCGTCCCTTTAATCTGTACGGAAAACAGGCCTATTTATAGGGAAAACGCCATTGCGCCTCACGCGCTAGCTGCGTCTGGTGCAGCTGACGTGGCAAGCGTATGACGCGACATGACCAGTAAAAAGCGTACACGTGGTACGCGTTTTTAGAAAAGATAAGAAAGAAATCCCGCGTCTCAAGCATAGAACTGCGCTTGACGCAGGACTCTACATGAAACAGAAGTCTACGTGGCAGTTCTGTTGCGCTTAGCACAACCTATGCGCTTGGCGCAGCCTACGTGGAAGTCCACGTGGCAGGACACGTGCGCTCAGCACAGTCAGCTACGCTCAGCACAGTCAGCTGCGCTCAGCACAGTCAGCAGCGATCAGCGCACCACCTTGTTTTTGATAGTTTTTTTGATATAAACACGTTTTAAAGATTTTCTTTTATCTTTTAACTCCGAAAATCTGATTTTACGGGATAAAATCTGATTTTAACTTATAAAAAATATCATTTGAAAATATTTTTTTATTAAAGTAAATCAATTAATTATCAATTAATTGTGCTTTTCAAAGAATTGGGCTCAAATACAATTAATTATCATGAATAATTAATTGGGTTTTAAAATAGGACTTTAACACTTTTCGAAATGGTTTTAAATGGCTTTTCAGACTGCAATACCCTTGGGTCGGACCAATTAAGACCACGATATGTTTCATCATCGGATCCTTAAATGGGGGAGACACGATTATGTGTCTACAAAAGCCCCCACTTTGACTGAGGTTCAGGGAACCGAAACTCAAAGTATACGGTGTCGGGACGGAGAACAATTCTAAACGCTCTGCACTTTAGAACTGATCTATAACCGCCGGTCTCTGCAAAACAAAGTTAGTATGCAGGACAATAACTACAAGCAATCTGATTACCTGCAGGGAAAGATGTTAGCAGATAGGTGCAAACGACTCACATAAGCACATAGTGATGCAATAATGCAAACTTAGACTCTCTAAGGATGCATGAGACGCAATGCAAGGATTAAGGTTATGCAAAGCTAAGGGATGACATGTCATGCAAGGTTAGGGTTATGCAAGACTATAATGTATGAAATGCAATGCAAGGTCAGGGTTTTGCAAGGCTGCAGTGCAAGGTTAGGATTTTGCAAGGCTAGAAGATGTGTAGAATGACAGAATGAGCAGAATTGAAATGCATATAATGTATGAAATGCAATGCAAGGTCAGGGTTTTGTAAGGATGCAGTGCAAGGTCAGGATTTTGCAAGGCTAGAAGATGTGTAGAATGACAGAATGAGCAGGATTGAAATGCATAGAATGATTTTCGAAAATCGTTTTTAGTAAATGATTGGGGTCCGCAAGCGAGGTCCGCGGATTACAACTCTTCGGAAGTATGATTTTGAGGAACTACCGCACATAGGAAGCCCCCACTTTGGGTGAGCTTGCCTTGAATTAGGCTTGAGCCTTGATTGAAATGCACTTGATCTGATATTGCAATGTAGTTGCTATGTCTTGAACATTGAAAGTTTTCAGTGGGGATTGTACTGGTGATTCTTCTTTGGGAAGTTGATATAGGCAAAGTCAAATATCGCCAGAAACCATGGAGTTATCGGAGAGTCCTTCAGGGACAACGAGAGCTTGGATTGAAAAAAATAAAAGGTTTGAATTTGTGACTCATATAAATGTAGGTGGGAAAAGGCTTTGACGAGGTAAGGTGCAGACTCGAGTCTATGTCGGGATCTAGAAAGAGATTATGCTCCTGAATTCTAGAAAGTCAAATCATTAGACCATGACTAATTTTTATTCTATTGAAGCGGTCGGACCTCGAGATGAGGATTCCTACGTATCCTTGCGGAATCAGACCATTCGTAGTTCTGGATCTGATTTCTTTTTTATTATTATTATTTTTTTGTGCCCTAACTTTTGCCTAGGCCGCCCTTTCGAGTTTTCAACCTAGCGGGCTTGGACATACCTTGGAGAAGGAGTTAGGATTGATGAATTTGGATTATATGGATTAAAGGTTTGATGAATCGAAGAGATTTGAATGAGGGGTAGAACTTGTGTCCAAGCCCCCTAGCTTGACTTTTATTTGCCTTTGGCTCTTTCTTTTTGAATCTTTTCTTTTTGTCCTGTGTGTTTTTGCTTTTTTTATTTTTTTTGCATTTTGAATTTTTTCACTATTTTATTTTGTCTGACATTGATTTTTTTTGTAGTGAGGCTTGTACACAAGTTTGGTTTAGGGTACTGGAAGGCTTGAAGGATGTTTGTGGAGCTTTGATGTTGAAGGGATTGTTTGGTTTATGATGGTTTAAGGATGATGGCTCATGGAAGGTAATGGAAGGGAGAGGGGAATAACTCCTGATCCAAAGTATGTCCTCTTATTTTATTTTTCTCTTTTTTTTTATTTCATATCTCCTTTTATTATTATTAGTCAAGTTCATTTAGGTGATTTGAGTTTCATCATTGAATTAGAAGCATAGATAAAAATGATGAAAGGCCAATGAAAATAAAAATAAAAATGCAATTATTTTATTAATCAGAAATAAATAGAACAAGGCTTATTAGAAATAAAAACCTAAATGACATGGACTCGACCAGAAGGGAAATGAAGGAGCTAGGGGAGAGACTCTCCGACTCAACCTAGAAAACTAGCGTTAAATGACTAAGCCCCGGTGTTGTTTAGGTGCTACCCAAGGGGTTCTTCTTTTCGACTTTTCTTTGCCGCAGTGGAATTGGCAATCTATCATCTTCAACCATATCCTGCAGGTGATTCTTTAAGGTCCAACACGCAGATGTTGGGTGTCCATTCCCTTGGTGGTACTTGCAGTAAGCATTAGGATCCCACCTCTTGGATCTATTCTGGGGAGCAGGATCCGAAGTAGGACCAATAGGCTGAAGTGCCCCCTTTGCATGAAGTCTAGTGAAGGCTTCTTCTAAGGACATGCCTAAAGGTGCGAATGTTCTTTGAGGCTTTTGATAGCCTCTCTTTTCAGCAGCTATGGCATTGACCTCATTGCTTTTGGAGCTAGAAGGGCCATTGTTACTCTTCTTGAAAGAGTTATTGTTATTGTTGGAACCCTTGTTCTTGTTGGCCTGTATTTCTTCTTGATCCGTAGGCCTACCTTATAGAGCTTCGTGAAAGACTCCATAGGTTGGAACTTGATATGATCCCCATACTTCGGCAACAAAGTTGCGGATCACCGGTCGGACTTGATCCTCCCTGTGATGGCCTCGTTAATCATTTGGCTTTGCTTTATCCCTCCATCTGTTAAGGAAGGTGACGAAGTCTTCGTTGGAGTTTTGTTTGGTTAACTCCAACTCACGAAGGCCAATGGGAAGCTGAGTGTTGTAGATGTATTGTTTGTGGAACTCTTCTCTGATATAGCCCCAGTCATTTAGCTTGGCCTTATTCAGTGATCTGAACCACTTGGATGGATGTGCATCCAAGGTTAAAAGAAAGACATAAGGAAACAGGTCCTTGCTCATGCCCTTGAGAGCCATAAAGATGGAAAATGCTCTCAAGTGGTCATTTGGGTCTTCGACCCCCTTGAATTTTGGGAGGTCACCCAAGGTTACCTTTTTATGGAGTTTGTCCCTCAGTTCAGGATCAATGGTATCATGGCCATGAGCCTGACCCTCGAGCGCAGGAATTGACTGGATCAATTGCTCGAGTTTTTCAAACCTTAGTTCTGTGCTGGTTTTGATTGGTGGTGGAGTACCGCCTTGCTCGTCCTCCTCAGTGAGCTTCTCCCTTAGTGCCTTGATCTCTTTGTCTTGTTCCTCAAGACGAGAGTTCATCAGTGTGAGTTGAGCCATAATGGCACTAAGTTGTTCATTAGAATCCCCCATTTCGGATGATGATTCAGAAGAGTCGGAGGATTCGTCTGAAAAGGTGAGGATGTGCTTGACGAGTCTAGGAGTAGGTTGACCTTGTTGCCTCTCTGTTGGACGTTCCCAAGTGATAATCTCACGACCTATCCTGAACAGAAATTGAATGGACCTCGTAAATTTTAAGAAATGACGCTTTCGAAATGAAAAACGGAGATGAGAAATGGAGATGAGAAATAGGAAATGGAAGTGGAAATGGAAAGGAAAATGGGAAATGAAAGTGGAAAGAGACTTTGAAATGGAAATGGTTATGGGTTTTGGACTAGTATAGACTTGACCATGATGGAGACATGGGCCTAACTATATGCAAATGCAGACATGGACTGGACTGGACTGTGTAAGCAGACTAGACTCTACGATTGGGTTTAGGAGAGACTAGACTTTGAACTTATAGATGAGCAAGCAAGCTAGACTTTAAGCAAGACTGGATAATAAGGGAGACTAGACTCTTAACTTAAAGCAAGCAGGCTAGGCACCTAGACTTTGAACTTACGGGTGAGCAAGCAAGCTAGACAACTAGACTTCGGAACTTACATTAGACTAAGCGGGCTAGACTCAAAAATTGCCTATGGATTTATGGGATGCTAGACCTTGAACTTACGAGTGAGCAAGCGGGCTAGACACAAAAATTGCCTATGGACTTAGGGAATGCTAGACCTTGAACTTATGGGTGAGCAAGCAGGCTAGACACAACAATTGTCTATAGACTTAAGGAATGCTAAACCTTGAACTTACGGGGGAGCAAGCAGGCTAGACAACTAGAGGAATTTGGGCTATTGGACTTGACTATGGCCTACATGGAGATGCAAACTAGACCTAGGTAATGAATTGGGCCTAAATGGACCTAAGATTTGGATTGGACTAGACTTAGACTTAGATTGGAATTGATTAAGGATAGACTTGGACTAGACTTCACATAAAGATGCAGATGGGCCTAGATTTTGAAATGAACTAGACTTATATGGGCCTAAGATCGACTCAATGCTAGCGGGTCCAATGTGAATGCATGGACTCGAATTAGATGGACCTTATATGAATGCAAAATGGACTCTAATGAATATGGGCCTAGAATGAATGCAAGTGAATTGGGTCGATTGGATTGTATTCGATGAAGGTGTTTGGATTGAGCTTAGAATTTTTCGAAATTCGTTTTTGAAAGGAGCCCCTTATTTTATCTTTTGTCAGGAAAAGATGATGGATTAATTATGAATTTTTTTTTATTGAAATATCGTGGTATGATGATGATTATTAAATTCTTTTTGAAAAAGGTAGAATAGACATGGGTGTAGGAATGATTTTGAAAAGATGTAATTTTTTTTTGAAATTGATGAATATGGTAAGGTAGAATCGATAGGGAAGATTAGTTGAACAACAGGGAGAAAATGGGAAGAGGTAGACATGTGTGACAACTCTAGCTCTACAATGACCCTTTGGATGCATTTTTTTTTTAGGACAGACTTGACCATGCATGAAAAGACTGATTTTTTTGAATTAAGTGATAAGCCTAAATGACCAAATTACGCGAATGCAGACAGACAGACGCACATAGGACTGAACGTAGGATCGACAATTACGACGACTAAGTTGACGAAAAGCATGCGATGCACCGACTGCGTGCCGCGCAGCATTGCGGCGCGCGGCGCACTGCCGTGCGCCTGGTACGGGGTGGTGCGCTAGGCGTAATTTAATGCGCTTGGCGCACTACTCCCCGACACGTTTTTCGGGGATTTAGGCGATGGATTTGCCGATTGACGAAAATTTGCTTGTTTGTTAGACGCGATTTTAGGAACAACGCATAATAATGACAATTTGACAAGATAATAACAGGCAAAAATTGCAATCACAGGCAAATGTCATATAACATGGATGCAAAAGTTCCAATCTAAAGTCCAGTTCTATGTTTGAAACTATTGGTCAGGTTTAGGTTCAGTCTGAAAAGGGTCCATGACTAAGAGATTGATCCCACGCTTCGTACCCCTGCTTAAAGAGGTGGCCACGTGTAAGACGCACTCCAGTCTCAAGTCAGGAATAAGAGAACAATGCCATGGTTGGGTAGGTTTGCTTATAACTAAGATCCAACACTATCGCTCAGGAAGCTTTTTGGATGGACAAAGCGCAAACCCCCCGGGGGTGTGTAGGAACATATAGATGCATATAGCGGAATTTCAGGAAACAAATTTCCTAACATCTATCACAAGATCGCATGCATAACATAAATATGAATCATATTATAAGGAAGAGAATGTACAACCTTTGTAGCGTGTTTTCCACCGGATTGCAAGTGCTAGAGATCAAAGAACAGCAATTGATGTCCCTCTACTTAGTCCATGAGCACCAATTGAATTCCCACGTTTGCTAGAACGGAAGAGGATGAACAGATTTCACTCTCTTACTTTTTAGGGAGGGTGGCCGGATTTCCAAAGGGAAACAATAGGGTTTTTTTCTCTCTCTTTTCAGTTTGAATGTTACTGTCAAATTGAACGTTTTTTTTCTCTCGGCTATTATAACCTTTTATAATAGTAGGAGAATAAAATATGAGAGAGACCTAACCTAACCCTACTTTCTCCTATTGGCCGGTTTCCTTACTTCAATTAGTTACTTCAATGTGTGACCTCATAGGATTAGGTTAACTTAGTTGTAGGTACAATCAATATTGTTCTACTAACCATCATTTATTCTCTAGCAAGTAAATGTGATTACTAAACTAACGTAATTAATTACCTCTATAATAATTCCTTTTATATTTAGTAATTGTCGGGATGTCTAAGGACATATTCCTTCAATCTCCCACTTGTCCGAAGACAAGAACGCAATGCTAAATTCCTTAAGTCACTTAATGCCAAATTTGATAACACCATGTTATTCTCAAATTTATGTTCCTTGATCGCTGAGTTCGAACTGCTCAAATAAGGATTAACTCTTTAATCCTATTCCGCATGACCATGCAATTTTCCAGTTCTCACTCATCAAGAGGCCCAGACACCATTCCTATTTAATAGGAGGACTTATCCAGTCTTGTATGACCATAACTCCCACACAATTCTTAGCCCACCTGATCACTGCCTTTATAACCTCCTTTTACGGCGTAGCGTTTAACAGTGTCAAAGTTAAACTAATTATGTTGTGGTTATTAAGACATACTCATGTCTAAGGAATCCACTAAATATAGTAGTTCGATTCTACTTTTAGAATCTAATTAGGTCAAGTCTCAATGTATCAACTATACATCCACATAATCAATTAGACATCTCTATGTCTCCATAGCCCGTGGAACTACGCTATCAATTAATTATACACTAGTCTTTTAAATAAATCACTTATGTCCAATTTACTGATTTAGACTAGGGACTTTAAATAAGTTGTGATTTCTGTTCACTTTATAGGGTTCCATTATCAAAACGTTTTCGATAATCCTATTTGAAAGCATAAATTATTTGGACATTTTATTTAATACTAAACCAAACAATTAAATAAGAAACATATTTTTATTGATAAACATCCAAAGCATAATCAATGTCTTTACAATTGTAAACATGAAGTAAATAACCTAAAGCCATTCTCCCATATGCTTAAGCCCCATAGACCTAGTATGACACTCATGCTTAGGTTGAGCAAGCGGTTTAGTCAGAGGATCTGCTCAGTATGAACCTTGCTTACTTTCACATCCTCTCTACCAACGATTTCTCGAATGAGATGGAATTTCCTGAGCACATGTTTAGACTTTTGATGCGATCTGGGTTCCTTAGACTGAGCAATGGCACCATTGTTGTCACAATACAACTCAATGCCATTCTCAATGCTAGGAACTACAGCAAGCTCACCAATGAACTTTTTGATCCAAACAACTTCCTTTGCTGCATCAGCTGCTGCAATATACTCAGCCTCTGTTGTAGAATACACGATGGTACTCTGCTTAGAGCTCTTCCAGCTCATAGCTCCTCCATTGAGACAAAATATGAAACCAGACTGAGATCGGAAATCATCTTTGTCACTCTGGAAGCTTGCATCGGTGTATCCAGTAACAACCAACTCACTATCTCCACCATAAACCAAAAAATTATCCTTAGTCCTTCGCAAGTACTTAAGGATGTTTTTGCACGCAATCCAAAGGCGCATCTCCTGGATTTGACTGGTATCTGCTGCATATACTCAAAGCATATGCAACATCCGGTCGAGTGCAAATCATGGCATACATAATGGATCCTACAGCAGAAGTATAGGGAACATTACTCATACGCTTGACCTCATCAGGACTCGAAGGACACTGAGTTTTGCCAAGTGCAATGCCATGTTGCATGGGAATGAAACCTCTTTTGGAGTTTTCCAGCTTGAACCTTGCAAGAACCTTATCAATATAAGTTTCTTGACTGAGCCCAATTAGCCTTTTCGATCTATCTCTATAGATCTTTATTCCCAATATGTACTCTGCCTCTCCTAGGTCTTTCATAGAGAAACAATTTTTAAGCCATTCCTTGACTGACTCAAGCATGGTCTTATCATTTCCTATGAGAAGTATGTCATCTACATACAAGACCAGAAAAGTAATACTACTCCCACTTAACTTCTTGTATACACAAGATTCCTCTTCATTTCTGAGAAAGCCAAATTTCTTGACTGCCTCATCAAATCTGAGGTTCCAACTCCTTGATGCTTGCTTTAGTCCATAAATGGACTTCTTAAGCTTGCATACCCTCCCTGGATTTTCTAGATCTTCAAAACCTTGAGGTTGTGTCATGTACACATCCTCTTTCAAGAATCCATTCAAGAAAGCGGTTTTGACATCCATCTGCCATATTTCATAGTCATGAAAGGCAGCAATCGCAAGGATTATCCTAATGGACTTCAGCATGGCTACTGGTGAGAAGGTTTCATCATAGTCAATACCATGAATTTGTTTGAAACCTTTCGCCACCAACCTTGCTTTGAAAACACTAATGTTTCCATCCTTGTCTGTTTTCAACTTGAAAATCCATTTGCATCCAATGGGTTTTACCCCATCAGGCAAATCAACCAAGTCCCATACTTGATTTTCAGATATGGAATCCATTTCAGATTTCATGGCATCAAGCCATCTTTCGGAGTCTTGACTCTCCAAAGCATCTTTGTAGCTAGTAGGTTCTTCTGATTCTAAAATCGTTATTTCAGAACTTTCAGTCAAAAGGAAATCAATATATCTCTTTGACGGAATGATGGTCCTACTAGACCTACGTTGGGGAACAACAGAAGAAGTTTCTACCTCATTAGGTTGAGTGACTTCGCACGGAGTATCTCCAAGTGGGACGGTAGGAGGTACGTGAATTGAATGCACCGCCTCCTGAGCATTTTCATGCCGGGCCGCCTCTGATGAGGTGTTAACCTCATCCATTTGTTGCTCATCTCGAATTTCTTCGAGATATACATTTCTCCCACTTGTTTTTCCTGGAAATAAACTCCTTTTCCGGGAAAGACACCATTACGAGCAACAAACACTTTGTTTTCGTTTTGGTTGTAGAAGTAGTATCCCTTAGTCTCTTTTGGGTAACCCACAAAGAGACATTTATCGGATTTGGGTGAAAGCTTATCAGAAAGTAAATGATACGCTCAAGTTATACGGTGTTCATATTATATTTTGGTTGCACTTTGCTAAGGGTTTGATTGTAATTGTTAACGTTCGTGTTTTATTTAACCCTTAGCGGAAGTTCGGAGTTTTGCGAGATAATTTGTGTTAATGTCATGTATTCCGAGCTTTCAAGGTGAAATGCATTTGAGCCAAGCAAAGTACCAAGCTGCATCGCAAGCACAACATCGTCTCACCAACCAAGCTCTCGTGCGCGCTCATCACCAAGCTCTCGTGCACCGCAAGCTCGGCATCATCGCCCAGCTCTCGCGTGCACGCTCAGCAGCCAAGCCAAGCTCTCTCGCGCGCAGCAAGCAGCATCATCGCCCATCATCGCAAGCCCCGGCGCGCCAAGCAAGCTCGCTTTGCAAGACACGGCGGCTCGCACCTCGCGAGCTAGGTCGCACCTCGCGACCAGCTTGCTCGCACCTCGCGAGTGACTTCGCACCTCGCGACCTGCTTTGCCCAGCCAAATGTGTGGTAGACAGAGCACTCTTCACACGGTGCGACCAGACTCGCACCTCGCGACCCCTAGGTCGGTGTAATTGTTACCGATTTTTGAGCTTTACTATAAATACCAAACTTGTTTTTGGACCTAGGGAGACACACACTTGAGGGAGAGAATCTTTAACACTCCATTCTTCTCTTCTTACCTTCTCTTTTTAGTTTTTATTTTCTAGTTTAGTTTTTAGAGATTTCAATTATGGAATTGGCTTAAGCTATGCCGATTGTAGCTTCGAATCGTTCTTGAACGAGATTAACATGAAGCTTCAAGCATTATTGTGAGATCTTTCCTCTCTATTTAGTTTCTTTGATTATGGTTTAATTTCTATGCTTGCTTTCTATGATTTTTGCATGATTATGCTAGGAACGTTACTAGTTTGATTTTGTAATTAATCTAATGCTAGATTTAAGAATAGAATCGGATTGTTTTATTCTTTTATCAATTGGTAGCAAACTAGGGGAGTAACTTAGATGCGGATCGTCTTGGTTATTTCTTGGGGAAATTGAATCAAGTTGTTGAATGTTTATCGCTTGTATGACGTTAGCAGGTCCGTTGGTTCTCTATGTTCATTGCTGCTATTGGATTGAACTTAGACGCTATCGGACTAGGTTATCCTTTAGTTAGGGTTTTATAGTCACGCTGATCGTGCTATTCAACTAAGAATAAGGAGAATGCGAGATTAATTCTCAAACAATAGATAATTATGGAATTAATTAGAGTCGAAGTTCAATGATTAATAATGAATGGAAGTGGATGTTAATCGGATTCAAGATCTTCCCATATTGATTTCTCATTTTATTTAATTGCTAGTTAGTTGTAGTTTAATCAGAACTCTTTTGAAAACCCCCCTTTTTATTAGGTTACTCGACCCTTAGAGTCATCTAGATATTGATTCACGCTAGATATTAAACTTGTCCCTGTTTCCCTGTGGATACGACCCCTACTTCCATTATACTAGCTTAGTGTAAAAGAGAGTAGGAGAAATTTTATCTTTGGCCGGGTGCGGTGCACAACGACACATCCGCACCCGTCAATAAACGTTTTACATAGGCTTCACAACCCCATATGCTTAGAAAAGACAATTTTGGAACGTTTCCAGTCCACATTTCATATGGTGTCTTTTCCACTGCTTTGGATGGTGCTCTGTTAAGTGTGAATGCCGTTGTTTCAAGCGCAAATCCCTAGAATGAAATAGGAAGATCAAAGAAGACTCATCATGGATCGAACCATATCAAGTAGAGTTCGATTCCTTCTTTCAGAAACGCCATTTAACTGTGGTGTTCCTGGTGGAGTCCATTGTGAAAGAATTCCACAATCCTTTAAATGATCACCAAATTCTTGAGATAAATATTCACCACCACGATCGGATCGTAATGCCTTAATTTTCTTCCCAAGTTGGTTTTGTACTTCATTCTGGAATTCCTTAAATTTTTCAAAGGATTCCGACTTATGCCGCATGAGGTAAACAAATCCAAATCTTCTCACATCATCGGTAAAAGTAATGAAGTAACTGTACCCTCCCCTAGCCAACGTACTCATGGGTCCGCACACATCCGTATGTATGAGGGCTAAAAGGTCATTGGCCCTTTCACTTGAACTTTGTGAAAGGTGATTTTGTCATTTTTCCCATTAAGCAAAACTCACAAGTATGAAATGATTCGAAATCAAATGATTTGAGAATTCCATCTTTATGAAGCTTCTCAATACGTTTTGAACTTATGTGGCCTAATCGACAATGCCATAGGTATGTCGGGTTTGAATCATTTGTTTTAGGTTTCTTGCTGTCTATGTTATAGATGTGGGTTTCTAAGTCTAGCACATATAAACCATTTGATAACTTAGCTGAGACATAGAATAAATCATTCAAATAAGCAGAACAACAATTATTCTTAATTTGAAATGAAAAACCTTCCGAATCCAAAACCGGAATCGAAACAATATTATTGGTAATAGTTGGAACATAATAACAATTATAAAGTTCTAATACTAAACCGGGAAGGTAAAAGTAGACTACAATCTCCCACGCCTAAAGCAAAGAACTCGTGCTCCATTGCCCACGCGGAGGTCCACTTCTCCTTTGCTCAATGATCTACTTCTTTTTAGTGCCTGCACATTACAAATAATGTGAGATCCACACGCAGTATCAAATACCCATGAAATAGAAGTAGATAAGTTAATCTCTATAACATAAATACCTGAAGTTGAAGCACCACTCTTCTTATCCTCCAGATACTTGGGGCAGTTCCTCTTCCGGTGGCCAATCTTATGGCGGTGGAAGCACTCATGTAGTCTTGCTACTTTTGCCTTAGGAGTGGCCTTTGGCTTAGAAGTATCATAAGTGGCAACAACCTTGCCCTTGTTCTTCTTCTGAGGTGCCCCCTTTTTCTTGAATTGCTTGCCTTTCCTAACCATTAGAACATCCCTATGTTCAGGTTCAGTTGGCAAGCTCCTTTCAGCCTGAGTAAGCATACCATGCAGCTCTTGCAAGGTAGCCTCCCCTCCTTGCATGTAAAAGTTCAACTGAAAGTTTTGAAAATTTTCAGGCAAGGATTTGATCACAATATCAGTTGCTAGTTCTGGAGGATAAGGGAAGCCCAATTTTTCCATGATCTGAAAGTGTCCAATCATATTGAACACATGCGGACCAACGGGTTTTCCTTTTCCCAACTTGCACTCCAGCAACTTACAATGAGCTTCAAACCTTTCCAGCCTCGCGTTCTTCTGAAACATAGTTTTCGACTGTTGGAGGATGGAATAGGCGTCCGAGACCATCAAAACGTTTTTGAAATTACGGTTCCATGCAAGCAAGCATCAAACATGTTACTTGCACGATAATTTGCCTCAATGGTTTGTCTTGCTCTCCTTTCGCCTAGAGTAGCAGGTGTCTAACAGGGGTTCGGGGAGAGGATTATCAAGAACACTTTCCCTTCCTTCCGGCTCCCGAGAACGATTCTCACGGCCATTTCCCATTTAGGAAGTTATGAGCAGTTAGTTTGTCCTTTTCGAGTAAATAGCGCAAATTAAAACCGGGGTGGTTGTTGTTGTTTGAACCAGACATGATAACTACAACAAAAGAATAATAAAGCAAGATTCAATCAATGTTTATCAAGAAAGCAGCAATTAAACAAATTTTAATTAACTACTACCCTTTATTCAAAATAAGAGTCCCCTATTGAATAAAGAAACACCAAGATCCCCTCCCACTACAATCAAACGGACTTTGGCCTGCCTTTAATTTATAGTAGTTGAGGTAAATAAACACTTTACTAATTATAACTAATTATAATTCTTGGTAGACAGGTTAACAACTCCTTGTTTACTCCTATCTCTTAGCTTCAAAACCCAAAACTTTGTCTTTTGATGATTTTGTTGAGTTAAACCAAACATTAACATGTAGGTTTCAAAAAACCCACCCTACTATCCACGGATAAAATGAGCAACACTCTGCTTTGGCAGAACCTATTACTCACTACCTAAGGCGTTATAGGTGTTGTTTGGAAAAGCAATTAAACTCAATATTACATGTTGGGGACCTAAGTTTACTATGTTGGTTAATTAAAAGTGAACACATAACATAAATAACCACACATATAAACTTAAACAAGCATTTAAACATGTTAAACGCTTAAATAAATATACGCATAATTAAAAGTGATCCTAGTATGGCCCCTAAACCTAGGAAAACTAATCTTCATGAATTCCTCCTTGAATCTTTATGGATCTCCATCCTTGATTCTCCATGGAACTTCATTCTTGATTACATATAATTTATAATTTAAATAACTTTAATTTAAATTACAAAAATACAAACGATACGCAGATCGTATTTAATTTACATAAAATTTAACGATGCGCAGATCGTAATTTCTATCCTAGTTTTGGGTCATACTAGTCACAACATGCAAAACATAATATCAAACATATTATATTAAGCATCCATGCATTTGTAATATTATATTAAGCATCCATGCATTTGTAATATCATAATGAAATAAACATTAAAAATCACTTATTAACAATTAATAAGCAAATAAAACATGTCATTAACAATTAATAGTAAACATGTCAATTTAGTTAAACTTAGCAATTTTAAGAAATAACTAAAGCAAAAAACGCTCCATATTAGTTATAGTACTTAACCGTTTAGGTACTAAACTAAATCTAGGAAACTCCCTTATTTTAATTCAATTAGGACATATTATGGATTTAATCAAATTAACCTTTAATTTGCATAATTGGAAATTAATAATAATGCTCAAACTAAAAATAAAAAGGAAAAAAAAAATTATCAACTAACAGCACAAAACTGCATTCCTTGAGAAACGTTTAAATGCCTTCCCTTTTCTTTTCTTTTCCTTTTTTTTTTTTTTTTTAATTGCAAATCTGTAACAAAGTTCCCCAAAATGAGGAAGCGCAAACCACGAATTGACCACACCCATGAAGCCGAAAACCACGAGATCTTCAACTGATTGAAGATTTGCCACGGCAGCAGGGATGAATCCCACCACCGCAGCAACCCGCACGATGACCCAGAAAATCAGCCAACAAATTTGGCTTCCTTTCACCGATTAGCCACGGCAGCAGGGAATCCCCACCACCGCAGCTCGCCGCGCAGCCAGCCAGAACAAGGCCAGCAGGCCGCGACATCCACCAGCGCAGCGCAAGGCTGCCAAGTCTGCGTCCTTCTCACCTCTGCACAACTCCGACGCAGACCACCGTGGCTGCACCGGTGAGATGCGCCACCCAGCCGTGGTTGCCGAAAACTCCATATTTAATTTATGCAACAATTACATGAATTAAAAAGCGAATTTAATTGTGCAAATTTATTCATAATTGGGGTTAAGAGATGACTTGTGCCAAATTTCGAAAATTCAACAACTAAAATCGGAATTTTGGAGTTTAGATCTCATCAAGATGAGAAATCCGAAATTTAATAAGTGAAAACTGAAATTTTACAACAAATTTGTTTTTCTAAAATTCAGTTCACGTAGGGCATTTAGATTAATTTTATTTAACAAATTAAAATCTGAATCTTAATTTTGTTATTTAGATTTAATGCTTTAATCTCCATTAATCATAAATCTAACTATAAAATTGATCAACAGTTGAACAAGGTGTCGAAAATTGAGCATAGTTATAATTTAAAACAATTTTGTAACAACTTCCAATCAATTAATATCACCATATTAATTATGCAAATTAATCCATAAATAAATCCCTACTTTAATTGAATAAAAATAATCATCAACCACATGAACATGATCATATAATCATTATGCAAGAGGCAAAACTGATACCACTGTAGGAACATATAGATGCATATAGCGGAATTTCAGGAAATAAATTTCCTAACATCTATCACAAGATCGCATGCATAACATAAATATGAATCATATTATAAGGAAAAGAATGTAATACCTTTGTAGCGTGTTTTCCACCGGATTGCAAGTGCTAGAGATCAAAGAACAGCAATTGATGTCCCTCTACTTAGTCCACGAGCACCAATTGAATTCCCACGTTTGCTAGAACGGAAGAGGATGAACAGATTTCACTCTCTTACTTTTTAGGGAGGGTGGCCGGATTTCCAAAGGGAAACAATAGGGTTTTTTTCTCTCTCTTTTCAGTTTGAGTGTTACTGTCAAATTGAACGTTTTTTTTTTCTCTCTGCTATTATAACTTTTATAATAGTAGGAGAATAAAATAAGAGAGAGACCTAACCTAACCCTACTTTCTCCTATTGGCCGGTTTCCTTACTTCAATTAGTTACTTCAATGTGTGACCTCATAGGATTAGGTTAACTTAGTTGTAGGTACAATCAATATTGTTCTACTAACCATCATTTATTCTCTAGCAAGTAAATGTGATTACTAAACTAACGTAATTAATTATCTCTATAGTAATTCCTTTTATATTGAGTAATTGTCGGGATGTCTAAGGACATATTCCTTCAATCTCCCACTTGTCCGAAGACAAGAGCGCAATGCTAAATTCCTTAAGTCACTTAATGCCAAATTTGATAACACCATGTTATTCTCAAATTTATGTTCCTTGATCGGCGAGTTCGAAGCGCTCAAATAAGGATTAACTCTTTAATCCAATTCCGCATGGCCATGCAATTTTCAGTTCTCACTCATCAAGAGGCCCGAACACCATTCCTATTTAATAGGAGGACTTATCCAGTCTTGTATGACCATAACTCCCACACAATTCTTAGCCCACTCGATCCACTTTGCCTTTATAACCTCCTTTTACGGCGCGGCGTTTAACATTGTCAAAGTTAAACTAATTATGTTGTGGTTATTAAGACATACTCATGTCTAAGGAATCCACTAAATATAGTAGTTCGATTCTACTTTTAGAATCTAATTAGGTCAAGTCTCAATGTATCAACTATACATCCATATAATCAATTAGACATCTCTATGTCTCCATAGCCCGTGGAACTGCGCTATCAATTAATTATACACTAGTCTTTTAAATAAATCACTTATGTCCAATTTAGTGATTTAGACTAGGGACTTTAAATAAGTTGTGATTTCTGTTCACTTTATAGGGTTCCATTATCAAAACGTTTTCGATAATCCTATTTGAAAGCACAAATTATTTGGACATTTTATTTAATACTAAACCAAACAATTAAATAAGAAACATATTTTTATTGATAAACATCCAAAGCATAATCAATGTCTTTACAATTGTAAACATGAAGTAAACAACCTAAAGCCATTCTCCCATATGCTTAAGCCCCATAGACCTAGTATGACACTCATGCTTAGGTTGAGCAAGCGGTTTAGTCAGAGGATCGCGCTACGTTATCCTCGGTATGAACCTTGCTTACTTTCACATCCTCTCTACCAACGATTTCTCGAATGAGATGGAATTTCCTGAGCACATGTTTAGACCTTTGATGCGATCTGGGTTCCTTAGACTGAGCAATGGCACCATTGTTGTCACAATACAACTCAATGCCATTCTCAATGCTAGGAACTACAGCAAGCTCACCAATGAACTTTTTGATCCAAACAGCTTCCTTTCTTTGCATCGCCGCTGCAATATACTCGGCCTCTGTTGTAGAATCCACGATGGTACTGCGCTTAGAGCTCTTCCGGCTCACGGCTCCTCCATTGAGACAAAATATGAAACCGGATCGAGATCGGAAATCATCTTTGTCACTCTGGAAGCTTGCATCGGTGTATCCAGTAACAACCAACTCACTATCTCCACCATAAACCAAAAAATTATCCTTAGTCCTTCGCAAGTACTTAAGGATGTTTTTCGCTGCAATCCAGTGCGCATCTCCTGGATTTGACTGGTATCTGCTGCATATACTCAAAGCATATGCAACATCCGGTCGAGTGCAAATCATGGCATACATAATGGATCCTACAGCAGAAGTATAGGGAACATTACTCATACGCTTGACCTCATCAGGACTCGAAGGACACTGAGTCTTGCCAAGTGCAATGCCATGTTGCATGGGAATGAAACCTCTTTTGGAGTTTTCCAGCTTGAACCTTGCAAGAACCTTATCAATATAAGTTTCCTGACTGAGCCCAATTAGCCTTTTCGATCTATCTCTATAGATCTTTATTCCCAATATGTACTCTGCCTCTCCTAGGTCTTTCATAGAGAAACAATTTTTAAGCCATTCCTTGACTGACTCAAGCATGGTCTTATCATTTCCTATGAGAAGTATGTCATCTACATACAAGACCAGAAAAGTAATACTACTCCCACTTAACTTCTTGTATACACAAGATTCCTCTTCATTTCTGAGAAAGCCAAATTTCTTGACTGCCTCATCAAATCTGAGGTTCCAACTCCTTGATGCTTGCTTTAGTCCATAAATGGACTTCTTAAGCTTGCATACCCTCCCTGGATTTTCTAGATCTTCAAAACCTTGAGGTTGTGTCATGTACACATCCTCTTTCAAGAATCCATTCAAGAAAGCGGTTTTGACATCCATCTGCCATATTTCATAGTCATGAAAGGCAGCAATCGCAAGGATCATCCTAATGGACTTCAGCATGGCTACTGGTGAGAAGGTTTCATCATAGTCAATACCATGAATTTGTTTGAAACCTTTCGCCACCAACCTTGCTTTGAAAACACTAATGTTTCCATTCTTGTCTGTTTTCAACATGAAAATCCATTTGCATCCAATGGGTTTTACCCCATCAGGTAAATCAACCAAGTCCCATACTTGATTTTCAGATATGGAATCCATTTCAGATTTCATGGCATCAAGCCATCTTTCGGAGTCTTGACTCTCCAAAGCATCTTTGTAGCTAGTAGGTTCTTCTGATTCTAAAATCGTTATTTCAGAACTTTCAGTTAAAAGGAAATCAATATATCTCTTTAACGGAATGATGGTCCTACTAGACCTACGTTGGGGAACAACAGAAGAAGTTTATACCTCATTAGGTTGAGTGACTTCGCACGGAGTATCTCCAAGTGGGACGGTAGGAGGTACGTGAATTGAATGCACCGCCTCCTGAGCATTTTCATGCCGGGCCGCCTCTGATGAGGTGTTAACCTCATCCATTTGTTGCTCATCTCGAACTTCTTCGAGATATACATTTCTCCCACTTGTTTTTCTGGAAATAAACTCCTTTTCCAGAAAGACACCATTACGAGCAACAAACACTTTGTTTTCGTTTTGGTTGTAGAAGTAGTATCCCTTAGTCTCTTTTGGGTAACCCACAAAGAGACATTTATCGGATTTGGGTGAAAGCTTATCAGAAAGTAAATGATACGCTCAAGTTATACGGTGTTCATATTATATTTTGGGTGCACTTTGCTAAGGGTTTGATTGTAATTGTTAACGTTCGTGTTTTATTTAACCCTTAGCGGAAGTTCGGAGTTTTGCGAGATAATTTGTGTTAATGTCATGTATTCCGAGCTTTCAAGGTGAAATGCATTTGAGCCAAGCAAAGTACCAAGCTGCATCGCAAGCAAAACATCGTCTCACCAACCAAGCTCTCGTGCGCGCTCATCACCAAGCTCTCGTGCACCGCAAGCTCGGCATCATCGCCCAGCTCTCGCGTGCACGCTCGCGCCAAGCCAGCGAAGCTCTCGCGCGCGGCAAGCAGCATCATCGCCCATCATCGCAAGCCCGGCGCGCGCGCAGCAAGCAAGCTCGCCCATAATGACGGCTCGCACCTCGCGACCGGCTTGCTCGCACCTCGCGAGTGACTTCGCACCTCGCGACTGCTTTGCCCACCCAAATGTGCGGTAGACGAGCACTCTTCGCACGGTGCGACCAGACTCGCACCTCGCGACCCCTAGGTCGGTGTAATTGTCGGCTGATTTTTGAGCTTTACTATAAATACCAAACTTATTTTTGGACCTAGGGAGACACACACTTGAGGGAGAGAATCTCCAACACTCCATTCTTCTCTTCTTACCTTCTCTTTTTAGTTTTTATTTTCTAGTTTAGTTTTTAGAGATTTCAATTATGGAATTGGCTTATGCTATGCCGATTGTAGCTTGAACTTGTTCTTGAACGAGATTAACATGAAGCTTCAAGCATTATTGTGAGATCTTTCCTCTCTATTTAGTTTCTTTTGATTATGGTTTCATTTCTATGCTTGCTTTCTATGATTTTTGCATGATTATGCTAGGAACGTTACTAGTTTGATTTTGTAATTAATCTAATGCTAGATTTAAGAATAGAATCGGATTGTTTTATTATTTTATCAATTGGTAGCAAACTAGGGAGTAACTTAGATGCAGATCGTCTTGGTTATTTCTTGGGGAAATTGAATCAAGCTTGTTGAATGTTTATCGCTTGTATGACGTTAGCGGGTCCGTTGGTTCTCTCGTGTTTATTGCTGCTATTGGATTGAACTTAGACGCTATCGGACTAGGTTATCCTTTAGTTAGGGTTTTATAGTCACGCTGATCGTGCTATTCAACTAAGAATAAGGAGAATGCGAGATTAATTCTCAAACAATAGATAATTATGGAATTAATTAGAGTCGAAGTTCAATGATTAATAATGAATGGAAGTGGATGTTAATCGGATTCAAGATCTTCCCATATTGATTTCTCATTTTATTTAATTGCTAGTTAGTTGTAGTTTAATCAGAACTCTTTTGAAAACCCCCCTTTTTATTAGGTTACTCGACCCTTAGAGTCATCTAGATATTGATTCACGCTAGATATTAAACTTGTCCCTGTTTCCCTGTGGATACGACCCCTACTTCCATTATACTAGCTTAGTGTAAAAGAGAGTAGGAGAAATTTTATCTTTGGTCGGGTGCGGTGCACAACGACACATCCGCGCCCGCCAAATTTTGGCGCCGTTGCCGGGGAAACGATGTTACTTGTTTGTATTTAGAGTGATTTTTGGATGGTATTGCTTGTGCTCTTTGTTTTTGGTTGGCCACTCATATAAAGAATTCCCTTTTTGTTTTAGTTTCTAGTTTTCATCTTCCATTGAGCTCTATGTATTTCACTTTTGTATTTTGGACAAGAAGCATGGAACTTGTTGCTTAAACTCTCTTGGGAATGGTTGATTGAAGCTTTTGACGGTTTATTGTAAGATTTACTCTATATCTTGGTTATTGTCTAGCTTTAAATATTTATATTAATGGTGATGACTTGGATTAGCTAGGAGTACTACTAGTTGATGTTTGTTGTTGACTTAATGCTAGGTTTTGGATATAATCTGATGTTATATGCTCAACCATGTTGTAGTAAGCTAGGTATTAACGATGCATTGCAAGAGTCCTTCTCAATCAATTTTGCAGGTACTTGAAGTGGAGATTGACATGTAACCACCATTGTCACACATGGAGCACAAGCCCAATTTTTGAGATTAAGGTACTAAGCCGAGCTCACGACTTTAAAAAACAGCGCTTCTCGGGAGGCAACCCGAGACCCCTTTTTTTTCTTTCTTTTCCTTTATTTTTCATCAAATTTCCACCACCACAACAAATTTTCTTTCACCCACCGCCCACCCACTAAAAAGATCCACAACCAATCTTAATCCACTTGGAACCAAAATCCACAAAAGAAAACCCGTTGGGAGGAGTTCAATAGCTAGGAGTTGGTACAACTAGAGGGTTGAGATTGTTAATGTATCTTTTCGATCTCTTAAATTAGGTGCAAATTTCAAGAATTTAAAATTTTGAATTTGTCATTTGTTTGAGTGATTCGAGGTAGAGGGTTGTGAGTTGAGTTATGAGATTTGAGTTGGTGTTGTTAAGAAATTTGAGTTTGACGGATTGCTTTTCATGAGTTTTGAGCATTCGATCTTCGATTTACCCGATTTCGATCCCCCCCCCCCATTTTCAGTTTACTTTTTCTTTTAATTGTCGACACATTGAGGACAATGTGTAGTTTAAGTAGGGGGGAGGGTATTCTCATTCTCATGTATCTATGTTGTATTTATTACTTTCAATTTGAAAAAAATGAAAATGGAAAAAAAAATGAAAAAAAGAATATAAAAAAAAAAGTGATGAAAAGAATCCCGTTGAGTTGAAAACCCGCAAGGGCGGGCGACTCGGGCAAAATTGGGGGCTCGGATAGGTCGAAAACCCGAAAGGGCGGCCTATGCAAAAAAGAGCTAGTTGAGCAGGTGAGTTTTGTGAGCCGGAAAAGAAGAGAGATGAAAAAAAAATGTGAGAAGCTAGGATGAAAACCGAAAAGGCTCCTAGGCAAAATGAGAGATTAAGAGAGAATTATATACTTTGAAAACTCATTTGCCGGAGATGGTGTCATAAGGTGGAAAGCGTTTTCGGGTTGGGTTGGTTATTTCATCCTTGATTTTGTGAATATTTATTTTGGCTTTCACATTCTTTTGGTTGATTGTTTGTTTTTGGGAGTAAGCATGAAATTTATCCCTTTTTGTCTTCATTCCATGGCTTGCTATTCTAAGTTAGTTGTAGTAGTAGTAGTTTTAGATCAACTTTTGGAGGTTTGGGAGAGATGATAGTTTAGTGTGTCATGAGCTGACATTTTAATTTTTGTTGGCGTTGCTGGTTATTGTTGTTGTTACGTCTTTATATATTTCAGGTGAGCTTGAATCTAAGTGTGGGGGAATCATCGTCCCTTACGTTTAGGTTTTGAGCGGATGTTGTTAAGATGTGATGATGATGATATAGTTGATGGAGAGTGTAGTTTGGTGTCGATAATTTGGGTGAAGATCTATTGGGTGATCCTCATTTTGAGTTTACTCGAGGTCGAGTAAAGTTCAAGTGTGGGGGTATTTGATACGCTCAAGTTATACGGTGTTCATATTATATTTTGGGTGCACTTTGCTAAGGGTTTGATTGTAATTGTTAACGTTCGTGTTTTATTTAACCCTTAGCGGAAGTTCGGAGTTTTGCGAGATAATTTGTGTTAATGTCATGTATTCCGAGCTTTCAAGGTGAAATGCATTTGAGCCAAGCAAAGTACCAAGCTGCATCGCAAGCACAACATCGTCTCACCAACCAAGCTCTCGTGCGCGCTCATCACCAAGCTCTCGTGCACCGCAAGCTCGGCATCATCGCCCAGCTCTCGCGTGCACGCTCAGCAGCCAACCCAAGCTCTCTCGCGCACAGCAAGCAGCATCATCGCCCATCATCGCAAGCCCAGCGCGCGCTCGAAGCAAGCCTGCCCAGCACAGCAGCTCGCACCTCGCGAGCTAGGTCGCACGTCGCGACCAGCTTGCTCGCACCTCGCGAGCTAGGTCGCACCTCGCGACCAGCTTGCTCGCACCTCGCGAGTGACTTCGCACCTCGCGACCTGCTTTGCCCAACCAAATGTGTGGTAGACAGAGCACTCTTCACACGGTGCGACCAGACTCGCACCTCGCGACCCCTAGGTCGGTGTAATTGTCGGCTGATTTTTGAGCTTTACTATAAATACCAAACTTGTTTTTGGACCTAGGGAGACACACACTTGGGGGAGAGAATCTTTAACACTCCATTCTTCTCTTCTTACCTTCTCTTTTTAGTTTTTATTTTCTAGTTTAGTTTTTAGAGATTTCAATTATGGAATTGGCTTAAGCTATGCCGATTGTAGCTTGAACTGTTCTTGAACGAGATTAACATGAAGCTTCAAGCATTATTGTGAGATCTTTCCTCTCTATTTAGTTTCTTTGATTATGGTTTAATTTCTATGCTTGCTTTCTATGATTTTTGCATGATTATGCTAGGAACGTTACTAGTTTGATTTTGTAATTAATCTAATGCTAGATTTAAGAATAGAATCGGATTGTTTTATTCTTTTATCAATTGGTAGCAAACTAGGGAGTAACTTAGATGCAGATCGTCTTGGTTATTTCTTGGGGAAATTGAATCAACTGTTGAATGTTTATCGCTTGTATGACGTTAGCGAGTCCGTTGGTTCTCTCGTGTTCATTCTTTGCTATTGGATTGAACTTAGACGCTATCGGACTAGGTTATCCTTTAGTTAGGGTTTTATAGTCACGCTGATCGTGCTATTCAACTAAGAATAAGGAGAATGCGAGATTAATTCTCAAACAATAGATAATTATGGAATTAATTAGAGTCGAAGTTCAATGATTAATAATGAATGGAAGTGGATGTTAATCGGATTCAAGATCTTCCCATATTGATTTCTCATTTTATTTAATTGCTAGTTAGTTGTAGTTTAATCAGAACTCTTTTGAAAACCCCCCTTTTTATTAGGTTACTCGACCTTTAGAGTCATCTAGATATTGATTCACGCTAGATATTAAACTTGTCCCTGTTTCCCTGTGGATACGACCCCTACTTCCATTATACTAGCTTAGTGTAAAAGAGTGTAGGAGAAATTTTATCTTTGGCCGGGTGCGGTGCACAACGACACATCCGCACCCGTCAATAAACGTTTTACATAGGCTTCACAACCCCATATGCTTAGAAAAGACAATTTTGGAACGTTTCCAGTCCACATTTCATATGGTGTCTTTTCCACTGCTTTGGATGGTGCTCTGTTAAGTGTGAATGCCGTTGTTTCAAGCGCAAATCCCTAGAATGAAATAGGAAGATCAGCAAGACTCATCATGGATCGAACCATATCAAGTAGAGTTCGATTCCTTCTTTCAGAAACGCCATTTAACTGTGGTGTTCCTGGTGGAGTCCATTGTGAAAGAATTCCACAATCCTTTAAATGATCACCAAATTCTTGAGATAAATATTCACCACCACGATCGGATCGTAATGCCTTAATTTTCTTCCCAAGTTGGTTTTGTACTTCATTCTGGAATTCCTTAAATTTTTCAAAGGATTCCGACTTATGCCGCATGAGGTAAACAAATCCAAATCTTCTCACATCATCGGTAAAAGTAATGAAGTAACTGTACCCTCCCCTAGCCAACGTACTCATGGGTCCGCACACATCTGTATGTATGAGGGCTAAAAGGTCATTGGCCCTTTCACTTGAACCTGTGAAAGGTGATTTTGTCATTTTTCCCATTAAGCAAAACTCACAAGTATGAAATGATTCGAAATCAAATGATTTGAGAATTCCATCTTTATGAAGCTTCTCAATACGTTTTGAACTTATGTGGCCTAATCGACAATGCCATAGGTATGTCGGGTTTGAATCATTTGTTTTAGGTTTCTTGCTGTCTATGTTATAGATGTGGGTTTCTAAGTCTAGCACATATAAACCATTTGATAACTTAGCTGAGACATAGAATAAATCATTCAAATAAGCAGAACAACAATTATTCTTAATTTGAAATGAAAAACCTTCCGAATCCAAAACCGGAATCGAAACAATATTATTGGTAATAGTTGGAACATAATAACAATTATAAAGTTCTAATACTAAACCGGAAGGTAAAAAGTAGACTACAATCTCCCACGCCCAAAGCAAAGAACTCGTGCTCCATTGCCCACGCGGAGGTCCACTTCTCCTTTGCTCAATGATCTACTTCTTTTTAGTGCCTGCACATTACAAATAATGTGAGATCCACACGCAGTATCAAATACCCATGAAATAGAAGTAGATAAGTTAATCTCTATAACATAAATACCGAAGTTGAAGCACCACTCTTCTTATCCTCCGGATACTTGGGGCGGTTCCTCTTCCAGGTGGCCAATCTTATGGCGGTGGAAGCACTCATGTAGTGCTGCTACTTTTGCCTTAGGAGTGGCCTTTGGCTTAGAAGTATCATCGGTGGCAACAACCTTGCCCTTGTTCTTCTTCGAGGTGCCCCCTTTTTCTTGAATTGCTTGCCTTTCCTAACCATTAGAACATCCCTATGTTCGGGTTCGGTTGGCAAGCTCCTTTCACCCGAGTAAGCATACCATGCAGCTCTTGCAAGGTAGCCTCCCCTCCTTGCATGTAAAAGTTCAACCGAAAGTTTTGAAAATTTTCGGCAAGGATTTGATCACAATATCGGTTCTTAGTTCTGGAGGATAAGGGAAGCCCAATTTTTCCATGATCCGAAAGTGTCCAATCATATTGAACACATGCGGACCAACGGGTTTTCCTTTTCCCAACTTGCACTCCAAAGAACTTACAATGAGCTTCAAACCTTTCCGGCCTCGCGTTCTTTTGAAACATAGTTTTCAATTGTTGGAGGATGGAATAGGCGCCCGAAACCATCAAAACGTTTTTGAAATTACGGTTCCATGCAAGCAAGCATCAAACATGTTACTTGCATGTAATTTGCCTCAATGGTTTGTCTTGCTCTCCTTTCACTGGAGTAAGCAGTGTCTAGCCGGGGGTTCGGGGAGAGGATTATCAAGAACACTTTCCCTTCCTTCGGCTCACGAGAACGATTCTCACATCCATTTCCCATTTAGGAAGTTATGAGCAGTTAGTTTGTCCTTTTCGAGTAAATAGCGCAAATTAAAACCGGGGTGGTTGTTGTTGTTTGAACCAGACATGATAACTTCAACAAAAGAATAATAAAGCAAGATTCAATCAATGTTTATCAAGAAAGCAGCAATTAAACAAATTTTAATTAACTACTACCCTTTATTCAAAATAAGAGTCCCCTATTGAATAAAGAAACACCAAGATCCCCTCCCACTACAATCAAACGGACTTTGGCCCTGCCTTTAATTTATAGTAGTTGAGGTAAATAAACACTTTACTAATTATAACTAATTATAATTCTTGGTAGACAGGTTAACAACTCCTTGTTTACTCCTATCTCTTAGCTTCAAAACCCAAAACTTTGTCTTTTGATGATTTTGTTGAGTTAAACCAAACATTAACATGTAGGTTTCAAAAAACCCACCCTACTATCCACGGATAAAATGAGCAACACCCTGCTTTGGCAGAACCTATTACTCACTACCTAAGGCGTTATAGGTGTTGTTTGGAAAAGCAATTAAACTCAATATTACATGTTGGGGACCTAAGTTTACTATGTTGGTTAATTAAAAGTGAACACATAACATAAATAACCACACATATAAACTTAAACAAGCATTTAAACATGTTAAACGCTTAAATAAATATACGCATAATTAAAAGTGATCCTAGTATGGCCCCTAAACCTAGGAAAACTAATCTTCATGAATTCCTCCTTGAATCTTTATGGATCTCCATCCTTGATTCTCCATGGAACTTCATTCTTGATTACATATAATTTATAATTTAAATAACTTTAATTTAAATTACAAAAATACAAACGATACGCAGATCGTATTTAATTTACATAAAATTTAACGATGCGCAGAGCGTAATTTCTATCCTAGTTTTGGGCCATACTAGTCACAACATGCAAAACATAATATCAAACATATTATATTAAGCATCCATGCATTTGTAATATTATATTAAGCATCCATGCATTTGTAATATCATAATGAAATAAACATTAAAAATCACTTATTAACAATTAATAAGCAAATAAAACATGTCATTAACAATTAATAGTAAACATGTCAATTTAGTTAAACTTAGCAATTTTAAGAAATAACTAAAGCATAAAACGCTCCATATTAGTTATAGTACTTAACCGTTTAGGTACTAAACTAAATCTAGGAAACTCCCTTATTTTAATTCAATTAGGACATATTATGGATTTAATCAAATTAACCTTTAATTTGCATAATTGGAAATTAATAATAATGCTCAAACTAAAAATAAAAAGGGAAAAAAAAAATTATCAACTAACAGCACAAAACTGCATTCCTTGAGAAACGTTTAAATGCCTTCCCTTTTCTTTTCTTTTCCTTTTTTTTTTTTTTTTTAATTGAAAATCTAAAGAATAAAGTTCCCCAAAATGAGGAACCGCAAACCACGAATCCACCACACCCATGAAGCCGGAAAACCACCGGATCTTCAACGATTGAAGATCCGCCACGGCAGCCAGGGATGAATCCCACCACCGCAGCAACCCGCACGATGACCCAGAAAATCAGCCAACAAATTTGGCTTCCTTTCACCGATTAGCCACGGCAGCAGGGAATCCCCACCATCGCAGCTCACCGCGCAGCCCGACCGTAACAAGGCCAGCAGGCGCGACATCCACCGGCCGGCGCGCGCAAGGCCGCCTGATCTGCGTCCTTCTCACCTCTGCACAACTCCGACGCAGACCACCGTGGCTGCACCGGTGAGATGCGCCACCCAGCCGTGGTTTCCGAAAACTCCATATTTAATTTATGCAACAATTACATGAATTAAAACTGAATTTAATTGTGCAAATTTATTCAAAATTGGGGTTAAGAGATGACTTGTGCCAAATTTCGAAAATTCAACAACTAAAATCGGAATTTTGGAGTTTAGATCTCATCAAGATGAGAAATCCGAAATTTAATAAGTGAAAACTGAAATTTTACAACAAATTTGTTTTTCTAAAATTCAGTTCACGTAGGGCATTTAGATTAATTTTATTTAACAAATTAAAATCTGAATCTTAATTTTGTTATTTAGATTTAATGCTTTAATCTCCATTAATCATAAATCTAACTATAAAATTGATCAACAGTTGAACAAGGTGTCGAAAATTGAGCATAGTTATAATTTAAAACAATTTTGTAACAACTTCCAATCAATTAA
The DNA here is from genome assembly GCA_947648045.1 of Beta corolliflora. Lineage (NCBI taxonomy): Eukaryota > Viridiplantae > Streptophyta > Magnoliopsida > Caryophyllales > Amaranthaceae > Beta > Beta corolliflora. Next base: position 365,840 of record CANSZD010003502.1, read on the forward strand.
TATCACCATATTAATTATGCAAATTAATCCATAAATAAATCCCTACTTTAATTGAATAAAAATAATCATAAACCACATGAACATGATCATATAATCATTATGCAAGAGGCAAAACTGATACCACTGTAGGAACATATAGATGCATATAGCGGAATTTCAGGAAATAAATTTCCTAACATCTATCACAAGATCGCATGCATAACATAAATATGAATCATATTATAAGGAAAAGAATGTACAACCTTTGTAGCGTGTTTTCCACCGGATTGCAAGTGCTAGAGATCAAAGAACAAGCAATTGATGTCCCTCTACTTAGTCCACGAGCACCAATTGAATTCCCACGTTTGCTAGAACGGAAGAGGATGAACGATTTCACTCTCTTACTTTTTAGGGAGGGTGGCTCGGATTTCCAAAGGGAAACAATAGGGTTTTTTTCTCTCTCTTTTCAGTTTGAATGTTACTGTCAAATTGAACGTTTTTTTCTCTCTTGCTATTATAACCTTTTATAATAGTAGGAGAATAAAATAAGAGAGAGACCTAACCTAACCCTACTTTCTCCTATTGGCCGGTTTCCTTACTTCAATTAGTTACTTCAATGTGTGACCTCATAGGATTAGGTTAACTTAGTTGTAGGTACAATCAATATTGTTCTACTAACCATCATTTATTCTCTAGCAAGTAAATGTGATTACTAAACTAACGTAATTAATTATCTCTATAATAATTCCTTTTATATTGAGTAATTGTCGGGATGTCTAAGGACATATTCCTTCAATCTCCCACTTGTCCGAAGACAAGAGCGCAATGCTAAATTCCTTAAGTCACTTAATGCCAAATTTGATAACACCATGTTATTCTCAAATTTATGTTCCTTGATCGCTGAGTTCGAACTGCTCAAATAAGGATTAACTCTTTAATCCAATTCCGCATGGCCATGCAATTTTCCAGTTCTCACTCATCAAGAGGCCCAGACACCATTCCTATTTAATAGGAGGACTTATCCAGTCTTGTATGACCATAACTCCCACACAATTCTTAGCCCACCTGATCACTGCCTTTATAACCTCCTTTTACGGCGCAGCGTTTAACATTGTCAAAGTTAAACTAATTATGTTGTGGTTATTAAGACATACTCATGTCTAAGGAATCCACTAAATATAGTAGTTCGATTCTACTTTTAGAATCTAATTAGGTCAAGTCTCAATGTATCAACTATACATCCATATAATCAATTAGACATCTCTATGTCTCCATAGCCCGTGGAACTGCGCTATCAATTAATTATACACTAGTCTTTTAAATAAATCACTTATGTCCAATTTAGTGATTTAGACTAGGGACTTTAAATAAGTTGTGATTTCTGTTCACTTTATAGGGTTCCATTATCAAAACGTTTTCGATAATCCTATTTGAAAGCACAAATTATTTGGACATTTTATTTAATACTAAACCAAACAATTAAATAAGAAACATATTTTTATTGATAAACATCCAAAGCATAATCAATGTCTTTACAATTGTAAACATGAAGTAAACAACCTAAAGCCATTCTCCCATATGCTTAAGCCCCATAGACCTAGTATGACACTCATGCTTAGGTTGAGCAAGCGGTTTAGTCGGGAGGATCTCGCTACGTTATCCTCGGTATGAACCTTGCTTACTTTCACATCCTCTCTACCAACGATTTCTCGAATGAGATGGAATTTCCCGAGCACATGTTTAGACCTTTGATGCGATCGGGTTCCTTAGACTGAGCAATGGCACCATTGTTGTCACAATACAACTCAATGCCATTCTCAATGCTAGGAACTACAAAGCAAGCTCACCAATGAACTTTTTGATCCAAACAGCTTCCTTTGCTTGCATCGCCTGCCGCAATATACTCGGCCTCGTTGTAGAATCCACGATGGTACTCGCTTAGAGCTCTTCCAGCCTCACGGCTCCTCCATTGAGACAAAATATGAAACCAGACTGAGATCGGAAATCATCTTTGTCACTCTGGAAGCTTGCATCGGTGTATCCAGTAACAACCAACTCACTATCTCCACCATAAACCAAAAAATTATCCTTAGTCCTTCGCAAGTACTTAAGGATGTTTTTCGCCGCAATCCAAGGCGCATCTCCCGGATTTGACTGGTATCTCGCCGCATATACTCAAAGCATATGCAACATCCGGTCGAGTGCAAATCATGGCATACATAATGGATCCTACAGCGAAGTATAGGGAACATTACTCATACGCTTGACCTCATCGGGACTCGAAGGACACCGAGTCCTTGCCAAGTGCAATGCCATGTTGCATGGGAATGAAACCTCTTTTGGAGTTTTCCGACTTGAACCTTGCAAGAACCTTATCAATATAAGTTTCCCGACCGAGCCCAATTAGCCTTTTCGATCTATCTCTATAGATCTTTATTCCCAATATGTACTCGCCTCTCCTAGGTCTTTCATAGAGAAACAATTTTTAAGCCATTCCTCGATCGACTCAAGCATGGTCTTATCATTTCCTATGAGAAGTATGTCATCTACATACAAGACCGTAAAAGTAATACTACTCCCACTTAACTTCTTGTATACACAAGATTCCTCTTCATTTCTGAGAAAGCCAAATTTCTTGACTGCATCATCAAATCTGAGGTTCCAACTCCTTGATGCTTGCTTTACTCCATAAATGGACTTCTTAAGCTTGCATACCCTCCCTGGATTTTCTAGATCTTCAAAACCTTGAGGTTGTGTCATGTACACATCCTCTTTCAAGAATCCATTCAAGAAAGCGGTTTTGACATCCATCTCGCCATATTTCATAGTCATGAAAGGCAAGCAATCGCAAGGATTATCCTAATGGACTTCAGACATGGCTACTCGGTGAGAAGGTTTCATCATAGTCAATACCATGAATTTGTTTGAAACCTTTCGCCACCAACCTTGCTTTGAAAACACTAATGTTTCCATCCTTGTCTGTTTTCAACTTGAAAATCCATTTGCATCCAATGGGTTTTACCCCATCAGGCAAATCAACCAAGTCCCATACTTGATTTTCAGAAATGGAATCCATTTCAGATTTCATGGCATCAAGCCATCTTTCGGAGTCTTGACTCTCCAAAGCATCTTTGTAGCTAGTAGGTTCTTCTGATTCTAAAATCGTTATTTCAGAACTTTCAGTCAAAAGGAAATCAATATATCTCTTTGACGGAATGATGGTCCTACTAAACCTACGTTGGGGAACAACAGAAGAAGTTTCTACCTCATTAGGTTGAGTGACTTCGCACGGAGTATCTCCAAGTGGGACGGTAGGAGGTACGTGAATTGAATGCACCGCCTCCTGAGCATTTCCATGCCGGGCCGCCTCTGATGAGGTGTTAACCTCATCCATTTGTTGCTCATCTCGAATTTCTTCGAGATATACATTTCTCCCACTTGTTTTTCTGGAAATAAAATCCTTTTCCAGAAAGACACCATTACGAGCAACAAACACTTTGTTTTCGTTTTGGTTGTAGAAGTAGTATCCCTTAGTCTCTTTTGGGTAACCCACAAAGAGACATTTATCGGATTTGGGTGAAAGCTTATCAGAAAGTAAATGATACGCTCAAGTTATACGGTGTTCATATTATATTTTGGGTGCACTTTGCTTAGGGTTTGGTTGTAATTGTTAACGTTCGTGTTTTATTTAACCCTTAGCGGAAGTTCGGAGTTTTGCGAGAAAATTTGTGTTAATGTCATGTATTCCGAGCTTTCAAGGTGAAATGCATTTGAGCCAAGCAAAGTACCAAGCTGCATCGCAAGCACAACATCGTCTCACCAACCAAGCTCTCGTGCGCGCTCATCACCAAGCTCTCGTGCACCGCAAGCTCGGCATCATCGCCCAGCTCTCGCGTGCACGCTCAGCAGCCAAGCCAAGCTCTCTCGCGCGCAGCAAGCAGCATCATCGCCCATCATCGCAAGCCCAGCGCGCGCTCGAAGCAAGCCTGCCCAGCACAGCAGCTCGCACCTCGCGAGCTAGGTCGCACCTCGCGACCAGCTTGCTCGCACCTCGCGAGCTAGGTCGCACCTCGCGACCAGCTTGCTCGCACCTCGCGACCAGCTTGCTCGCACCTCGCGAGTGACTTCGCACCTCGCGACCTGCTTTGCCCAGCCAAATGTGCGGTAGACAGAGCACTCTTCGCACGGTGCGACCAGACTCGCACCTCGCGACCCCTAGGTCGGTGTAATTGTCGGCTGATTTTTGAGCTTTACTATAAATACCAAACTTGTTTTTGGACCTAGGGAGACACACACTTGAGGGAGAGAATCTCCAACACTCCATTCTTCTCTTCTTACCTTCTCTTTTTAGTTTTTATTTTCTAGTTTAGTTTTTTGAGATTTCAATTATGGAATTGGCTTATGCTATGCCGATTGTAGCTTGAATTGTTCTTGAACGAGATTAACATGAAGCTTCAAGCATTATTGTGAGATCTTTCCTCTCTATTTAGTTTCTTTGATTATGGTTTAATTTCTATGCTTGCTTTCTATGATTTTTGCATGATTATGCTAGGAACGTTACTAGTTTGATTTTGTAATTAATCTAATGCTAGATTTAAGAATAGAATCGGATTGTTTTATTCTTTTATCAATTGGTAGCAAACTAGGGAGTAACTTAGATGCAGATCGTCTTGGTTATTTCTTGGGGAAATTGAATCAACTGTTGAATGTTTATCGCTTGTATGACGTTAGTAGGTCCGTTGGTTCTCTGTGTTTATTGCTGCTATTGGATTGAACTTAGACGCTATCGGACTAGGTTATCCTTTAGTTAGGGTTTTATAGTCACGCTGATCGTGCTATTCAACTAAGAATAAGGAGAATGCGAGATTAATTCTCAAACAATAGATAATTATTGAATTAATTAGAGTCGAAGTTCAATGATTAATAATGAATGGAAGTGGATGTTAATCGGATTCAAGATCTTCCCATATTGATTTCTCATTTTATTTAATTGCTAGTTAGTTGTAGTTTAATCGTAACTCTTTTGAAAACCCCCTTTTTATTAGGTTACTCGACCCTTAGAGTCATCTAGATATTGATTCACGCTAGATATTAAACTTGTCCCTGTTTCCCTGTGGATACGACCCCTACTTCCATTATACTAGCTTAGTGTAAAAGAGAGTAGGAGAAATTTTATCTTTGGCCGGGTGCGGTGCACAACGACACATCTGCGCCCGCCAAATTTTGGCGCCGTTACCGGGGAAACGGTGTTACTTGTTTGTATTTAGAGTGATTTTTGGATGGTATTGCTTGTGCTCTTTGTTTTTGGTTGGCCACTCATATAAAGAATTCCCTTTTTGTTTTAGTTTCTAGTTTTCATCTTCCATTGAGCTCTATGTATTTCACTTTTGTATTTTGGACAAGAAGCATGGAACTTGTTGCTTAAACTCTCTTGGGAATGGTTGATTGAAGCTTTTGACGGTTTATTGTAAGATTTACTCTATATCTTGGTTATTGTCTAGCTTTAAATATTTATATTAATGGTGATGACTTGGATTAGCTAGGAGTACTACTAGTTGATGTTTGTTGTTGACTTAATGCTAGGTTTTGGATATAATCTGATGTTATATGCTCAACCATGTTGTAGTAAGCTAGGTATTAACGATGCATTGCAAGAGTCCTTCTCAATCAATTTTGCAGGTACTTGAAGTGGAGATTGACATGGAACCACCATTGTCACACATGGAGCACAAGCCCAATTTTTGAGATTAAGGTACTAAGTCGAGCTCACGACTTTAAACAACAGCGCTTCTCAGGAGGCAACCCGAGACCCCTTTATTTTCTTTCTTTTCCTTTATTTTTCATCAAATTTCCACCACCACAACAAATTTTCTTTCACCCACCGCCCACCCACTAAAAAGATCCACAACCAATCTTAATCCACTTGGAACCAAAATCCACAAAAGAAAACCCGTTGGGAGGAGTTCAATAGCTAGGAGTTGGTACAACTAGAGGGTTGAGATTGTTAATGTATCTTTTCGATCTCTTAAATTAGGTGCAAATTTCAAGAATTTAAAATTTTGAATTTGTCATTTGTTTGAGTGATTCGAGGTAGAGGGTTGTGAGTTGAGTTATGAGATTTGAGTTGGTGTTGTTAAGAAATTTGAGTTTGACGGATTGCTTTTCATGAGTTTTGAGCATTCGATCTTCGATTTACCCGATTTTCGATTCCCCCCCCCCCATTTTCAGTTTACTTTTTCTTTTAATTGTCGACACATTGAGGACAATGTGTAGTTTAAGTAGGGGGGAGGGTATTCTCATTCTCATGTATCTATGTTGTATTTATTACTTTCAATTTGAAAAAAATGAAAATGAAAAAAAAAATGAAAAAAAAAGAATAAAAAAAAAGTGATGAAAAGAATCCCGCCGAGTTGAAAACCCGCAAGGGCGGGCGACTCGGGCAAAATTGGGGGCTCGGATAGGTCGAAAACCCGAAAGGGCGGCCTATGCAAAAAGAGCTAGTTGAGCGGGTGAGTTTTGTGAGCCGGAAAAAGAAGAGAGATGAAAAAAAAATGTGAGAAGCTAGGATGAAAACCCGAAAAGTCTCCTAGGCAAAATGAGAGATTAAGAGAGAATTATATACTTTGAAAACTCATTTGCCGGAGATGGTGTCATAAGGTGGAAAGCGTTTTCGGGTTGGGTTGGTTATTTCATCCTTGATTTTGTGAATATTTATTTTGGCTTTCACATTCTTTTGGTTGATTGTTTGTTTTTGGGAGTAAGCATGGAATTTATCCCTTTTTGTCTTCATTCCATGGCTTGCTATTCTAAGTTAGTTGTAGTAGTAGTAGTTTTAGATCAACTTTTAGAGGTTTGGGAGAGATGATAGTTTAGTGTGTCATGAGCCGACATTTTGATTTTTGTTGGCGTTCTTTGGTTATTGTTGTTGTTACGTCTTTATATATTTCAGGTGAGCTTGAATCTAAGTGTGGGGGAATCATCGTCCCTTACGTTTAGGTTTTGAGCGGATGTTGTTAAGATGTGATGGTGATGATATAGTTGATGGAGAGTGTAGTTTGGTGTCGATAATTTGGGTGAAGATCTATTGGGTGATCCTCATTTTGAGTTTACTCGAGGTCGAGTAAAGTTCAAGTGTGGGGGTATTTGATACGCTCAAGTTATACGGTGTTCATATTATATTTTGGGTGCACTTTGCTAAGGGTTTGATTGTAATTGTTAACGTTCGTGTTTTATTTAACCCTTAGCGGAAGTTCGGAGTTTTGCGAGATAATTTGTGTTAATGTCATGTATTCCGAGCTTTCAAGGTGAAATGCATTTGAGCCAAGCAAAGTACCAAGCTGCATCGCAAGCACAACATCGTCTCACCAACCAAGCTCTCGTGCGCGCTCATCACCAAGCTCTCGTGCTCCGCAAGCTCGGCATCATCGCCCAGCTCTCGCGTGCACGCTCAGCAGCCAAGCCAAGCTCTCTCGCGCGCAGCAAGCAGCATCATCGCCCATCATCGCAAGCCCAGCGCGCGCTCGAAGCAAGCCTGCCCAGCACAGCATCTCGCACCTCGCGAGCTAGGTCGCACCTCGCGACCAGCTTGCTCGCACCTCGCGACCTGCTTTGCCCAGCCAAATGTGTGGTAGACAGAGCACTCTTCACACGGTGCGACCAGACTCGCACCTCGCGACCCCTAGGTCGGTGTAATTGTCGGCTGATTTTTGAGCTTTACTATAAATACCAAACTTGTTTTTGGACCTAGGGAGACACACACTTGAGGGAGAGAATCTCCAACACTCCATTCTTCTCTTCTTACCTTCTCTTTTTAGTTTTTATTTTCTAGTTTAGTTTTTAGAGATTTCAATTATGGAATTGGCTTATGCTATGCCGATTGTAGCTTGAACTGTTCTTGAACCAGCTCTGAGAACGATTCTCACAGCCATTTCCCATTTAGGAAGTTATGAGCATTTAGTTTGTCCTTTTCGAGTAAATAGCGCAAATTAAAACCGGGGTGGTTGTTGTTGTTTGAACCAGACATGATAACTACAACAAAAGAATAATAAAGCAAGATTCAATCAATGTTTATCAAGAAAGCAGCAATTAAACAAATTTTAATTAACTACTACCCTTTATTCAAAATAAGAGTCCCCTATTGAATAAAGAAACACCAAGATCCCCTCCCACTACAATCAAACGGACTTTGGCCCTGCCTTTAATTTATAGTAGTTGAGGTAAATAAACACTTTACTAATTATAACTAATTATAATTCTTGGTAGACAGGTTAACAACTCCTTGTTTACTCCTATCCCTTAGCTTCAAAACCCAAAACTTTGTCTTTTGATGATTTTGTTGAGTTAAACCAAACATTAACATGTAGGTTTCAAAAAACCCACCCTACTATCCCCGGATAAAATGAGCAACACCCTGCTTTGGCAGAACCTATTACTCACTACCTAAGGCGTTATAGGTGTTGTTTGGAAAAGCAATTAAACTCAATATTACATGTTGGGGACCTAAGTTTACTATGTTGGTTAATTAAAAGTGAACACATAACATAAATAACCACACATATAAACTTAAACAAGCATTTAAACATGTTAAACGCTTAAATAAATATAAGCATAATTAAAAGTGATCCTAGTCTGGCCCCTAAACCTAGGAAAACTAATCTTCATGAATTCCTCCTTGAATCTTTATGGATCTCCATCCTTGATTCTCCATGGAACTTCATTCTTGATTACATATAATTTATAATTTAAATAACTTTAATTTAAATTACAAAAATACAAACGATACGCAGATCGTATTTAATTTACATAAAATTTAACGATGCGCAGATCGTAATTTCTATCCTAGTTTTGGGCCATACTAGTCACAACATGCAAAACATAATATCAAACATATTATATTAAGCATCCATGCATTTGTAATATTATATTAAGCATCCATGCATTTGTAATATCATAATGAAATAAACATTAAAAATCACTTATTAACAATTAATAAGCAAATAAAACATGTCATTAACAATTAATAGTAAACATGTCAATTTAGTTAAACTTAGCAATTTTAAGAAATAACTAAAGCAAAAAACACTCCATATTAGTTATAGTACTTAACCGTTTAGGTACTAAACTAAATCTAGGAAACTCCCTTATTTTAATTCAATTAGGACATATTATGGATTTAATCAAATTAACCTTTAATTTGCATAATTGGAAATTAATAATAATGCTCAAACTAAAAATAAAAAGGGAAAAAAAAATTATCAACTAACAGCACAAAACTGCATTCCTTGAGAAACGTTTAAATGCCTTCCCTTTTCTTTTCTTTTCCTTTTTTTTTTTTTTTTAATTGAAAACTGCTAGTAACAAAGTTCCCCAAAATGAGGAACTGCAAACCACGAATTCAGCCACACCCATGAAGCCGAAAACCACGAGATCTTCAACTGATTGAAGATCTGCCACGGCAGCAGGGATGAATCCCACCACCGCAGCAACCCGCACGATGACCCAGAAAATCAGCCAACAAATTTGGCTTCCTTTCACCGATTAGCCACGACAGCAGGGAATCCCCACCACGGCTCGCCGCGCGCCCGGCCAGAACAAGGCCAGCAGGCCGCGACATCCACCAGCGCAGCGCAAGGCTGCCCAGTCTACGTCCTTCTCACCTCTGCACAACTCCGACGCAGACCACCGTGGCTGCACCGGTGAGATGCGCCACCCAGCCGTGGTTGCCGAAAACTCCATATTTAATTTATGCAACAATTACATGAATTAAAACTGAATTTAATTGTGCAAATTTATTCATAATTGAGGTTAAGAGATGACTTGTGCCAAATTTCGAAAATTCAACAACTAAAATCGGAATTTTGGAGTTTAGATCTCATCAAGATGAGAAATCCGAAATTTAATAAGTGAAAACTGAAATTTTACAACAAATTTGTTTTTCTAAAATTCAGTTCACGTAGGGCATTTAGATTAATTTTATTTAACAAATTAAAATCTGAATCTTAATTTTGTTATTTAGATTTAATGCTTTAATCTCCATTAATCATAAATCTAACTATAAAATTGATCAACAGTTGAACAAGGTGTCGAAAATTGAGCATAGTTATAATTTAAAACAATTTTGTAACAACTTCCAATCAATTAATATCACCATATTAATTATGCAAATTAATCCATAAGTAAATCCCTACTTTAATTGAACAAAAATAATCATAAACCACATGAACATGATCATATAATCATTATGCAAGAGGCAAAACTGATACCACTGTAGGAACATATAGATGCATATAGCGGAATTTCAGGAAATAAATTTCCTAACATCTATCACAAGATCGCATGCATAACATAAATATGAATCATATTATAAGGAAAAGAATGTACAACCTTTGTAGCGTGTTTTCCACCGGATTGCAAGTGCTAGAGATCAAAGAACAGCAATTGATGTCCCTCTACTTAGTCCACGAGCACCAATTGAATTCCCACGTTTGCTAGAACGGAAGAGGATGAACAGATTTCACTCTCTTACTTTTTAGGGAGGGTGGCCGGATTTCCAAAGGGAAACAATAGGGTTTTTTTCTCTCTCTTTTCAGTTTGAATGTTACTGTCAAATTGAACGTTTTTTTTCTCTCTGCTATTATAACCTTTTATAATAGTAGGAGAATAAAATAAGAGAGAGACCTAACCTAACCCTACTTTCTCCTATTGGCCGGTTTCCTTACTTCAATTAGTTACTTCAATGTGTGACCTCATAGGATTAGGTTAACTTAGTTGTAGGTACAATCAATATTGTTCTACTAACCATCATTTATTCTCTAGCAAGTAAATGTGATTACTAAACTAACGTAATTAATTATCTCTATAATAATTCCTTTTATATTTAGTAATTGCCGGGATGTCTAAGGACATATTCCTTCAGGGTGACCTCACACATAGAACATATGCTAATGAGGCAAGGTAGATTGTCCTTATGGTGGCTGAATAGTAGCCATGCATATGCTAAACTGTATATTATTCTAAGGCATAAAAATAAGAATCAATCGTATTTTTCAAGTTTCACCCACTCATTTAAAAAAAATTATTTTTTTGAAATCCTCCCCAGTGAAGTCGTCAAATTGTAGGCGTGTTTTTATTTCGCCTACGCGGTGTGAGCGCGTATTAGATTTGACTACCCCACTGTTAAGGTTTTATTGAAAATTGTTTTGTATTGAAAGAAGTCGCCAACAATTCTTTTTAGGAAGAATCATAAACCTAATTTGATATGGGAAAATCGTAGGGACAAATTATCCAATGTAGATTTCCCCGTCATGACTCCATAGATGGTCAAAATGAACCAAAGATTGAGTTCGGGGGTGAGGGTACGAATATAGTCATAATGAACCACATTCGCCCAGAGTTGGCCTCTACTAAATATCGATTCATTGCAGATTTTATGCCAATGAATAACCACATAATGTTTTAATCACCCTAAAAATATTTAGTCTAAATTGGTTCAGGAAACACATAAAAAGACTATTTTTTAGTGATATGTTATTTAGGCAACCAATATTACAGGGAACCTAACAGGTTGTCCAAATTAATCTGATTAATGTTAGAACATTTATTTAGGTCTGTGATTAGCAAAAATATCATGTGGGTGATAAAAGCAAAAAGGCAGGACAATCATATAATATGCATAGAATAATCAGGCAAGTATGATAATATATGAAAAATAAATAAAAAGAAATAGAAAGGTTTAGAATATACAGTATAGCGATTTTATATTAAAGATCTACATCATGAAATAAAACTGTTAGTAACTTCAATATAAAAATAAATGATTCAAGGACCCTCAGGATTATACCGTGGCTTGGGTCTGAGAGATTGACAACCTTCGGGACTAGCAATCGTGAAGCCTGAAAATCTGAATGTCTGAAAGTATGTAGGTTGAATGTATTTGTGTTTGAAAGTATGAGTTTTGTAGGGAGATTTTGTAGTTTGTAGAGAGATTCGTAAAGTATTCGTCGAGTTCGAAGTGTGTTAATGTAAAAAATCCGTCCCTTTAATCTGTACGGAAAACAGGCCTATTTATAGGGAAAACGCCACTGCGCCTCACGCGCCGGCGCGTGCCTCGGCGCACGACGTGGCAAGCGTATGACGCGACATGACCAGTAAAAAGCGTACACGTGGTACGCGTTTTTAGAAAAGATAAGAAAGAAATTATGCGTCTCAAGCATACAACTGCGCTTGACGCAGGACTCTACATGAAACAGAAGTTTACGTGGCAGTTCTGTTGCGCTTAGCACAACCTGTGCGCTTGGCGCATCCTACGTGGAAGTCCACGTGGCAGGACACGTGCGCTCAAGACACGATCATTGCGCTCGCCAAGACAATCCATGCGCGCTCAGCGCACCGCCTTGTTTTTGATAGTTTTTTTTATATAAACGCGTTTTAAAGATTTTCTTTTGTCTTTCAACTCCAGAAATCTGATTTTACGGGATAAAATCTGATTTTAACTTATAAAAAAAATCTTTTGAAAATATTTATTTTGTAAAATAAATCAATTAATTATCAATTAATTAGGCTTTTCAAAGAATTGGGCTCAAATACAATTAATTATCATGAATAATTAATTGGGCTTTAAAATAGGACTTTAACACTTTTCGAAATGGTTTTGAATGGCTTTTCAGACTGCTATGCCCTTGGGTCGGACCAATTAAGACCACGGTATGTTTCATCATCAGATCCTTAAATGGGGAGACACGATTATGTGTCTACACCAGGTCTTCTTCTCTGCGTTGCCTTATTGACATTAAGTGAATGCTGGTCTTTCGATGTCTTCTTCCTGCAATAAAGTTTTGCTTGAAGGCGGTCTCGAGGGAGGCGAATATCGAAATACTGCCTGCGGGTAGTTCCGTGAACCAAGTGAGTGCGAGCCCCTTCAGCGTGGTGGGAAAGAACTTACACCATGCTGCCTCGCTCCCTGTCTGCACACTCATTTGTGCTTTAAAGGCTGCGAGGTGATCGACGGGGTCTGTTGTTCCCCCATAATGCTCGATAGGTGGCACCTTCACCTTTCGAGGGTTGGGAGTTCGCATGATTTCTTCGCTGAAGGGTGTGATGAAGCCAAGGTTCCCAAAGTGGGCGTTAGATTCTTCGTTTGTTTCGGTACTGCTAGCCTCCTCTTCGTCGTGCTCCCGGGGTCCTCTTTCGCGCTGTCGAGACCCTTCCCGCCTCTGGCTATGGTTCGGGGGTGCCTCTCCCTCTTGTCTCGAGCGAGCCTGGCGCTCATCGAGAATTTCGCGAGCATCTCAATTACCGTTCCAAAGGGATCGCTCGTTGATGATGTATCGGGCATCCCCCCGGCTAGGGGGGTCTCGGGGAGGAGCTCGAGGGGCTCGAGTAGGGTTCTGGAGGACCCGAGTCGATGCTTGTGGAGCTGGGTCGCCGAGGAGAGGATTGCGCCCGTCTTGCCCTATAGCGAGTTGTGGGACGGGAGGTTTGTTGGATGATCCCTCTCCTCCGTTCTGGAGGCTGTAAACGAGAGCCCTAAGACTCCGCTCGAGATTGTCACTGAAGCGCTCTGCCAACTGTTGCAAGTCCTGCTGGGTGACATGATTCGGGCTGAGCTGCTCCAATCGAGGGGGCTCACCTCGAGGGAGGGTTCCCCTTTCTCGAGGTCGTCCCCGATTTGCGGTGCTGGCGGCCTCTCGAGGCACTATTTCCTCGAGGATATGTTGATGCCTCTCCGAGAGTACGGGGGCCCTACGAGGGTCGCCCGCCGTATCATTAGCTACCTCGGGAGGGTGGTTCCCTCCTCGAGGTGGTGAGCTTGGAGGTTGCTGGGCTCGACGGGATCTTCGAGCATTAGCCATGGCTTTTTGTTTGGCAATCCCCACAGACGGCGCCAACCTGTTTCGGGTAAAAACTTGTAAGATGGGGAAGTTAGTCAAGACGAGGGATCGATGACCGCTGAAAATGGCCAAGTGCTCGAGAGGTACCACGAAGACCTGCAAGAATGAAGGTTAGACTACCCTGGGGGTGTTTCCGGGATCGCCCCTCCGACGCTCAAGTCAGTTAGGATGCTTAACTGTCAGTATTGAGTAGTTGGTCTAGAATTTATTACCTGTTCATTGATGAGACATTGGGTATTTATAGTGTTGAGGATCCCCATAAAGGGAACATTGATAGGATGGGCTTCAGGGAAACCATTGGCTGCGTTGCCTTTTCGTGCAATAAGCCTTTCCAACCTTATCTCGGGGATCCCTAGGCATCCTAGGATTAGGGCAACCCCCTGGTGGGACCCATTGTGCCTCCCGCCTGGGGGTTTGATGAACCTCCTCACGAGTATCGGGCTTAGGGAATATTGGGCCCAAACAATGACTGTTTCGAAATTCGAAGTGATGATATACATCAAGTCTAGTGATTGTGCTTTTACTTAGCTAGAGCATTTGCGTCTTATAAATCTTTCAATAAAACTTATATCATGAACATTGGCAGATCCAAAGTTTAAAGGATTAAAGGTACTGATAAAATTAGATCGTATAGTACAAGGTTAAACATCAAAATTCAATTATTAATAATAGATTCAAATTTTTTAATTACTTCGGAGGGGGGGGGGAGATTGCATCATTTTCAAATAACCATTGTAAAATTCTATTTGACGTGGCTTTTTTAGAATGCAATCGGTTAATTATGTCATCATACACGACCAATTAATGTTTGGATCCAAATTCTTTCCGAAATCATACCGTTTCGAGGACTTACAAAAATACCTCGAATGGTGCCACAATCTGTTCTATGTACAACAATATGTTGAACTACTTCGACAATCCTGCGCGTGAGATATCCAGCATCTGATGTTCGTACAATAGTATCCACAACTCCTTTGCGGGCTCCATAGCAAGAAATGATATATTATGTTAAAGAGAGTCCTTCGCGTAATAGGTAAATCAATCATTTGTCCTTGTGGATCCGAAATTAATCCTCTCATGCCTACTAATTGATGTACTTGAGACACATTTCCTCTATCTCCCGAAAAAGACATATATGGACTGGATTATAAGGGTCAGTCATCCTAAAATTAGGATTCATTTCTTGTTGCAAATATTCACTTGTAGAATACCATACCTCTAACTTTGCAAAAAAAAAAAAAAAGTTCCTTAAGTGCCTGTTATATTAAACCCATTATTATATAACTGTCTGTTATCAATTCACCAATTATACCTACGAATTCCAATTATTAAACACCTCATTAACTAATTACACTCAGCTGATTAATTTAGAAATAAAATAATTCGTGAACCATTACAATTGTTCAATATTGACATGTTCCAACCCAAATATAGAATGTCTAATGTCTGGACTCTGGAGTGGCATTATAGAGAATGCCAAAATTCTTTGGAAAGGTACAATAATTGACATTGGTAACGGGACTTCAACTCTGTTTTGGGACCATGCTTGGGCGACACCTAAACCCATCTCAGAATTGATTTCTCATGAAATCCCACAGGCAATTGAAGGTGCTACTATTGAGGACATGTGGAACACAAGCCACGGTTGAAAATGGGAAGCCTTTGCTAACTACCTCTCCCCTGAAATTCTGAAAGACATTGAAGCCCACTTTGTCACTCAAAATTTTGAACTTGATGATCTTATTTGTTGGCAACATTCTTTGAAAGGCAAGTTCTCCATAAAATTAAGTATTGAAATTATTCGTAATGATTCTAACTATAGAAACAAAATGGGATCTTATCTGGCATATCCCTATCCAACAGCGGATCAATTTCTTCATTTTCTTATTTATGCACAGTCATCTTCTCTGCAATGCTAATAGAGTCAAGAGAAATTTAACTGATGATCCATGATATTTGTGGAGGTTCGGAATAATTGAACACCTCCTTCACCTTCTCCGGGATTGTTATTTTCCGCGTCAAACTTGGCAAGGTTGTGGATGTGTCACTAACTCCACCAACTTCTTCAACTTCCCTTTTCAGCAATGATTTTTCATTAATTTGGAAGCTATTAAATATGTGTTTTCGGAGAATCGACCAACTACCTTTTCAACCATCATTTGTGGCAGTGGCGCTCGCATAATTGGTAGACTTTTTGGAAAATAAGAACTTATTCCTTTTGATAGAGTTGCTTTTCTTTAATCTAAAATCGAAGAAACTTTTGCTGCTATGGTCTTCTCCAAGAGTCCAATAACCCCAACAACCCTACTGAAGTCTTCATACGTTGGAAAGCTCCACCCACGTAACGGGGTTGCTCGTGGCTCTCTAGGCTCTACATGAGGTGGTGGTTTACTTAGAGACCACTGTGGTCAAGTTATTGAAACCTTCACTGCCCACTTTGGAGTTTGCTATATTATTAGAGCAGAATTAAGGATGTGTGAGGTCTTGAAATTACTCGTGCCAAGGGTATGGCAAGCTTTTGGTTCAAATGGATAACCAAGCCTGGATCCTGAATCTTCAAGATGACCAACCTCATGAAGGTCAAAAGTCAACCCTAAAAGTCAAACCAACATAAAGTCAAAAGTCAACCTCAAAAGTAAAAGTCAACCACAGTAGTCAAAAACAACTATGAAAAGTATAATATCAACACAAGCTCTCCAATTCCCGAACCCATGATGCATCATCTTCAAACCTGTAATGGACGATGCACTATGGATCCTGAGAGACTGCTCACCAATTGGGTCATCACAGGATCAATAAGACACATAATCAGCAAAGCAGGAATAAATAGTAATCAGCAAAGCTGAGTACTACATAGTAAATAAACATAAAACCAAACATGATACTAATAAACATTAAGCAGGTATAAATAATGATAATATAACATAGCAGACTACTTTACTGAATTAGACTCCACAACCAGTTAATTACTTAATTTAGATGGAATAGGCAATGGAAAGAGTTGTCCAAACCAAACAATCTTCAATTTAGAAGACGAAGTACGGGCACGACTCCGTACTCCCCTGACCTACAATATCGAGGAACCTTTTAAATAAAAATAGGAGACGGTGATTAATCCGGTCCCAAGAAAAGCCATGGGCTACCACCATATACTCCAACTCATACTAGTCCAACACTTTAGACGTGCACAAGTCTAATGCTATTGATATTCACGTTACACTTTAAATGATTAATAATTATTCACTTGATATGACTCACAAGTCACACAAATAATATAACTATCAAAGATACATAAACTTCAATTTTTATCTTAGGATTAGATAAGGTGATCATCAACTTAACAATCCAAGAACAATTCCACTATTAAATCTATAACCTTTATTTATTTGTTGAACCAAGCCAACATCCAACCAACCTTTTCATAGGTTAAATAACCAACTTACTAAATAAGGCCCTCTGTCCTCATAAAGTAGTTAAATAATCCAAAGGGAACAACATGATTCAATCATGATCCATACCAAAATAAATATTAATCCCTCATGTGAATTAATAAAATAAAGTTCCCAAATCCCATATGCTTGCATCAATATTCCATACAAACATAAGATCATCATCATGACCAACATGCTTCACACAACGGCATAAAACATGCAAATCCAACTGAATATAAATCACATATGAACTAAAATAGTTCCCTATGCATGATACTACATAAATCCCATCCTTAGGACATGATACTAATTCCAACCCACACATAGGTATGTACGTACCTTGTGTAGACAAAACGAGAGGCCACTTTCACAAGCTTCAGAGTCGCCTAAAGCGAATTCTCCACCTAAAATAATCAAACATATCCAACATCAATACTCTAAAAATTTTCAGCAATATTAAAATGTTTTACATCCCCTTTAAGAGTGTTTAAAAACCTTTCCCAATATTAAAACTTAATTATTAAAGCCTCCTAGTATAGTACCACTACACTAGTTGTTAAAAACTCTTAAAAACTCATAATTTGATCATAAAAACTCCATCATAAGCATCCTTACAAAATTTTCAACAACTTATAATTTAATAAAACCCTTTTTAAACATACTTAAACACAATTAAAATCATAAGACTACTCAATTTCATAAACTACAATATACTACCATGATTTTCCAACTTATAAAACCCTAAAAAACCATGCTTTGATATTTAAAATCCTAGTTTAAACATAACTATTAAATCTGAAATTTTAATTACTTCATTACATAAACTACATAAACTACATAATCTTAGATTTATATTTAAATCATCAAACCATAACTTTAAACATAAACATACTAAAACAATTCTTAAAAACATAAACTTTGCATTGAAAATAACTTGAGGAGGAAGAAATAACCAAAGCAAAGAAGAGGAGGGAGGACCGGCGGCGGTTGGCGGTGGCGGCTGTGGCTGTTGCCGTCGACGGGATGGAGGAGGGCCGAAGAAAACCGAGAGAGGGCGAAAGAAAATTGGGAGAGAGAAAAGAATAAGGGGCCGAAAAATAGGGAGAAGAGGAGGAGGGAGAAAATAAGTGTATGGGGAAAAATTTGGGGTTTTGGGGTTTATATAGTTTCCCCCCTTTTGGGCTTAGGAAAAGGTGTTTGGGCTTAAGTAATATTAAATGGCTGAGTGATTTGTGAAGTTGGGTTCCTCTAACCCAATTTAAATTCTTTTTACCAAACCAAAATATATTTTAAGCTATTTAACTAATTTTCAAAGTATGACCATGTAAAATGTTTGACTATTTAAAATCATTAGATAATTCATTTGACTTTCAAATAGTGAACCTTTCAAGAAGTAAATCATTTAAATACTAAAATATACTAAAATATATATAAATATACATTAAAATATATTTATAAAATTACGGGGGATTACAGTCTACCCCTCTTAAAAGAAGTTTCGTCCCGAAACTTGGCACGAAAACTCCCACATTTTAAAAAGTTATTTACTCAACTTCCTTTTGGAAAATACTTGTGTCACACTTGTGCACAATTTTACCAACTTTAAAACCACTTGTGTTACTCATGAACACATTTTTCATGCGGAGAACCAATTTATTTTGCACCAACATGTGCAAATCGCCAAAAATAAGCATAAAAATGCATAAAAATACCATAAAATAAGGTAAAAAGCGCGAAATTCTATCGCATTCTACCCCCCTTAAAGAAAACGAGTTACACCCTCGTAACTTACCTTAAGGAATAAATTTGGATACTTTTTTCTTCATTTCATCTTCGGCTTCCCACGTTGCCTCTTCGGACTCATGGTTAGACCAAAGCACTTTTACAATATTCACATCCTTATTGCTTGTGCTATGCACCTTTTTATCCAAAATTTTCACATGCCTTTCCTCATACTTGAGGCTACTATCGATTTGGATTCTCTCAGGCTCATCAGGGATATATCTCTTGAGTTGGAAAATATGAAACACATTGTGCATTTTCTCCAATTCCATTGACAAAGCCAACTTATAAGCTACCTTCTCAATTCTTTGCAAAATCTCATATATGGGCCGTTGTGATTGAGAGAGGAAGGGGGAAGATTGAAAGTATTAATGAAAACTTTGGTTAAAGCAGGGAAATTAATGACAGTTGCAGAATAATAGAATATAGAAACTCTAAATTTTTATGGAAATTGATAATTAGTGGAGGAGAAGAATCTGGAGAATTAAATGGAGCTTAATGGAAGGTTGAGAAAATTAAAAAGCATATCTGAAGGCAGAGAATAGAGATGAAACGTTTTTTTTGTTTGGTGCGGCCCCCAAAATTTCGGGGCCCTGTGCAATTGGGCAGCTTGCACAGGCCCATAACCGGCCCTATGCGGAGTCACTTGAGGTATAGTATCTTTCCATTTGTGAATCTAATAATGGGGAATTGGCAATAACTTTAGCTTCATTCCAAAGACAGAACTACGCTAAGTTACTCATAGCATTTTGACTAGTTTTTACTTTTAATTGTTTGAAGGTACTGGTGGCGCTTCAAGCTGCATTGACTACTTTTGGCAATGCCACTATGTGTATTGCTGCCTTCCGCATATATTTGTTTATAATTTTGTATATCTTTGTTTACATTGTATTATGAGCATAATTTATATAAAAACTTTAACTTCTGTCTATATATAGTTGTTTGTGTGTCAATTTGGCATAAAAATGGAAAAAGAATTATTTTGGGTCACAAACGCTGCGAATTTTGTCAATAACCGCAACCCTAAATTGTTTAGGGTTGCGGTCACAATATCCGCAACCCTTAATTGTTTAGGGTTGCGGTCAATAACCGCAGCCCCTCATAATTATTAAGGGTTGCGGTAAAAAAAAAGCAGCCCTTAAGCCTCTTTTAACCGTAGCCCTTAGCCTTTTTTCCTCAAGTGACACCTCCACTTTCTCAAGTACATCTTCATTTAATCCTCCTTAGAATCGGCCTAGCACTAGTGGAAAAAACGTTATATGTCACTTAGTAACAGATTCGGTTTTTACAAAACCAGATCCGAAAATCCGTAAAATTATGGGAGGGAAAGCTGGGCGAAGTAACGGATCCGGTCCTTTAGTGAACCGGATCAGTTAACAGAAAACTGATCCGGTTTTCTATTAACTGATACGGTTCACATGACCAGATCAGTTGGGCTTGATATAGTTATTTATACGTGTAGACACATAATCGTGTCTCCCCATTTAAGGATCCAATGATGAAACATACCGCGATATTAGTTGGCGCGACCCAACGGAAGAGCAATCTAAAGAACCAATTCAAAATTGTGTTTTGAAATGATATTCTAAAGCCCAATGAATTGTTCATGATGATTAATTATATTTTAAACCCATAAAATATTTTAAGTCCATTTAAGAGCCAAATTAAATATTTATTATTTTAATACATATTTTTTATAAATATTTCTATTATCTTTTAAATACAAATCAGATTTTTTATTCCGTGAAATTCAATCTCTGGATTTTAGGGATAGAAAATTTGTAATCCCCGTAATTTTATGAATTTTATAAATACATTTTAATGTATATTAAATATATTTTAATGTTTAAATGAGTTATTTCTTAAAAGGTCGACTATTTGAAAGTCAAAAGAATTATTTAATGATTTTAAATAATCAAATATTTTATTTAGTCACGCTTTGAAAATTATTTAAATAGCTTAAAACACATTTTGGTTTAGCAAAAAGGATTTTAAATTGGGTTTGAGGAACCCAACTACACTCATCACCCAACCATTAAATATTATATTAGCCCAAACACCTTAAAGGGGGAAACTATCTAAACCCCCAAAACCCTAAAATTTCCCACACTTATTTTCTCTCTCCTCTTTCTTTTTCTCTCTTTTTCTTTTCTCTTCTCTCGGTTTCTCCCTCCTCCTTCCCACGTCCGTCGACGGCAGCCACCGGCCACCGTCGAGCCGCCCTTGCCGCCGGTTCTTTCCTTCCTTTGCTTTGGTTATTTTCTTCCTCCTCAAGTTTTATTTAATGCAAAGTTTATATTTTTAAGGATGAATTTAATGTTTTCATGTTTAAAATTATAGTTTAATGATTTAAATATGAATCTAAGATTTTGTAGTTTTTGTAATGAAGTAATTAAAATTTCAGATTTAATAGTTATGATTAAACTAGGGTTTTCAATATCAAAGCATGGATTTTTAGGGTTTTATGAGTTGGAAAATCATAGTAGTATATTATAGTTTATGAAATTAAGTACTCTTATGATTTTAATTATGTTTAACTATGTTTCACAAGGTTTTTAATGCTTTATAAGTTGCTGAAAATTTTATATATGTTTATAATGGAGCTTTTATGGTCAAAGTATGAAATTTTAAGGGTTTTTAACAACTACTATACTAGGGAGTGTTAATAATTGAAGTTTTAATGATGGAAAGGTTTTTTTAAACACTTTTAGAGAAGGTTTAAAGTATTTTAATATTGCTGAAAATTTATAGAGTATTGCTTTGTGGTTATGTTGATTATTGTTAGGTGGAGAATTCTCTTTAGGCGACTTTTAAGCTTGTTAAAGTAGTCTCGCATTTTGTCTACGCAAGGTACGTACATACCTATGTGTTGATTGGACTAGTATCATGTCCTAAGGATGAGAATGGATGTAGTTTCATGTATAGGGAACTATTTCTTAGTTCATATGTGATTTCTATCAAGTTGGATTTGCATGTTTTATGCCGTTGTGTAAGCATGTTGGTTATGATATTGATATTATGTTTGTATGGAATGTTGATGCAATAGCATATGGGATTTGGGAACTTTATTTTATTAATTCACATGAGGGATTAATATTTATGTTGGTTTGGATCATGATTGAACCATGTTGTTCCCTTTTGATTATTTAACTGCTTTATGAGGACCGAGGGCCTTATTTGGTAAGTTGATTATTATACCTATGAAAGGTTGGTTGGTTGTTGACTTGGTTCAACAAATAAATGAAGGTTATGGATTAAAAGTTGGACTTAATATTGGATTGTTAAGTTGTTGTTGATCTTTTATCTAATCCTAAGATAAAAATGGAAGTTTATGATTATTTGATGATTATATTATTTGTGTTGCTTAGCTTGTGGGTCATAACAAGTAATAAGTTGTTAATCATGTAAAGTAAAACGTGGATAGCAATAGCTTTAGACTTGTTCACGTCTGAAGTGTTGGACTAGTATGAGTTGGAGTACATGGTGGTAGCCCATGGCTTTTCTTGGGATCAGATTGATCACCGTGTCCTATTTTTATTTAAAAGGTTCCTCGATATCGTAGGTCATGGGAATACGGAGTCGCGCCCGTATTTCGTCTTCCAAAGGGAAGGTTGGTTTTAGTTAGACAACTCGTTGCATTGACTATTCCATCTAAAGTAATAAAATATTGGTTGTGAAGTTTAGTTCAGTAAAAGTTATCTGCAAGGTTATTGTGTTATTATTTATTCCTGCTTATCGTATATTAGTATCATGTTAGGATTAGTTATTTGTTATTATGTAGTACTCAGCTTTGCTGATTACGTGCTTTGTGTGTGTATGTTGATCATGGCTATGCCTTATCGATCCTGTGATGACCCTTTTGGTGAGCAGTCTCTAGGGATCAATAGTGCATCGTTATTTACAGGTTTGAAGATGATGCATCATGGGTTCGGGATTGGAGAGCTTGTGTAGATTATTTATCATATTTTGACTTTACACTTTTCGTGGTTGACTTTGACTATTGTCGTTGACTTTGACTTTTGAGGTTGACTTTGACTTTTGATGGTTTGACTTTTAGAGTTGACTTTGTGGTTGACTAAGTTTATTTCTAAAGTTTATTTATTATGTTTTCCGCTGCAAAATTTTGAATAAGCCGATACGTTTTCACACGGGCGATAATACTTTGATAATTCTCTATGCTTTATATTATAAAGGTATTTTAGAAAAAAGAGAATTGTCGGGGTGTTACAAAGTGGTATCTTGGAGATTTAGGTTTTTATTGGCCTTTCGTGCCAACTTTACATTTTTAGGCGCCTAACTAGCTAGTTACTTAAAATAAATTTCATAGAAATCGAGCTCCTACTTATTCGTTTGGTTTAAATTACTTTTCGAAAAAAATTTAGACACAAGAGCTTAAATATTTTTTTTAAAAAAAAATGTCCGAATATTTTATTTTATTTATTATTTTATTTGGTCCGAAAATATTTTCTTTTAGGTTCAAACTTCTTTTCTTATTTATTTCGTTTCTTTTTCGTTTTTTTATAGATTCAAATTTTATATATATTAGTTATTTATTTATTTAATACTTCTAGTTTATTTTGATTATTTTTTTTATTTTTATTTTGAGAGACATGGGTACTATAGGAAGGGCATATAGGATAGAAATATTATATGTCTGCATTAAATAGTTAGTTCAGCATGATTATATTTTCTTCCCTGCTAACTCTTTATGTTTTTCCTATGCTTTATATTGTTGTTATTCTTGCTTATTGGTTATTGTTGGTATCATACGCTAAGTGAGAGTACCAATTGCTTATAGAAGTTATATTTATCTGTTATAGGATCTCTAGCTATGTCCAATAGAGGAGCTACTGGAGTAGGGAGTTACTACAATCCGATTGTGTTGAGAGATGGTGAGTGATGATGGAGGATCTGAGTCTGATAGCGAGAGTTTCACTAGCCTAGAAGTCATCATGCGTCATGTGTTAAAAGTAGGCATCCCTGTTAGCGATATATGAAGTAATTCAAGAGTTTGATCGTACTAGAGGGCAAACCCGGAAGGACATCTACAGTGCTACTTGGAGATCTTATCTGAGCATGTTAGTGATTCAGAGTTAGAAGAGGATGAACCTCAACCTAAGAAAATTCGAAGATCTACTAGAGCTAGAATTTTATATTGCTTCTATTATGTCAGTGAGGACATTGAAGACTTTAAAGATGAGATGTTCACTCCAGAGAAGTACAAGGAAACTAAGGATAAGACTGATAATGTATCTCCATAGACTATTTATGTATGTTTTAAGATTAGTTGTTGGATAAGTGGCCAAGTTACAATGATTTAAATTTCTTTCTTTAGTACCTTTATCATTGTTAAGGAATAAGTTTAGCTATTATGGATTGGAAAATATTATCATCATCATTTGAGGAATAAAAAGTGATTACTTAGTTATTCAAGTGAGCAAGAATTTATTTTAGTACACAAATGGGGAATATTTTATTCTATTGTTGTGATTCAATTTTATTTGATCCTCATATATATATGAATTGGTGATGTGAATATTTATTCATAAATGAGTATATGGTTGTTATGGTTCATACTGCGTGAACTTTATGTTGTTGTGATTCCATAAAAAAATTGTATGTTGATGCGACCTAGTGTGGTCAAATCAAGTGATGCCTTCGTAGAGAATGGCAGGTAAGTTGTGAATTGAAACCTAGAGTAGAGTTATGTTAAAATTTTAGGTCGCGCAGTAGAATGGCTAACAACGGTAACGATTTAGCTACTGATATTCGCCTTTTGGAGGAGAAATTGACTCAACAAAGAGCTGAGCGTCCCGATTCTACTGGGACATGTTTGAGAGACTAGCCAAAGTTAAACAACCATACTTTAAGGGGCAAGCTGATCCTACCTTTTTAGAGAGTTGGATTAGGGAGTTTGAGAAAATCTTTGGGGCTGTGAACTGTCCTGAGGGTATGAAAGTAGGTCAAGCTATACTGTACCTAAAAGATGAGGCTGATTTATGGTGGAGAGAAAATGGGGCTAGACTGAGTGCTGTTGAGGGATTTAATTGGGATTTCGTTGTTCACGCCTTCGAGAGGGAAGTTTTACCCTACTTTTATGAGGAAACAGAAAGCCCAAAAGTTTATCAACCTTAGGATGGGGAGTATGACCATCTCTGAGTACTATAGTAAGTTTATAGCACTGTCGAGGTTTGCACATGAAGTAGTAGCCACTGAGGAGTTAAAGGCTCAAAGGTTTGAGCAAGATTTACCTGAGGAAATCTAGTTGGGGTTAGGTGGTGAAACTTTTCATCTCTAGATATTGTGTATGGAAGAGCCGCCCATATTTATGGTCTTCAATGAGGTGTGATAAAAAGAATGCTATAGTGGGTGAGAAAAGAAAGGATTTCAATGTCGGGGGAAATCAAGGGAATTTCAAAAAGAATAGGAATGGGAACGGGAATTTCCAAGGGAGAAATGGTCAGGGCTACAACAATAAGGGCTAGTCTGAGAGGATTTACCATTGTAAGAAGTGCAAGTAATAACCACCCGGGTAGAGACCGCAAGGGAGACCTAGTAACTCGTAACTACCGCCGAGAAAAATGGCCATAGGGGAGTATAAGTGCTTTACCAAGCAAAAGAAAGAGCAAAATGGTAATGGGAGTGGTAACCGGGATGAGGTATGGGTTCAACCCAATCGGAAATCAAGGTTCGAAGCCTTTAGGGGCACAGAACAACCATGGAAGCTACAGTAAGCCTGCTAGTGAGAGCAACAACAACCAGAACAAGGCTCCGGGTAAACTGTTCGTGAAGAGTCGCAATGAAGCTAAACGATCTGCCGACGTAGTTTTGGTACTTTTTCTATTAACTCCGTTCTAGTTAAAGCGTTATTTGATTCGGGGGCGAGTTATTCATTTGTTTCGTCGTCTGTCATTAAGAGTCTGGGGTTTGGTAGATTATGATGAGGTGATTGATTTGCTTATTAGTATACCTACTGGAGAGACCATAAGGTGTACCAAGTTGTTTAAAGATTTGCCTCTGAAGATAGGAGACTGTGTAGTTCCTTCTGATTTGATAGAGTTTAATCAGGAAGACCTAGATGTAATTCATGGGATGGATTGGTTAGGTTTCTACAAGGCCAAGATAGACTGTGAAGCTTATAAAGTAGTACTGAGAAGCCCTTTGGGGAAGTTGACCTCATATCGACGTTTTGGGAAGCCTAAGAACTTTGGGGTTATTTCTGCGATGCAAGTGAGGAAATTGATGAAGAATGGGTGTGAGCTATTTTTCTGTAGTGTGCAAGATGTGAGTAAAGAGGTTGGAGTGAAGATCGAGGATGTTCCAATCGTGAATGAGTTTATGGATGTGTTTCCGAGTGAGATTTCGGGTATGTCGCCTAGTAGAGCTGTTGAGTTTACCATAGACTTAGTTCCTGGAATTGCACCTATATCTAAGGCACCTTATAGAATGGCACCTCCTGAGATGAGTGAGTTGAAGATGCTGTTGCAAGAGCTGTTCGATAAGGGTTATATTAGGCCTAGTGCATCACCTTGGGGAGCTCCTGTGTTGTTTGTTAAGAAGAAAAATGGGAGTATGAGGTTGTGTATTGACTATAGGGAGTTGAACAATGTAACCATCAAAAACAAGTATCCTTTGCCTAGGATAGATGACCTGTTTGATCAGTTGAATGGAGCGAGCATGTTCTCGAAGATTGATTTGCGTTGGGGGTATCACCAGTTGAGGGTAGCTGATAAGGATATACCAAAGACTGCATTTAGAATGCGTTGTGGTCATTATGAGTTTACTGTTATGCCGTTTGAGTTAACCAATGCTCCTGCCATATTTATGGACTTGAGGAATAGGATTTTCCATGAGTTCTTAGATTAGTTCGTTGTGGTATTCATTGATGATATTCTGATTTATTCAAAGAGTGAAGAAGAGCATGATGAACACTTGAGGATTATGTTGGAGACGCATAGGAAGAATCAATTGTATGCCAAGTTCTCTAAGTTTGAGATTCGTTTGGAGAAAGTAGCATTTTTGGGTCATTATGTGTCAAAAGAAGGAGTTTCGGTGGATCCTGCTAAGATTCAAGCTGTTAGTGAGTGGCCTACTCCAAAGAATGTGTTTGATATTAGGAGTTTTCTGGGTTTAAACTAGGGTTTTGAGTATCAACGTATGGATTGTTAGGGTTTTATAAGTTGGAAAATCATAGTAGTATATTATAGTTTATGAAATTGAGTACTCTTATGATTTTAATTATGTTTAAGTATGTTTTAAAAGGGTTTTAATACATTATAAGTTGCTGAATTTTTTATTAGTATGCTTATGAAGGAGATTTTATGATCAAAGTATGAGTTTTTAAGGGTTTTTAATGACTAGTATAGTAGTACTATACTAGGGAGTATTAATGATTGAAGTTTTAATGATGGGAAAAATAATTAAACACTTTTTATGAGGGTTTAAAATATTTTAAAGTTGTTGGAAATTAATTAGAGTATTGATTCTTGGTTATGTTGGTATTCAGTAGGCGGAGAGTATTCTCTAGGCGATTTTTAAGCTTATTAAAGTGGCCTCGCATTTTGTCTACACAAGGTACGTACATACCTATATGTGGGTTGGAATTAATATCATGTCCTAAGGATGGGAATATGTAGTATCATGTATAGGGAACTATTTATAGTTCATATGTGATTTATATTCAAATTGAATTTGTATGTTTTATGTCGTTGTATGAAGCATGCTGGTTATGATATTGATATTATGTTTGTATGGAAGATTGATGCAAGCATATGGGATTTGGGAACTCTATTTTATTAATTCACATGAGGGATTAATATTTATGTTGGTATTGGATCATGATTGAATCATGTTATTCCCTTTGGATTATTTAATTACTTTATAAGGACCGAGGGCCTTATTTGGTAAGTTGATTTTTATACCTATGAAAGGTTGGTTGGTTGTTGACTAGGTTCAACAAATAAATATAGGTTATGGATTTAATATTGGAATTATTCTGCGATTGTTAAGTTGATGATAACTTATCTAATCCTAAGATAAAACTGGAAGTTTATGATTACTTGGTGATTATATTGTTTGTTCTACTTGTGAGTCATAATAAGTAATAAATTGTTAATCATGTAAAGTGAAACGTGGATAGCAATAGCTTTAGACTTGTGCACGTTTGAAGTGTTGGACTAGTATGAGTTGGAGTACATGGTGGTAGCCTATGGCTTTTCTTGGGACCGGATTGATCACCGTGTCCTATTTTTATTTAAAAGGTTCCTCGATATTGTAGGTCAAGGGAGTACGGAGTCGTGCCCGTACTTCGTATTCTAAATTGAAGACTGGTTTAGGTTAGACAACTCGTTTCATTGACTATTCCATCTAAATTAATTAACTTACTAGTTGTGGAGTTTAGTTCAGTTTGTAGTCTGCTATGTTGTTGTAAGATTATTTATTCCTGCTTATTATTTATTAGTATCATGTTAGAATTGTTTATTATTTATTATGTAGTACTCAGCTTTGCTGATTACGTGCTTTGTGTGTGTATGTTGATCATGACTATGCCTTATTGATCCTGTGATGACCCTTCTGGTGAGCAATCTCTAGGGATCAATAGTGCGTCGTCATTTACAGGTTTGAAGATGATGCATCATGGGTTAGGGATTGGAGAGCTTGTGTAGATTATTTATCATATTTTGACTTTACACTTTTCGTAGTTGACTTTGACTATTGTTGTTGACTCTGACTTTTGAGGTTGACTTTGACTTTGGTTGGTTTGATTTTTAGAGTTGACTTTATGGTTGACTAAGTTTATTTATTATGTTTTCCGCTGCAAAATTTTGAATAAGCCGATACGTTATCACACGGGCGATAATACTTTGATAATTCTCTAAGTTTTATTTTAAAAAGGTATTTTAGAAAAGAGAGAATTGTCGGGGTGTTACACTATAGCAGTCCAAATCCTCGAGTCTAGCGAAGCTAGTCTACCCTAAGTCCATAATGGCCTAATATCATCAAGTCTGGCGAAGCCAATTCCCACCTAAGTCTAGCAAAGCTAGCATAGGCAATCCTTCTGAGTCTAGTCTGCTTGCATAGTGTAGTCCAATCCAGTACAGTCCAGTCCACATTTGCATCTGCATATAGTTAGGCCCATGTCGCCATCATAACCATAATCATAGCCATTTCTACTCATTTCCCATTTCCTTTTCCACTTTCATTTTCATTTCTCATCTCTCATCTCCATTTCCATTTCTCCATCCATCAATTTAATTTCTCATTTCAAAAGCATCATTTCTTAAAATTTACGAAGTCCATTCGATTTATGTTCAAGACGGGTCGTGAGATTATAACTTGGGAACGCCCGACAGAGAGGATACACGGTCAACCCACTCCCACATTCGTCAAACGAGTTCTCACCTTTTCAGACGCGCCTTCTGAAACTTCTGAATCATCTAAATCATCATCTGAAATGGGGGACGCTACTGAACAACTCAGTGCCATTATGGCCCAACTTCAACTGATGAACTCTCGTCTTGAGGAACAAGACAAAGAGATCAAGGCACTGAGAGAGAAACTGAAGAGGAAGTACAGGGCGACACTCCACCACCACCACCACCTCCAATCAAGTCCAAGACGGATTTGAGGTTTGAAAAACTTAAGCAATTGATTCAGCCAATTCCTGCACTTGAGAGTCAGGCTCATGGCCATGACATCATTGATCCTCAAACTGAGGGAAAAGCTCCCTAAAAAGGTAGCATTGGGTGACCTCCCAACATTCAAGGGGGTCGAAGACCCAGATGATCATTTAAGAGCAACATCCAAGTGGTTCAGATCATTGAACAAAACCAAGCTGAATGACTGGGACTACATCAGAGAAGAGTTCCACAAACAATATATATACAATACTCAGCTTCCTATTGGCCTGCGTGAGTTGGAGTTAACTAAACAAAACTCCAACAAAGACTTCTTCACCTTCCTTAACAGGTGGAGATAAAAAGCAGCACAAATGAGTAATAGGCCATCTCAAGAGGATCAAGTCCGACTAGTCATCCGTAACCTGCAGCCTAAGTATGGGGATCATATGAAATTCCAACCCATAGAGTCTTTCACGAAGCTCTATAAGGTGGGCCTGCTGATCGAAGAAGAGGTACAAGCCAATAAGAATAAGAGTCCCAACAACAACAACTCTTTCAAGAAGAGTAATAACAACTCTTCTACCTCTAAAAGCAACGACATCAATGCCCTAACTACTGACAAGAGAGGATATCAAGGACCTCAAAGGACATTCACTCCATTGGGCATGACTCTAGAAGAAGCCTTCACTAGGCTTCATGCGAAAAGGAGAGGTTCAGGCCTATCGGGCGCTACTCCGCACCCCTGCTCCCGAGAAGAGATCCAGTAAATGGAATCCTAATGCCTACTGCAAGTACCATCAAGGAAATGGGCATATGACATCACACTGCTGGACTTTGAAGCATGCTCTACAGGATATGGTTGAAGACGGTAGACTGCCAATTCCGCCTGCAGCAAAAGTCGGCAATAGCGGCAACCCCTTGGGTAGTGCCTAAATAATGCCGGGGCATGGTCATTTAACGCTAGTTTTCTAGGTTGAGTCGGAGAGTCTCTCCCCTAACTCATTCATTTCCTTTAATTTCCTGTCGAGTCTATGTCATTTAGGATTTTTATTTCTAATAAGCCTTGTTCTACTTATTTCTAATTAATAAAATAATTGCATTTTCATTTTCAGTGGCCTTCCATCATTTTATTTATGCTTCTAGTTCAATGATGAAACTGAAATCACTTAATGAACTTGACTAATAATAATAATAATAAGAGATCTGAAATAAAAATAATGATTAAAAAGGACATACTTTGGATTAGGAGTTATTCCCCTCTCCCTTCCATTACCTTTCATAAGCCATCCTCATACAACCAAGGAAAAACAAAAATCCTTTAAACCATCATCTCCATTAGCCAAATAGCCTTTCAATTCAAAACTCCATAAATATCCTGCAAGCCTTCCAATACCCTAAACCAAACTTGTGTGCATGCCTTACTACATAAAAAATCAATGCCAGGCAAAATAAAAAAAAAGTGAAAGAAATTCAAAGTGCAAAAAGAAAAAAGCCAAAGGCAAAATAATAAAAAGTCAAGCTAGAGGGCTTGCACACAAGTTCTACCTCTTATTGAAATCCTTCAATCCATCGAAACCTTAATTCGTATAATCCAAACTCACAATCCTTACCTTATCCTAACCAATTGAACTTTCATATAAGCTTCAAGCTTTCAACCTTTCATCAATCCTAACTCTTTCTCCAAGGTATGTCCAAGCCCGCTAGGTTGAAAACCCAAAAGGGCGGCCTAGGCAAAAGTTAGGGTACATAAAAAAAAAAGAATACAAAATCAGATTCGGAACTACGAATGGTCTGATTCCGCAAGGATACGTAGGAATCCTCATCTCGAGGTCCGGCCGCTTCAATAAAATAAATTAGTCAAGGTTTAATGATTTGATTTTCTAGAGTTCAGGAGCATATTCTTTCTAGATCCCGACATAGACTCGAGTTTGAACCTAGCTTCATCAAAGCCTTTTCCCACCTACATTCATTTGAGTCATAAATTAAACCTTTTTATTTTTCAATCCAAGCTCTCCTTGTCCCTGAAGGACTCTCCGATAATTCCATAGTTTATGGCGATATTTGACTTTGCCTATATCAATTTCCCAAAGAAGAATCCCCAGCGACAACTTTCAACGTTGAAGACATGTCAACTACATTTCAATCAAGGCTCAAGGTGCCTAATTCAAGGCAAGCTCACCCAAAGTGGGGGTTTCCTATATATGTGGTGGTGCCTCCAAGTCGAATCAAACTCCCAAAATGTTGTAATTTGCAGACCTCGTTTGCGGACCCCGATTATTTACTAAAAACGATTTTCGAAAATCATTCTATCCATTTATGACCATTCTATTTCTCTACATATCCAGATCTCCTAGCCTTGCAAAACCCTGACCTTGCATTGCATTTCATTACATTCTAGTCTTGCATAACCCTGACCTTGCATGACATGTCTTCCTTAGCTTTGCATAACCTGCATAGCATCTTGTGCATCTTTAAAGAGTCTAAGTTTGCATTATTTGCATCATTATGTGCATTATTGCGTGAGTTGTTTGCACATATCTGCTAACATCTTTCCCTGCAAGTAATCAGATTGCTTGTAGTTATTGTCTTGCATACTAACTTTGTTTTGCAGAGACCGATGTATATAGATTAATTCTAAACTGCAGAGCGTTTAGAATCGTTCTCCGTCCCGACACCGTATACTTTGACTTTTTTCTGAACCTCCGTCAAAGTGGAGGCTTCTGTAGACACATAATTGTGTCTCTCCATTTAAGGATCCAATGATGAAACATACCACGGTATTAGTTGGCGCGACCCAACGGAAGAGCAATCTAAAGCCCAATAAATTGTTCATGATGATTAATTGTATTTTAAGCCCATAAAATGTTTTAAGTCTATTTAAAAGCCCAATTAAATATTTATTATTTTAATAAATATGTTTTATAAATTTTTTTATTATCTTTTAAATACAAATCAGATTTTTTATTCCGTGAAATTCAATCTCCGGATTTTAGTGATAGAAAATTATCTTCAAAAGACGCGTAGAATAAAAAACGGATATGCTGGAATATGCGCCGGACGCGGTGGCTGCGCTCAGAGCGCCACGTGCGTCTAGCACATTGGCCAGATCGCGTCAGGCGCGCCAAGGAGCGCCTGACACGTGGACTTGTGACTCACACAGAGTCCTGCGTCTGACGCAAGTCCTATGTGAGATGCAAACTATTTTTTTATATTTTCAAAAACGCGTTTACACGTGTTTGCATTTAATTGGGCAGACCATGTCAGGCGCGCCAATCTGCGCCTGACGTGTGTCATTGCGTCTGCCACGTAGGACTGCGCCTGGCGCAAGACGCTCGTGCTGCGCAGTTTTCCTTTTTCCTGTAAATACAGGCTGATTTCCCGAATCAAGACGGCTTTTGTATTATTATTTGACGAACACAAAATCATTACGAATACTTCCGAATACTATTACGAATCTCAAAAGATTTCAATCCTTTCAAAACAATTTCGATTACTGATCATACTACGTTCCTGGTTCCACGATTGCTCCGCCTAAAGATCGTTGCGCTCTTCAATCTAAGCCGCATAGGTATAATTCGTGAGGATCCTTGAATAATCAATTATATTTATTGTCTTGAATTTACTAACAATTTATTTCATGATGTAGATCTTTAATTAATAATCGTTCTACTATATATTCTAATCTTTTCCTCTTTTCTTTATTTATTTTCATACATAATTATATGCCTTCCTGATTGTTCTGTACATATTATTATGTTTGTCCTGCATGATTTTTATCACCTTATTATTATTGCTAATCAAAGACCTAAAGAATTGTTCTAATATTAATCAGATAATTTGTACAACCTGCTAGCTAGGTTCCCTGTAATTTTGATTGCCAAATAACTTGTCACTAAAAATAGTCTTTTTATGTGTTTCCTGAACCAACCTAGACTAAATTATTTTTAGGGTGTTGAAAATATTATATGATTATTCTTTGGCATAAAATTTGTTGTGAATCGATATGTAGTAGAGGCCAGCAATGGGCAATACGGTTCCTGACTGTATTGTACCCTCACCCTCGAACTCGATCTTTGGTTCATTTTGACCATATATGGGGTTTAGACGGGGAAATCTACATTGGATAAGTCCCACAATTTGTCCTTACGATTTCCCATATTCAATTAGGTTTATGATTCTTCCTTTGAAGAATTGTTGGCGACTTCAAAACGTTTTCAATACAAAAAATCTTTACAGTGGGGTAGTCAAATACAAATACACGCTCACACCACGTAGGCGAAATAAAATCCACGCCTACAATACGCGGCCCATTTCAATCTCACAACCCACATGAGTCATTTTCCTCGGATCAGGACTTCAGGAGTCATTTTCTGTTAACCCTAACTCCGATCCCTCTCTCATTTTCTCTCTCATCCCCCACTCCCCTCTCTCTCCTCTTCGGACCTCCTCCCTCCTCACACCCTCTCATACCCTAAATCCGCTCTTCGGATCTCCTCCCTCCTCACAGCCTCTCAAACCCTAAATCCCCTCTTCGGATCTCCTCCCTCCTCACACCCTCTTCGTCTTTTGATCTCCTGAACCACACGACCGCCAACCGCCAACCTTCATCTTCAAGCGCCAACGAACCACCACGCGAACGCCAACCTTCAACCTTCTTCGTCTTCAACCTTCGTTTGGTTTCGGGTTCGAATCCCCTGATACACAACCCGATCCAAGATTATCTAACCAATCAAGGCGCGGATCTAGGGTTTTCAACATCAACCAACCACCAACTCATTGCTCGTCAACTCGACGCAGATCTAGTCGCTCCTCATTTTGCAGGTTTCCAATTTGTTAGTTCAAAGATTGGGTTTTTGGTTCCCCTATTTTCGTAAATTTTCGTCCGTTTTTGTATTTTTTTGTAATTATTTTCATTTCGATTTAATTTAGTCAGATCTAATCGTAATTATTTTGTAATTATTTTCATTTCAATTTAAATTTTCGTCAAATCTAGTTGTAAATTTTTTCGTATCTTAGGATTTCATTGTAATTTATTTCATAATTTCGTAATTTTAAGTTATGTAAGTTATGTTGTTAATGTTGTAATTATAATTAATTTTGTAATTTCGTAGTTGTTGTAATTTTTTTCATTTCGTATGTTTTAATTTTTTCGTGTAAAACTCACTATCTTGCACTTAATTTTTTCGTATGTTCAAAAGTGGACCTAGATATAAGTATAATAATTATATATATATATATATATATATATATATATATATATATATATATATATATATATATATATATATATAGACAACACTTACTAATCCGTTTCACTACATAACCAGATCAGTTTGTGTTACTTTGCATACAAACAAGATGGCGCCAAGGAAGAAACTGATCCGGTTTTTAAGGAAAACCTATTAACTGATCTGGTTTAGGACCGAATCAGTTAATCTTTAACAAACTGCTGCGAGCCCACCTGATCCAGACCAAATCGGATTGGTAAGCTCGATTTTGACCGGATCGGATGGGCTTTTTTCCACTAGTGTAGCTTTTGCTCCTCCATTTCTTCTATCTCACAAACAATGGATAGCTTCTCAAACTCCATGATGTACTCCTCCATAGACAGGGTGCCTTGTTTAAGTATGTATCATCTATCATATTCGTTTTGCTTATAGTTGGTTCCTCAATTGCTTCTTCAATTTCTCTTATGTAGCAATCTTTGTTTTGTTTACCTTTACTCTTTGTCTCTTCACGCTTTCTAACCAAAGGGATGCATATTTTTTTCAACTTTAAAACGACTACCTTGTATTTGGTCCTATCCGGAGTGTCTTTGTACTCAAAGAAATGTTCCAAAGAGCGTTCCCACTCAAGGTATACTTCTGGATCACTAGCTCCATCAAATTCAGGAACTTCAATCTTTATTCCTCTATCATCTACCTTAAAACTTCGTTCTTCCTCATTAGGTTTCTTTTTGAAAGCTTATTAGGTTATTTGAGTCATCATAGCCTTTAACGTTTCATTTTGCCTAGTTATGCCTCTAACATGGCATCTCTCCTAGTATTAGCACTCATTTCGTCTCCCATTTCAGAACTGAGCTCATGATACCACTTGAAACAAACACGGCTCAATGAAGAATAGTGTTTAGGATGGATCGAACACAAACTAAAAGAATCACTCTTAATGCTTAGTATTCGGTTCTTAGTTTGAGAAAGGGAATCACTCTCAACCTAAAAGTAAAAGGGGTTTAATTAATAAAATAATTGAATCACTTAAATCTTCTTTATTGGATTGAATTCTTGTAGTTTAAGCTACCAAGAAATTCGTGTAAAGTAGAATTAAAACACTTAGTTTTTAGTCCTTAAATGCAACGAGTTTATAAAGATGTTTTCCATCTTCAAATATATGATTTTCTTTAATAACCAAGCTTGCAACATGAGCTCAAAGACTTGCAACACCAGTAATACAAGCCTTACACACTAAAGGAATAAACAATGGAAAGAACTACAAAATATCTTCTAAAAACGGCTCAACAACAACTTTCTCATTTGCTTGCATTTCTCTTCACTTGGACGATCGAATAAGAGTAGGAGCCAATAAGAACCTTTCGTTTATTTGAAGACATCTCCAACCACCACTACTACATAAATGAGCTATTGCAACGGTCTAATGCAACGGTATAAGCTATTGCAACGGCTATTTGCAATGGTATGAGCTATTACAACGGTTGTTTGCAACAGCTTATTCTAATGCAACACATATTTGCAACGATTTGTAGTAAGCATTGCATTAGACCATCAAATGCAACGCCTTAATGGATATAGCAACGGATTTGATTCATCCGTTGTATTGATTAACTTTCACTATATGATTAACCTGGTGCATCCCCTTGCTTTCCCAAAAACTATAAACCCCAAAACTCAAAAGCCTTCTCGTTCTCGTGAAAAAAACCCTAACATTTCATCAGATAAAAATAACCATCTTCTCCCTTTCTCTGCTTTCCTCTTAATTGTTCTTCCACTATCCTTACTCGGTCACAAGTAGAGGTGATCATTTGCGGGCTTGGGCGGGTTGCGGGCCGGACCTAACCAAAAAAATGTGTCCAACGGGCCTAATATGTCTAGTCCAAGCCCTTTTATACGGGTTTAACTACTTGTCCATGACCCGCCCTAATAAACGGGCGGGCTTTCCCGCGGGCCTATTAATACTTTTATTTTTTTCCAAATACTCTAGTTAATTTCCTTTAACATTTATAGATTAAAACATAATTTTGGTTAAAATAGAAAAAAAGTTGAAAATCACAACGTAAGATAATGAGAAAGTTAAAATATTCGTAACAAAAATGTTAGAGGACGACAAATTATTAAGAAATTAAGTTAGTAAAGGTAAGAATAAAGACAATTATGTGTTGCCAAAACTATATTAGTGCAAATAAACTATATATTCCAAAAGATAAATCAACACTAATTTAGTTAGATAAAAAATTATATTTCATTGAAAATAGATATTATGATAAACGGGCCGGGCGGGCTTGCCTGTGGTATATTGAGGTTGTCCATATCCGTCCATTAATATTACGGCCGGGCTTGACCCGCCCATTTAGAAATTTTTTCAAAGTTTGTTGTCCAAACCCGCAACTTTAGCGGGCGGGTTGGCGGGGCTTAGGTGGACCGTCTCGTCCGTGAACAGCTCTAGTCACAAGTCACAACTAGGAATATGCAACAATGAATGTTGCATCCATTTTCCAGAACCATTTTAATCGCATGTAATTTGGTGTTTCTCTTTCAACTTTCTCTTTCCTAATTCCGATTCCGATATAAATTACGATGTATCCACGATTATTACCAGTTGATCTCCATATTATACGGCGATGGATCATTCGACTATCAACGGACATCATCATTAGCATGATAAGGTGAATCAGCTCTGCCAACAATGGGGTTATGAAAAAAAACTCTATGGTTCTCAAAAATTTCATCATCTCTAAAGGAGTAACTCTTTCTCTGAGGTATTCCTGTCAATCTTCAACTTATAAACCCTAAAATGTCATCAATTTCACGAATTTATTATACTTGCATGATGTGTGGTTATTGTGAACCCGAAAAATTGAAATTCAATATATGGTGTACTCTTTTTTTTTTTAATTATCAAGGCTTTAAGCTGCAATTTTGATAGTGCCCACTACTTGTTCGATGAAATGCCTAGTAGAAATTATCATGTTTTCATGTCTTTGCTTTTTTCTCTGAAATTAATTATATTCATTTTGAAATATGTATTTTTAGTTGAAGATTTTATGAAAATTTATGAATTGAATTGGAAGTTTATTCTGCTTCAAAGTTTATACAGTAACGTGTAGATTGAGTTGTACTGTAAATAAATGCTGAATAATATCCACTGATGTTGAACCAACCTGGGCAGTCCTTGGATCCTTCTCAACTTGTTCTCAGCTTATGGATTGAATTGGAAGTTTATTCTGCCAATCTGATTGGCCGCAAATGAGCAGCCTGGGTGAAGGAAGTTTCATGGGTCATAATGGTGTTTGCTTGTGGCTTCAATTTTGCTGAATACAACTAAAGCTAGTCTTTGATAGCAATTAATTGAGAATAATTAACTAAGTTTTTAGGAGGTTCATATTTTATATTATCATTGGTGTGGGACGTCTGGTTTGGATGAGCATTTTCTTGCTGGTTCAACAACTTATGTGTTGGTTGTTTTGATGCTCAAATAATGTTAGTGGGATATCCTTGTATTAGGTCCTCCATCCTATGACGACACTACTTTGGACTTGATTGATGCTCAAAAGTTTATATGACTACTAATGACTTGATTACTGCTCCCTCTATCCTATAATGATTGAAGATTGCCATTTTAGAGTGTCTTAAAAAGATGTTCACACACTATTTACATTTCTTTTCCCTTTGCTCTTTCCCCAACGCTCTCATACTTTATTTTTTGTCTACCTACTTTCGACTTTTATTTCGTATTATGTTATTTCCTTGGATCGCAATTAGTTGTTGCATTGTCTTAACACCCTATACTTAAAGATATCACACAAAGTTACAACAATTCCCTCATGGAATTATATTACTTATATTTTCCTGGGAAGCTCGGACTCGGCCATCACCCCCGCCGCACCGGTGTCGACACGACACGACGCGGGTGCCGACACGAAATCCGGGTCGGACCTTTGGGGGAGAAAGTGGACTCGGCACCCATGCTTTTGCAGAGAGAGAAGAGAGAAGAGAGAAGAGAGTGAAACTTTGGTGTTCTGGGTAAGGGTAAATGAACGGTCAGCATTGTTTAATGGTTCAAGTTGTTAATACTACAGCTGGCAATTGGCATCATTTATTTCTTTTGTACTTTTACAGCTTGCACCCTATTCCTTTCTTTTGATTTTTTTATTCTACCCAATCACTGATTCTTTCCTTTTCTTTTTAAAAAAATCCTTATGTTCTCTTTCTTTCTTTGTAACTTTATACATTCGCCGATTTCCTAAGCACTAAGCAAAGCATGTTATCAAGATTACTGAGTGTTTACTCTCTTTTTTCAAGAAATTAAATACTAAAAAATAATTATAAAAAACTAAAAATATACTTCGGATACAAATAAATTCAATATTTTTCATTGGTTGCCGTGTCCCCGAGTCCATATTCAAAATTTGGACACTTAACAAACGAGTCCGCGAGTCCTTGAGTTTAGAATTTCCCGTGTCCGACCCTCGGACCCGTACCCGAGTCCGACCCCCGTACCCGAGTCCGAGCATCCTAGATATTTTCTCTCGATCACTTAATTTAATTTGTCTCTTATTAGCAATTTAATACAGTTTCTTACTTGTTTGTGTGGCACCTACTTTTCGACCGAGAAGACCGTGATATCTATATGCTAGCATTTACAAACACAAGTACATGTAATCGAGATTTAAGTCTAGCATTTACGGACTATCACAAGGCAAAACAAGGTAGAATCATATTAGTCAAAATATAGATTAATTTAAACACATTTAACAAATGAATCAAGATCACAAGTAGGGGAGTATCTAATTAACTAAACTTGGAACTGTAGGTGGCCCTTGCCGGCTCCCCACTCATCCGAATCTAGAACCTTAGATCGCCAAAACCAAACGAAAAGGCCAAGGCATAAGGACATAACCCCCTCATCAACCCTTCCTTTTTCCCTCCAAGAAAAAGGAAAAGGTTGAAAATATGAGAAGGTGAAGAATTTAGAAGTACCTGACAGTTTTTACACCTAACACGATCAAAACTGATGTGGATGTGATTCCACACTTTGGTGAAGTTTTCAAAATCCCAAGAATCTTGAAAGAAAGATTGGTTCTTGATGGGTTCTTAATTGAATCAAAACCCTATTTGAGAGTTCAGGAGTGTTCAATCAAATAGTTCTATCCTTTTGTTCGAGTGATATTCGAGTGTGTTCCTTAAAGATTCAACCAAGAACCCATCAAGAACCAATCTTTCTTTCAAGATTCTTGGGATTTTGAAAACTTCACTAAAGTGTGGAATCACATCCACATCAAATTAATGATGCGGATGCAAAGGCACTTGTTCTTGAAGAACCTATTGACTTGGTTATGGAGCAAATGGGATTTCAGTTTAGAAGAAATAACCAAGTATTGGCATGTGTTGTTACTTGGCTTGATGAAGAAGAGGCGTGAAAGATGGAGGAGAGTTCGAAGGAAGGAGTCCTAGTTCTGTTAGGACTTGGTTGTTGCATAGACTTCTAGGTATGTTAGAAGTACTATGTATTTTAATTGCTTTTAGTTAGTTATTTCGGTTGTTAGGAGTTATATGTTGGTTAGAACTCTAGTGAACATCAACATGCTAAAAGATATTAAGCGTGTGGTGGTTAGGAGTTTTATCTTGTTTTGTTTTATTCTTATCTTATTAGAGTTCTAGTTATCATAGGAGTTGTATAACCTATATAAGGCGATTTTAATTATTAATGAAGGGGGATGACGTTTTGTTTTAAAAATAATTATTCTTGATTGCTGTTTTGCTTGTAAGCAACATTAATCAAACCATTAAAGACTTTTCAGGAGTGTTAAGTGTTTAGTGTTAAACATCTTAATTTCAGGGTTGATCTTGAGAGTGTTTAGATTCTTGTTTAGAGTTCAGGAGTGATCTTTAAACCAAGAAATATCCGGATACTTATGGTTTGGTTCGAGTTAATCAATTCTTGAATCCAAGAAAGTTCAAGATTCGTGTTTCTAGTTGATTATTAGGCATTCTTGGTTTAGTAATCATATCAAGTGGTATCAGATTTTCCAGGGGAGTGAGAATCGAAGGGATTCTTCTTTTCTTATCAAGATCCGTGGCATTAAGCTTCTAAGATTCAATCTTTCACATCCAAGATTCAATCTTTGCAGGGCAAGAAGTGAGTAGGAAGCGTGGGATGCTAAGCTTGCACGTTGGTTGTGACGATGGAGTCCGAGTTGGAGAAACTAACTAAGCAAGTGCAAGACCTTGTTAAACTTCAATTCAATACCCAAATCCAACAAAACGAAGACTCAAGCAAAATGAGTCGATTGGAAACGAGAATGGATGCTCTTGTTTCGATTGTAGAGAAGAGACTTGATCCAAATAGTGCGGCAT
Organism: Beta corolliflora; assembly: GCA_947648045.1. Classification (NCBI taxonomy): domain Eukaryota; kingdom Viridiplantae; phylum Streptophyta; class Magnoliopsida; order Caryophyllales; family Amaranthaceae; genus Beta; species Beta corolliflora. The sequence continues at coordinate 407,128 of CANSZD010003502.1, forward strand.
TTGTAGGGGTACATTCAGATGATGAGGCCGAAAACTATGAGGACAAGGCCAACAAAACCTCATACAATGATGATCGTGGATTGAAGTTAGAAGACTACACGGGGGATAGCACCCCGGAAGATTTGTTGGAATGGATTCGACAATTGGAGAAGGTATGTGATTATAGGGGCTTCGATGATAAGAAGCGTTTTAAAATAGCCTCAATTAGACTAACCAAATATCTTTGGTATTTGGCTTGAAAGTTTAAAGGCTAAACGTGCCAAGAAAGGGAAAGAAAAGCTTAGTAGTTGGATGAAATTGAAGGAGAAGCTTAAAGAGAAGTTCTTGCCAAGTGATTATGAACAAAAGCAATACATAAAGCTAACAACTTTGAGGCAAGAAGCGCTTAGTGTTCATGATTATACCGTAGCATTCGACAAACTATGCCTTGTATGTGATTTGGAGGAGAAGGAGACTATGAAAGTGGCGAGGTACATCAAAGGTTTGAATAGGTCGATTGCAAGGAAAGTCGAGGTGTCTACTTATCACACGTTTGATGATGTGACGAGGCTAGCCATGAGATTTGAAGCTCATGAACAGGAAGACAAGCCTAAGACCTTGTACCCTAACAAGTTCGATGCAAGCTCGTCTAAAGCTAAGGCAAAGTGGTTCGAAGGGCCAAAGAGAGATAATCTGGTCAAGGAAGATACCAAGGGCGAGAAAGCAAAAGTCTTTATACCAAAAGACAAGTTTGAAGAGATGAGGAAGTGTTTCAAGTGTCAAGGGCGTGGACATATAGCAAGCAATTGTCCGACGAGGAAGGCCCTCACTATGAGACAATACTTGGAGTTGCAAGAGGAAGAACTTAATGAATTTGTTCCGGAGGCGATGCACATAGTAGGAGAAGCGGAGGAGGAGGATGCCTTTGCGAAAGATGATGCGAAGTTGGTTGGTGTGGTGAGGCGTGTCTTACATGTAGACCACACGCCTAGCAAAGAGCAAAGAGAGAATCTTTTCCATACTAGGTGCAAGGTAGGAGAATACACGTGCAATGTAATCATAGACAGTGGCTCTTGCACGAATGGTATTGCGGCTGATGTAGTATCGAAGCTTAACTTGGCCATAAGGGAACATCCTAAGCCATACAAGTTGAGTTGGTTGGATGATAGCACGGGCATGAAAGTTAAGAGGCAAGCTTTGATCGCATTTTCCATAGGGGGGTACAAAGATGAATTGTGGTGTGATGTGTTACCTATGAGTGCGTGCCATATATTACTATGGAGACCTTGGCAGTTTGATAGGAAGGTAATCCATGAGGGGGATTCAAATGTATACTCAGTGTTGGTTGGAACTAAGAGGGTTCGATTACATCCTTTAGCTCCCAACTCAGTAGCCTCTAAGCAGGTTTCCAAGGCGACAAGTTTGTTCCTTTCATCAAGGGAATTTGAGCGTGAAATCGAAGAGGAAGGGGGTGCTTATGCCTTGGTTGTTAGACACGCTGCTACTAGTACCAAGGGGCCTAGTGATGAGAGATTAGAGGCCTTGATGAAGGAATTTGGGGACATTTTTTCGGAGGAATTGCCGAAAGGGTTACCACCATTGAGGGGTATAGAGCATGCCATAGATCTTGTGCCTGGCGCACCTTTACCAAACAGACCGGCTTATAGATGTGATCCCACAGCATCGAGGGAATTACAAAGACAAATCGAGGATTTGATTGAAAAGGGATATGTGAGAGAAAGCATGAGTCCATGTGCGGTTCCAGCTTTACTAGTTCCTAAGAAGGATGGAACATGGAGGATGTGCATTGATAGTAGGGCAGTGAACAATATAACGGTGAAATATAGGTTCCCTATGCCTAGATTAGAGGACATGTTGGACGAATTGCATGGAGCTTCGGTGTTTTCTAAGATTGATCTTCGAAGTGGCTATCATCAAATGCGGATTAGAGAAGGTGATGAATGGAAGACTGCTTTCAAAACCAAACAAGGGTTGTACGAGTGGATGGTCATGCCATTTGGCCTATGCAATGCGCCTAGTTCTTTCATGAGATTGATGAATGAGGTACTTCGACCTTTTCTTAATAAGTTTGTTGTTGTTTATTTAGATGACATCCTTATTTATAGTAAAAGCATCGAAGAACATTTGTTGCATTTGCGTAGTTTGTTTGAGAAACTTAGAGAGCAGCAACTCTATGGTAAACTAGAGAAATGTGAGTTTCTTGTATCTAGTGTGGCGTTTTTGGGGTATATTGTTTCCAAGGAGGGTGTTCATGTTGATCCTGAAAAGGTGGAGGCTATTTCTTCTTGGTTAGCACCTAAGAATGTTTCGGAGTGTAGGAGCTTTCATGGGTTGGCTTCGTTCTATAGGAGATTCATTCGAAACTTTTCTTCTGTTATGGCACCAATTACTGAGTTGTTGAAGAAAGGGGAGTTTAGTTGGACATCCATAGCACAACAAGCCTTTGACGAGGTGAAGAGCAAGCTTTGTAGTGCTCCTGTTTTGGCACTACCTGATTTCCACAAATTGTTTGAAGTGGAGTGTGATGCAAGTGGGGTAGGCATTGGTGCGGTGTTGTTGCAAGAAAAACGGCCAATTTCTTATTTCAGTGAGAAGTTGAACGGTGCTAAATTGAACTATTCTAACTATGATAGAGAGTTTTATGCAATTGTTCGTGCCTTGGATCATTGGTCACATTACCTACGCCCAAAGTCTTTTATACTTCATTCGGATCATGAAGCATTGAAGTATATCCATGGTCAGCAAAAACTCAACCATCGACATGCTAAATGGGTGGAGTTCCTTCAATCATTCACGTTTTCATCCAAATACAAGGAAGGTAAGTCTAATGTGGTGGCTGATGCTTTGTCAAGGAGATCATATTTGTTGGCTGTGGTGGATGCACAAGTGTTGGGGTTTGCACACTTGAAGGAATTGTACAAAGGAGATGCTGATTTTGGGGAGAAGTTCGAAAAACCGGATGGTTCCTTTGTGGTACACGAGGGGTTTTTGTTTAAAGGCAACAAGTTGTGTGTGCCTAAGTGTGGAGTGAGGGGTTTACTTGTTAGAGAGGTGCATAGTGGAGGTGTGGCTGGACATTTTGGCGTGCACAAGACTCTTGATACCCTTCAAGAGAGCTTCTATTGGCCGCATATGGTGAAGGACGTCCATTTGGTGGTTACTAGGTGTGCTACATGCATAGAAGAAAAACTCGGCCGTTCCGTTCTAGAACGGGCGCTTTGTAACGGGTTTGAGAGTTGCCGTTCCGAGAAAACCCGTTCTAGAACGGTGCAAGGAAATTCACACCAAAATCGGCCGTTCTGCCGTTACGTAACGGATTCGCGGCGTTCTAGAACGTTTTCTTGGCCGCTTTGTGTAAAAACGCGAGGGAGAGAAGGAAATATGAGAACAAAAGTAAAACTGAATTAAATTTCTCAAATTAAATCTTACCTGGGTTCTTTGTACTCTAATTCGACGTAAACCCCTCAAGTAATTGCATTGAATTACTTCAGATTGCAGTTTAAAATGGAAACCCTAATTTTAAAGAAAACCCTAATTGCGTGTGGGAGGTAAATGATGTCCCCTACTTCGTCGATCACGTCACGGCAAGCAATGTCGTCGACATACCTCATTGCTTACAGTATCATAGCCGCCAGGTGGGCGGCGGCCGTCGGCCAGAAGCGAGTTAGTGCTCTCTTTCCCTCTTTGTCGATCTGATTCTTCATCTTCTTTTCTCTCTCTTCTTTTCTCTCTCTTCTTTTCTCTCTCTTTTTTTTTTCTCACGTCTCAATTCTCACGTGACTACGTGAGAATTGAGATAAATATCTCTTTATTTTTTTTTATTTTTTTTTGAGGGGAGATAAATATCTCTTTCTCTGTCTTCTTTTCTTCCCTTTTTTTTTTAATTTTTATTCTCTTTTTCTTTTTATTCATTTTTTTTCTTTTTATTCCCACACTCAGTCACATATTTACTATTAATTGCACTATTCTTTTTGGTAGTGTTGTCTTCCATTTTACTATACACGATCTTGTAAAGGATTCTATGTTCAAATTATCAAATATCATCAAAAGTACCCCCAAAGAGTGTATTTATAACAGTTATGGACATGATATAATATAAAAATAAAATAGAAGAAAAACAAAGTTAAAACGAAGCTTATGTGAATTTTTTTTGAAAATTCACGCCGCGACGGCCGCGAAACGTTCTATTTCCCCGTTACAAGCCGTTTCCGCGACAACACGACCGCGACCGCGAACGCGACCGCGACCGCGTTTTTTTTCCCTGGCTACATGTCAAAAGGCAAAGAGTACCTTTCATAAGGGTCTTTATACGCCTTTACCTGTGCCTAGTCATCCTTGGGATAGTGTAAGCATGGACTTCATTGTCGGGTTGCCTCGAACTCAAAGGGGAAAGGATGCTATAATGGTGGTTGTGGATCGATTCTCCAAGATGGCTCATTTTGTTCCTATGCATAAAACCGATGATGCAACTCATGTGGCTGATTTATACTTTAGGGAGATCATTAGGTTGCATGGTATTCCACGGAGCATTGTATCTGATAGGGACTCTAAGTTCCTCAGTCATTTTTGGAGGTGTCTTTGGCGCATGGTTGGTACTAAGTTGCTCTTTAGTACAAGCCACCATCCTCAAACTGATGGGCAAACCGAGGTTACTAATCGAACTTTGGGGTCTTTGTTGCGAGGGTTGGTGAGCAAGACTCAGAAAGATTGGGACATCAAGCTTGCTCATGCCGAATTTGCCTAAAATAGAGCACATTCGTCTACTACTTCCCGATCTCCATTTGAGGTAGTTTATGGTGTTAATCCTCTATTGCCTATTGATTTTGTTGTGTTGCCTAAGCATGAAATTCACACGGATGCAAAGAAGAGGTTGGAAGCATTCAACAAAACGTGTGAGCAAATTAAGGCAAGGGTCGAAAAGATGAACACTCAATACAAGACAAGGGCTAACAAAGGGCGCGAAACAACCAATTTTCAAGGTTGGTGATCTTGTGTGGGTGCATTTGAGGAAAGAACGGTTTCCTAGCAAGAGGAAAAACAAGCTCATGCCTAGGGCAGATGGTCCTTTTGAGGTGGTTGGTGTCGTTGGAGATAGTGCTTATAAGATAGATTTGCCGGATGAATTTGGCAATGTGAGTGCCACATTTAACGTGGGTGATTTGTCTCCTTACTATGATGATGAGAATTTGAGGGCAAATTGTTTTGTGGAGGGGGAGAATGATGCGGATGCAAAGGCACTTGTTCTTGAAGAACCTATTGACTTGGTTATGGAGCAAATGGGATTTCAGTTTAGAAGAAATAACCAAGTATTGGCATGTGTTGTTACTTGGCTTGATGAAGAAGAGGCGTGAAAGATGGAGGAGAGTTCGAAGGAAGGAGTCCTAGTTCTGTTAGGACTTGGTTGTTGCATAGACTTCTAGGTATGTTAGAAGTACTATGTATTTTAATTGCTTTTAGTTAGTTATTTCGGTTGTTAGGAGTTATATGCTGGTTAGAACTCTAGTGAACATCAACATGCTAAAAGATATTAAGCGTGTGGTGGTTAGGAGTTTTATCTTGTTTTGTTTTATTCTTATCTTATTAGAGTTCTAGTTATCATAGGAGTTGTATAACCTATATAAGGCGATTTTAATTATTAATGAAGGGGGATGACGTTTTGTTTTAAAAATAATTATTCTTGATTGCTGTTTTGCTTGTAAGCAACATTAATCAAACCATTAAAGACTTTTCAGGAGTGTTAAGTGTTTAGTGTTAAACATCTTAATTTCAGGAGTGATCTTGAGAGTGTTTAGATTCTTGTTTAGAGTTCAGGAGTGATCTTTAAACCAAGAAATATCCGGATACTTGTGGTTTGGTTCGAGTTAATCAATTCTTGAATCCAAGAAAGTTCAAGATTCGTGTTTCTAGTTGATTATTAGGCATTCTTGGTTTAGTAATCATATCAAAAACCTTCATGTAATTCAATTTCCCGGTGTAGTCTACAGGAGACTCCGTTGATTTCTAGTAGCTCCTGTCTTCTTGCTGACACGAACATAGGAAGTTTACTAGCGATATAGAATGACAAAATATCAGGCTTTCAAACAAAACCATCCATATTTGGCGCCACAACTACCTGCTTCCCCAATTTTTCGTGTGATTTACTATCTTATACAGATGTTTCCAATGTCAAAAGTTGACAATAGTTGATGTTGGGGATGATGAGATAGCATATCAAGCTATGGTGGAGTGATAGCATATAATTATTGTCATACAGCAATGATAGTCATATAGTAACAAGTCATACATGCTCAAATGTTGTTAGGGTGTGAGTGCTTACTGGCACAACAGTCATACAACAATGACAGGCAGTAGAAATCAAGACTTTATGACTATAATTGGATGTTGTAAGAAGTCACACATGTAATTGGGTGTGAGTGCGTCTGTGTTATTTAATTTGAGCACTACTTTTAACATAACAAGCAACAACATTAGTTACTCTCTACCGGTCAATATGGAGCATTTGTACGGTTTTTAACCGTAGATGTTTGTTCTACTAGTGGTAGGGTTCCTTGGGGACTTTCTCCCTGATTAAAACCTCATATTGGGTCGACAGGAACTAGTCTCTTACTTACTTGGAATGAAGGTAATCCTTCCTTGTACGTTGATTGTTATGCTTATATTTTATTGTTGCTTGAAAAAATGATTTTGGTTCTATTATAGGACAATTATGTTTAAAGAAACTTAATTACAAACGTTTGATATTTACTAATTTGATCAAATACGTTTGAATTTACAGGGTGTCATAAATGAAGAAATGGAACGCCGCATTCAATAAACTAGTTTCTTATAGGATAGCATGGAAGCATTTTAGATGTAGAGTGATTTATTAGAGCATTTTACATGTAGAAGTTCTCTTGAAGAGAATTGAGAAAACCTAAATTTTACATAGTTTTTACTTAATAGACTTTTGTAATAATGTATTTCGTAAATTTGTTCATGGGCGCATGAATATTGTATGTATAATCCCTCTTATGTGTATAAAATTTCAAAATAAATTTATGAATATACTCCCTCCGTTTTTTTTAGATGTAACATTGGACTTTTCACATTTGTCGAGGCACAACTTTGATCGATAATATCTATAATTGTATAAAAGTAAAAATTATATAAAATATATATTTGGAAAGTGTATGCCGTGACGAATCAAACAAGATCCCACATGATTATATTTTTTCTTATGTATAAATAACAATTAATGGTCAAAGTGTATTGGATGAATAGTGCCCAAAGTCAATATGTTACATATAAAAAAAACGGAGGGAGTATAATTTTAATATCAATGTATTACTACTAGACTACTATGGTATTGTAGTTGCATTAGCTGCGGATGCGTGGTAATAGGTGCTAAAATGAGGCATGATATTATTAATAGAGGCGTTGCAATAGCTATAAGATGGTGTTGCAATATATAGTGAGGCGTTGCAGTAGATGCCAAAATGGGACACAATATGAATAATAGGGGCGTTGCAATAGCTCTATTGCAACAGTTTTTGGCTTTATTGCAACGGTTTTTAGGGATTGCATTAGCTCATTTATGTAGTAGTGCACGGAAAGAAATCATATAAAAGCTGCATAAAGCCTTCTACCCATCACAAAAGAAAGAAGAGCCAACATGCACGACCCTTCTGGTGTTTCTTTTGTCCAGCAAATGAGAGGCTTTCCTAGCTAGGAAGCATAGCTTGGGCTTAGCGATTTTCTACAAAATAACTTAAGCACCTCCATGAGCTTAGTATCACTTGTTTTACACGTTCCGAATTGCTGCTAATCTAAACTAAAAACAACCAATTTTACAAAATCGAAAATTACAAAAACTATATTAAGAGCTAAGCTGCTAATAAACATAATTAGTGAAAGTAAAGTATGATGAAGACTAAACTAACACTAATAAAATTAAGAACCTCAAGCACACACCTCACCATGACCCATGGGCAGCTGCTAGCTTGACTTACTTAGCTTCTCTTCCTTCGTTCTTTAGCATGAGCATACTAGTACTAACCTTTAGGCCATGAATCTCCCTTTTATTATGATTAGGACTAGTACTTAGTAAATCTTCTTGATTAGGATCTGACTTCACATCAGCAGCTCTAGTTCCGACTCCTCCTCATCATCATCATCATCATCTATATACTATAAGGGCAAGCCCTTTGTTCCATGGATTTCCAATGACATTAGTTCCAAGATTTAGTTCATGAGTCACGAGGGAACTTGAAAGCTACTCAATGTTGAACTTGGTAAAGTCATTTGTCTCTTGAAGTGTTGTCACCTTGACTCTCCATCTTTCGTCTTGTGGATGGCTTCTTAGAACCTTTATAACTTATTCATCAATATGAAAATCTCTTCCAAGGGAAATGAACTCATTAGTAATGTTAGTAAATCTAGTAAACATCTAATGGATGGTTTCCTTAGGATTCATCTCAAAGCGCTCATATTTGGACATTAAAAGATCAACCGTTGAGCGTTTTACTTCATAATTCCTTCATGGGTAACTTAAAGAAGATCCATATTTGTTTGGCATTCTTGCACCCTATGACTCTATTATGTTGATGTGGTCCAATGCCACAGTGAAGGAGTTTCACGGCCATCGTATTAGTTTCTTATTTTCTCAAAAATCTCCTTTTCTTATTCATAAATTTATTTAGGAATTACCTAGTTTTGACCATTAGTTCTAGTTACTTCAAAATCTCCAACTTCTATCACATGCCAAACTTGGTAATTCTCTGCCTCAATGAATATCTTCATGCGGTTCTTCCAGTCACTGTAAAATTTGTTGTTGAACATTTAGGGTCTCTGCATAGAGTATCCCTCTTTGAGTGTCTCTTGTACGTTCATCATATTCCACGAACTTGTCTCAACGGAGTTGTTTGTTTCATTGAGCATCGCCTCTGATACCAATTGTTAGACTATCGAACACTACAAGAGGGCTGAATTGTAGTTGTAGCTTAATCGACTCCTTTTGCGGAATTTAAGCTACAAAGAATAATAGGAACTTAGAATGCAAGAGAAATTATTTACATCGATACATATTATCTCAATATAAGAAGAAAAACCACAACATCGACAAGATTTAAAATCTTCACTATAATACGGGAACACCTCAGTTACAGCCTATTAGATGCACACTCTCGCAAGTTCCACTCAAAACATCACTCTCCCACTATGATGATCCTCAATCATATTGTCACTTTTTTGCTCTGAATACTCTCGACTTAATTCTAGTCACTCAAGAGTTCCCACAACTATTTTCCCAACTCACAATTCTTTATATGAAATGGAAACTCTAGTGTTTAAACTTTAAGTACAATGTTAGTAACTTTAGGAACTGATTAAGAACTTATGACTTATAAAACGTTTTAGCCAATAATTTTTAGAATTCTTCCTCCTTTTATATAGGGAGATTCCTTGGAAGTGTTCCCAATAGTTTCTCTCCACTAATTGACATCATGCCTAATGCTAAGGCATGAATTTTTAAGGTTGTTGAGAAACTTGGGGAATACTAACTAACTAATCACACGTTTCATCTAAAACCAACACCATTACTTGGAGCAATTTAATTTTTGAAATGTGACAAAACAAGCTTCTTGGAGAATAAGCAAAGATTAATGTCCAAAAATAGTTTTCACAATTTTTTTTTTTAAAATTATTTAAATAATTTTGTCATACTTAAATTAGTTTCTTGTGTTCCATAATACATTCCTTATCATATTAAACACTTACATTAATATCCTAAAAATAAACTCATATTTATTTTTAATCTTCATGTGTTCACACTTGGAAGTTAGAAGTTTCAACTCTGATGCTTCATCTTCAATTCCAAAAGAACATTCATAAATCGTCGAAGGAACTTATTAACCTGCATAGGAAATGCTCTATAACTTGTACCTGATTTGATTCTTATTTATTAACTGCTGGTCTTGGACTTGTATTAGGTTGACTTCTTCTTCAAGAGTTATTCCTTCTCTATAGCTTAGTTGCACTTCCACTCTTAGGAACTCATAATACAAAATTTACTCCTGTTGAACTTATTCCAACTCCGGAATTTTGTAACCTACATATAAAATTAAACGGTTTTTTCACCATATACCCCTGACAAATTTTTTTTGCACCATATACCCTTGCAAGTTTCGAAATTCACCATATACCCTCCACTTTTCAAAAAATCCACAAGAATTGCCTTTAATTACACATCTCCAAATCTATTTCCCTAACCTAAATTTCCCCCTCTCTCCTCTTCACACTTTCCACCACCTCCACCACCCTACTCTCTCTCCTCTCACCATCACCGGGTCCACCTCCCGCTCCGCCACAAATGCATGGGCGGCACCTCAAAATCACAATTCAAATACCAAAACCGCCTCCATTGTAACCGAGTAAGCGGTATGTTTAATGTTAAAAGTTCAAATATGATTCCCTCTTCCCCCCTTAATCTTCACCTTCCACACAGAGAATAACATAGAAAGATGAACATCACATCACGAGCACCAAAAATACTCAAAACTACTACTTTTACTTAGACACCAAAACCCTCAACTTCAGAAATCCTTCGTTGTAATAATTTCCCAGATGCAAATTCGCTTTATTATGCATTTCAAGGTGTTTTTGAGCTCGTTATTCGTAAACCCGATTGGAAAGAGAAGATCTTTGATATTTATAACACTTCCAAAGAGTTGGGTGTTCCTTCAACTATCAATCCCGTAATCCTTCTTATCCGGTGGTTCGGGCGAGGAGGAATGATTGAGAAATCGGTGATGTTTTATGATGATTTAGATGCCCAAATGAAGAATACCCATGTTCGCAATGTCTTGATTGGTGAATTTTTCGGATGTGGGCGTTTTAATGATGCATTCGGTGGTGGTGGTGTAAGTTTAAATTGGAGGGAGGGGACTTTTTTTTTGAAGGATATGGGTTAGTGGTGGTTGTGGTAGAAGAGATGGTAATGGTGAGAGGAGAGATGGTAATGGTGAGAGGAGAGGGTGGGGTGATGGAGGTGGGGTAAATGATGGAAGAGGTGGGGGGAGAGGGTGGAGATGAGAGAGAAAATAAGAAGGAAGCCATGGATGAAGGTTTGTAGTGAGCTCAGTTTTTCAATGGTGGAGGAGAGAGAGGGGAAGTGGATTAATTGGGTTAGGGAAGGAGAAAGATTATGGTAGGATAATCAAAGTTTAGTGGGTCAATTAGGGCTTATGACTAATGGAGTTAACCGCGGTTAGTGATTAGGGGCATTTGTGGATTTTTTTGAAAAGTGGAGGGTATATGGTTAATTTCGAAACTTGCAAGGGTATGTGCAACAAAAAATTCGTCAGGAGTATATGGTGAAAAAACCGAAAATTAAACCATTAATTTAGAAGTTTACATGTCATCATCAAAACACTAAGGGGCAACAATTTTTAATAAAATTTCCAAAGTTTTATACCAATCTGGTGAGAGAAATATTATCTAGGGCCTCAAGTTTTGTTTTCCTATCTTCAAGACAGCAAGAATTAACTTGGCATCCACGTTCTCTCCCCCCCTGGCCACACTCATCTCTCTTTGTTAGCACTGCATTGCCTTGTCTTTTTGTATGTCCTTAGTTGTACCTGTCCCCATCTTACAAGTATATTATTTCTGACAGCCACGAAATATTTGTCAACTTCATCCTTCACCATATTAATTGCTTCTACCATTACCATAAAACAATAATCTATGTAACATACACTGCTAACAAAAAAATTAGCATCAAAATTATATAATCAGTTCAGTCAGTATGACTTTACCACCTACTAATAGTATAGGTTACAATAGATCTAACACCATAATTATACAAAAGTCAAATTACAAGCCACTGTAACTTTGTGAACAGCACGTTTTCTAGTCGTTAGATGATGTTTAAAAGATTTTTATTCTATCTATCACAATAATATATTACTATTCATTGTTGGAAAGGGTGGATAACATGTCATATCCAGCTCATTCCACTACTACATTATTTCCCCATAAATCTCTTCTCGCCTCATTCACCAAACCACCCAGCAAACAAAACACAATCCACACAGGAAAAAAACAATGGCCTCATCACTCCGACTCTCCCTTCTCCTGCTGGCAACGGCACTCGCCTGCACACAGTGCTTGGCGCAGTCCCCAGCAGCCCCTGCGCCCGCACCAGCCGGTCCCGTAAACCTCACAGCCATCCTAGAGAAGGCAAGTCAATACACCACCTTCATGCGCCTTCTGGCCTCCACCCAGGTAGACAATCAGATTGCCAACCAGGTGAACACATCCACAGAGGGCATGACCGTCTTCGCTCCCACCGATAACGCATTCCAGAACCTGAAACCGGGCACATTAAACGGATTATCAGTTCAGGAACAAGTTCAACTTGTACTGTACCATGTCCTCCCAAAATTCTACAACTTCGAAAACTTTGAAACTGTCAGTAACCCAGTCAGAACCCAAGCCACTGGCCAAGACGGTGAGCCTTTCGGGCTCAAAATTGTCTCCATTGGAAACCGTCAGGTTAATGTGTCAACTGGAATTGTCACTGTTCAGCTAAACAATGCTCTAAGGGAAAGGTTTCCGTTGGCGGTTTATCAAGTTGACAAGGTGTTGTTGCCAAAGGAGTTGTTCGGTGCTAAGTCTCCTAAGAGTGCCCCTAAGTCTTCAGCACCAAAGTCCGACGACTCGAAATCGGATGACAAAGCTGATGGTCCAGCAACTTCTGCTTCTGCTGATGCTGAAGAGAGGAATGCAGGGTATGGTTTGAGGAGTTTGGGGATGAAATTTGTTGCTGGTGTTGGAATTCTTACCGCAGGTTTACTTTTCTAAGTATGTAAACAACAATCCTCACAAAAAAATGATTGTTCTGTTTTGTACTTAATATTCATTCCTTCTTTTTTCTTTTCTTCTTTTTGGTTTCTGTTATTGTGGGGGACAAAGGTTTGATTGTTTATGGTTAATTCATACAGACATGGCGATTATACAATTAATTTTTTTTGTATTTTTTTTAATATCTTCGACTAGTTGTTGGATTTATGCAAGTGCACAAACCTAATTATCGGTTTATAACAAAATTTCATATGAGTTTTCTTTTGGAGATTCAATGCGCATCAATTTAGGTAGTCTTATAATTTAATAAGAAATTATTTAAAATAGTACCTATTAAATTTTTGGTTTTTGAAAGCAAATAATTAATGAAAAATTGTGTACTTCACACGCGCGAAATAATAAACCCTCACTTTTTAAAATTTGTTTTCGCACAAACCTCCCATCATTTATTACTGCTCCTCGCTATTTTCCCTTGCAACTGCCATTTTCTCTCTCCGCAAACCTCCATAACCGCCTGAATTGCAATTACCTCTTTGAGTCTTAGTATTTTCTTACTTTCTTCACTTCTTTTTTTTCTTCGTAAGTTTGTGCAATGTCGGATTAAATGCAGATGCACCTTTGGCGAATTTTGTCGCCAAAATTCGGCCTAAAAGGCGTAAACCAAAAAGCTGATGATCAACAAATTGAAAAACGATCTAAAATTGTTCATGATACAATTGAGAAAGTTTTAATACCGACTGAATGTGCGAATGTTGGTGAATGGTGATGAATCTTCATGACATGATAGCAATTATGAACTAGATCATAATGCTGAATTGCTGATGCGATGGAGTCGCTAGCGAAAAAAGTGTCGCTGCTATTAAGAGTGGTAAAGAAGGTTGATGTTGATGGAGGAAAAGCTGGAACATTAGTTCATGTTCTTGTTAGTATCGTTCCTAGGTAAATCGTTTCATTTAGATATGTATTTGCATCGGTTTTATTGTTTTTTTATATAATTTTCATATTAATATGTTGTTATTCTTTTGTTTTGTGTATATTTATTGTATTAGGGTTTGATCTTTGTGCGTTTTATATTTTTGTCATTTTTGCTATGTTTGATATCAGTATTAGCATAATTCGTGTCATTTGGTGTGCTTAATGCTAATTTTAGGTTCTTGTATCATTTATTGAATAATGTCATTTTATTCGTTTTTATGTCATTTTATTAATTATCTATGTCATTTGGTCTTATTTATATACTTTTGGTTGCGTATACTGTCATTTGTTAGTATGTAACATTTTGTATTTTCTTAATATCTTCGAATAGTTGTTGAATTTATGCGAGTGTAGAAATTTAATTATCGGTTTATAACAGATTTTCGTATGACTTTTGTTTTAGAGACTCAATGCGCGTCAATTTAGATAGTCTTATAATTTAAAATATATATTTTTTAATTTACTACCTATTACATTTTTACTTTTTGAAAGCAACTACTTAATAGGTTTTGTTTTAAAAACAACTACTTATTGTCAAGTTTTTCCTTGAGCCGCACTACTAAATGACGCAATCTCTTAATGAATTGCTCTACTGGACCCCAAGGGAAAAACCAAACCATAATTCCAATTTTTAAAACCCTAATTTGCAAAATCCAACCCCCAATTGCGAATTTCATTGCTGATGAACAATTAAGTTGAATAATGTCATCACATTTGATTTGAAATTCGACAAGGGAGCAAAAGCATTTGGGATAGAGATATCTTAAGCAAAGGGCGGAGCAAATGGGAAAACTGCAAAAAAAAAAAAAATTCATCACAGGGTAAATGGTACAAGTGATATTGGTGGAGGGATGCTTGCATAGGAGGGGTGGTTCTCTTAGCTTGAAAGGAAATCTAGTAAAAAGACAAAGTTAGCGACCTTGCGGCTTGACGTAGATCCAAGAATTACGTTGTCCTATAAGGTTTTGATGATGACAAGCAAACTTAAGTTGCTAATGTCTTTATTTAGAATGTGTAGATTCGAAAGAGAGTTCCTGTACTGGAACGAGTTCCTCAGTTGGAACAAGATGAAAACACATGTTTTATTAATAGAATTGTTTTGAAAAGTAAGCTAAATTATAAGCAAGTCTGCTAAATATTACAAGTTACAAGAAGACTAAGAACATGAACAAAAGTTGTCAAGATCCCAAGTGTCACTAGTAGAAAAATACTCAAATGCTCCGGTTAAAAAGCCGAGAAATGCTCCGTATTTGAATCGTTTGTAGTAAACGTCATTTGAGAATTTGAGCATTTTCTCAAATGCTCATGTTATGCTTAAAACTAGAGCATTTGATGAATTTACATGCCTAGGATACATCAAATGCTCCGGTAGATAGAGCAAAACAACCGGAGCATTTGTCAACACAAATGCTCCAGTTGTTATGGATAGTCGCAGCATTTGAGGGACAATTTTTTTTTTCCTTATTGTATTTTATATTGATGCACAATCAATTACATATAGATAAAAGTTCTATTTTTTGATATTTTTCTTCATAAATACATGAGATACTACAAATAAATCACACCAATTGCATAAGCTCGAAGCATTGTATAAAGGTACCAATATGTAGTAGAAAGCCACTAAAAACCTGAACATTACAAACTCGAAAACTTCCATGCGAGGCCTTCAGGTGAGGCAGTTCAAAGATCTGAAAAAAAAAGAGATCTAATTGAACACCTCAACATTAATATTAGGATGATTTTATCATGGTTTTGTTTGAAAAAAGACCATGGAGGTCAAACCTGCTAGTCAAACAAATGTTAGCCACTAATTCTTGCTAGTGGAGCCCTAACCCCTTTTCTTTTAATTATCAAAACTTATTTATTTTCCTTTTTTTAACCAAATTTATGTAAATAATTTATGAAAATCCAAAAATAATTAAAAAATTCTAAAGTTAATTTTATAAGCCAAATTCATTTTCACGTTGGAAAGAAATTTGGAGCCAATTTTTTTTGGGATATTATCTCAGATAACCCTGACATATAGGCCTTTTTCCCAAATAACCCTGACAATTTTTTTTTTCTCAAATGACCCTAAACTTGTATTTTGTCATTAAACCTGACGGAATTGTTAACGCCGTTAACTATTTTCAAACAAACCAACTTACTGCCTTTTTTTTTTAAAAAAAAAACCAAACTCATCTCTTTCTCTCTCTTGTTCTTCATCTCTTCTCAAGCATTCATCAATGGTTTCGAGAAATTAAAAAGTACCACAGGCAACCACAACATTCATCAATGGTGGCGCACTCCCCTTAGCCACTGACCTACCTCCCCCACCTCCGTCGCACCACAGCCCACAGCCCACAAGAAATTAAAAAGTACAATATAAATAATTACAAGAAATTAAATCAACGGTCCACCATAGATCAAAAAATGTTGGCGTCAATGGAACGAAGAAGACTAAAATCAGGAACTAAAATCAAATTACGAAGAACACTAAAATCAAAAAATTACAAAAAAAAAACAATCAGGAACCATAGATTTGGGTTACAAGCGACGAGGGAGATGTTGGCGTCAATGGAGCTTCACGAAGATGGAGAAATAATGCCGCCATTGTTGTCGCTAGAGGTGGTTGAGTGGTTATTTGAGATGCTCGATGATGGAGGCGGCAAAATCAACGGTTTGTGGTGGTTGGTGGTGGTGGTAAGTTCGCCGCTTCGAAGAGAGAGGATGAGGACTACAGTGTTTCGATTTTTCGAAGAAAAGGGATCGAAGAGATGTTGAGGAATTTTTCGAAGAGAGGAGATGAATGGGATCGAAGAGATGGGATGAATGGGATCGAAGAGAGGGGATGAATGCTGCTTTGTTGTTGTCATTTGCTTTGTGGGTAAGATGAGGATAGCAGATCAGAGGGCGTCATGAAGGAGAAGTAAGGATTGTGTGATGAGGAGAGCAGATCAGGGGATGAAGTCAGGAAGGAGAAGTCAGGAAGGAGAAGGAAGGAGGGCGTCGGTTCTGGTGTGATGGGAGCAAGGGAGGAAGAGAGTTGGGTAGGTGGTTGTGCAAAGGAGAGAGGAAATGAAGAGGAGAGAGAAAGTGGTGGACACCATTGATGAGTGCTTGAGAAGTTGAGAATTCAAGAACATGAGAGAGAAATAGATGAGTTTTTTTTTTTAAAATCCCTAATTATTTTTGTTTTGAAACCATGTTAACGTCGTCTGACATTCTGTTAGGTTTAATGACAAAAATCAAGTTCAGGGTTATCGGAGACAGGCCTGCCAAAGTCGGGGTTATATTGGAAAAAGGCCTATAAGTCAGGGTTATCTGATTTTCTCTCTCCTCCCTCTCCATTGTAGTTACTGTAGAGTTTAGGTCATGACCTAAAATAACCACTATATATGTTAGGTAATTACCTAATCAAATTAGGATATTACCAAACATTTTAGGATACATCACCTAACTTAGTTTAGAGCATTACCTAACATAGTAATTTGCTTGGGCAATGGCCTCAAACTATTTGACTATAACATATATGATGAGGAAATTGTATGCTTAACATGTGGGTTATTGATAACCTAATACACGAGGTTTTATGTGGTTAATTTATATGACAATATGCAATCATGGTAAACCATTGCATTTTTCCTTTTTATTTTGCTTTCAAATGATAGAAGTGAATGACTTTGGTGATATGAAAGGTAGTGAGCTTGTGTACGCTTTTCTACGGAAGGTGTGATCAATTTTGAACCAATTGTACCCTTGCCCTCAAGTCTGCCCTCGTGTCGAGATGTCGAAAGTCCAACAGGATCAACACTAGCAAAATACTCAGCCACAAAATTACTGGTTTCTTCACCCACAATACCTTGAATTATACTACCTTCTGGTTGTGCAGGATTTCGAACTTTATCCTTCAAAGTACCCATATATCTCTCAAAAAGATATCACCACCTCAAAAACACTGGACCACACAACTTAATTTCTCGAACTAGATGGACAATGAGATGGACCATAATGTCAAAGAATGGGTGGGGGAAAAACATCTCAAATTTGCATAGAGTTTCAATTACTCTGGCCTGCAAGGAATCAAGGGTCGACGGGTCTAGGACTTTGCTGCATATTGTATGGAAAAATGAACAAAGTTCTGTAATGGTGTGCCTCACATGCTTTGGAAGTATCCCACGAATTGCAATCGGTAAGAATACTTGCATCATGACATGACAATCGTGAGATTTCATACTCGATAACTTCAACTCACCATTTAAGGTAACAAATCGCTTCATATTCGATGAGTAGCCGGTTGGAACCTTAATGCCATACAACGACTCGCAAAAAATCCGTTTCTCTACACGCGACATCGTGTAGCAAGCTGGTGGCAAATAATTCTTCTCCAAATCCTCCACCTTCTTTTTACTTTTCTGAGTTTCCTCATCAACCCTTTCCTCCACTACTTTCTTCTTCCTTCCGTCCTTTTTCTGAGCCCACAACTCTGGTCGAAGCCCCTGTTTTTCCAAGAAAAGTCGTGAAGCCTTAACATCTTTTGTCTTGCTAGGAATATTCATATGTGTCGCAAGAATAGCTTCACAAACATTCTTCTCTATGTGCATGACATCCAAACAATGTATGACCTTTAGATCTTTCCAATATGGGAGTTTTCAAAAAATGGACTCCTTTTTCCATACTTCTATAGGTCGATCAACCTCACTAACAGGTTTACCAAAGATTGTTTCAATGCCCTTAACCTGATTATAAACTTCAGTACCAGTTAATGGTCTACGAGCAACTTCTTCTTCAACCGTCCCATCGAATGCCTTCTTCTTAAACCGATAGGGATGGTCCCGTCTAAGGAGCCTTCGTGTGCGCATATAGACATGTTTACAACCCTTAAGGTGTGTATACTTCATGTCATCTACACAAATCGGGCAGGGTTATTTTCCTCTAGTCTTATACCCAGATAAGTTCCCATAAGCTGGATAATCGTTCATAGTACAAAAAAGCATGGCACGCAGAGTGAACATCTCATTAGCGTACGCATCAAATACTAACACTCCTTCGGTCCACATCTTCTGTAAATCTTCAACAAGCGGTTGGAGGTATACATCTATGTCAATTCCAGGTTGTTTGGGCCCTGATATAAGAAGCGACAGCATGATGTACTTGCGTTTCATGCACAACCAAGGAGGCAAGTTATAAACCACTAAAACTACTGGTCATGTACTATGCTGCGAACTAAGATTGCCAAAAGGGTTCATGCCATCCGTACATAATCCAAGCCTCAGATTCCTATCCTCATTACCAAATGCATTATGCACCCTGTTGATACTTTTCCACTCAGGCGAATCAGCCTGATGCTTGAGAAGACCGTCTTTCTTCCTATGATCTGCATGCCACCTCAAATTCTTCGCATCTCCTTTAATTGAGAACATGCGCTTAAATCTAGGTATTATGGGTAGATTCCACAACACCTTAGCTGGTGGTCCTTCACTACCTCCAGCTCCTTCACGCTTGTACCTCGACAATCCACAACGTGGACACTCATGTAAATGCTCATACTCATTACGATAAAGCACACAATAGTTAGGACAAGCATGTATCCGCTCGTACTCTAAACCGAAAGGACACATCAGTTTCTTCGCATAATAATACGACTTTGGTAGTTCAATTCCATCAGGGAGCATATCAGCTAAAACTTTCAACAACGATGTGAAACTAGAGTCCGTCCAACCAGCTTTCGACTTAATGTTGAACAATGTTATCACGGTGGAAAGTTTGGTGTACAACTTGGATGATCCAAAAATGTGATTGCATGCAATTGCCCATAAGAAAAAAGCTAGAAAAATGGCAGAAGAAGGGAGGACACTAGTGGAAAAAACGCTATATGTCACAACAAAACCGCTGCGGTCCTTAAGAGAACCGCAGTGGTAAATCGTCGAAATTTGGGTGGGAAATTTGGCCTAACAAACCGCTGCGGTTATCATAAAACCGCAACGGTTAATAGTTAACCGCTGCGATTCTCTATTACCCGTTGCGGTTTTATGAACCGCAGCGGTTTATTTTGTTTTTTTTTTTCGCGTCAAATTCCCTCCCTTGCTTACACGCACTGTTAACTCCCTCCTTCAATTCTTCCTTCCTTTCAAAAAAATTAAAGACTCCCTCAGTTCCTCCAATTCACGCAACCCCGACCCCACTGCCACCACTAGGTTCCACCACCACTGGGTTCCACCACCACTGCCACCACTGGGTTCCACCTTCCCCCAACCCTGACGACCACCAGCTGCTGCGTCCTCCTCTCCAATTCGGTGGGTTTGAACCACAAACCCCACTCGCGTCCTCCTCCGTAGGCTGCGTCCTCCTCTGTGGCCGCACCACCACCGCCGCAACTCCACCATTCCTTCTCTACCTCTTCTTAGGTACCTACATTCCTTCTCTACCTCTACCTCCACCATTCCTCATATTTGAAGCTTCAAGTTTATAATTAATTGTTCTTTTATGAATAATTGTTAATTAAATTGGGTTGTATAATAGTTAAAGGTTGTAAATTTGATTGATTTGAGTTAATTATTTTTTTTAAAGTAGTTAGTTTGATTTTTAGGTTAAAAAAACTAGGGTTTGTTGTGGTTGCTATTTTTGTGGTTGTTGTTGGTAGTAGCTATTGTTGTTGTTGTTGTTGATGTTGTTGTTGATGTTGTTGTTGTTGTTGTTGTTGTTGTTGTTGTTGTTGTTGTTGTAGTACTTACTAACTAGTTAGGTTTGAACTTTAAAAGTTGTTGTTGATTATTGGTTTAGATATTTAGTTTAGTTTAGCTTAGTTTAGTTTTTGTTTTGTTTGAATTGCTAATTTATACTAATGTTAACATTTAAACTTTGTTGTTGATTATTGAAGCTAGCTAGGGACGGATTGTTGAGCTCGATTTCCCTATTCACAACCTTGATATTGGTATGTTATCACTCATATTTAACTTTCTTTCATAGTAAATTGGTATATGTATATGTATATGTATATGTATATGTATATGTATATGTATATGTATATGTATATGTATATGTATATGTATATGTATATGTATATGTATATGTATATGTATATGTATATGTATATGTATATGTATATGTATATGTATATGCTAATGTGTATATATTTATCGTTGAATTGAGATTAGATGTAAAATGTTGTTGTTTTTAAAAACCTATGTTTGCATCATCATATCATATGCCTAGATACCGTTCGAGACTTACTCATTAGGAGTAAGTCTTGAATAGTCCCGGTTTGGGATTTGTTCTTAGATGTTTAATCTCACTTAGGTGGTGAATGTATGTCTTTAGTTCGATTCTAGAGGAAAATCTTGGCTCGTCGTTTCCCCTACTTTTTGTTCTCTGGGTACATATGTTGATATAAATAAATTTATATCTACATCGTGTACTAGAAGAACTGTAGGGAAATCTTTGCCCGGATTTTCCGTAGATTCGAATCGAAGGCAATACATTCACTAGTGAGATTAGAAATCTAAGGATGGGTTAGGTTGGAGTGATAAGGACCCTTGGAAAGCATGCCTAATTTCATTAAATTTATATCGTGTATAAACTCTAATAATGTAGTGAAATTCGTCATTGACATTGGGTCCTTGTTGCTTGTGTTTAATTAGAGCTAGGTTTGGTTGAAATGAATCGTGCATGGATGTATGGTAGTCGTGACACGTGTAAATTCGTGGATGGGGTCTTTGAATTTTGTGATGCTTGCATTAAGTCATCGAGCCGCAAAGGGAACCGAGGGGGTTTTATTGTCCTTGTGTTGATTGTGGTAATGTGAGCATCGTTAGTAGCATTGAGTCGCTTAGGGAGCATGTCTTTCGTCGCGGGTTTAGACAAGACTACTATGTATGGGTTTGGCATGGTGAGGAGGGTATGTATGATGGTCGAAATGCCATTGTTAACGATGTGCATGAAGAAGGTGAGTTTGATGTCATTGAGAATGACAACATCGAGGATGAATATGAGGATATTCAAGTAGAAGAAGATGATGATGAAGGGGATCATATCGAGGAGATGATGGCGGGGGTAGATCATTGTGGCAAACGGCCTCGTATTTTTGAGTGCATGGACGAGGCATCTCGAAAATCGTTGTATCCCGGTTGTACGAGGTACACCAAGCTGACGGCCGTGATAACACTCTTTAATATCAAGACGAAAGCCGGTATAAGTGACTCTTGTTTCACTTCCTTGTTGCAAGAATTTGGTGATATGTTCTTCGGACGACCATGAACTACCCAAGTCGAACTATTATGCTAAGAAACCGATGTGTCCCTTCGGGTTAGAGTACCGAGAGGATACATGCTTGTCCAAACGATTGTGTGCTATATCGAAATGAATATGAAAATATGGATGAGTGTCCTCGATGTGGGAAGTCGCGTTACGGGCGCGCGGGAGTTGGTGATAAGAAAGGTCCTGCAAAGAAAGGTGATGTGGTATCTTCCGATTATACCACGATTCAAGCGCATGTTTTCAATCAAAAAGATGCTATGAACTTGAGGTGGCATGCGGAACGAAGGAAAAAGGATGGTTTTCTCAAACATCCAGGCGATTCTCCCGAGTGGAAAGGTATCAACCATTGTCATAAGACCTTCGGTGCCGAGGACGAAATTTGAGGCTTGGCCTATGCACGGATGGAATGAACCCATTTGGCAATCTTAGTTCTCAACATAGTACGTGGCCGGTTCTTCTAGTTATATACAACTTGCCTCCTTGGTTGTGCATGAAACGCAAATACATCATGTTGTCGATTCTTATTTCGGGGAAAAACACTGGAAACGACATAGATGTCTACCTCCAACCACTTGTTGATGATTTGAGAAAAATGTGGGATGAAGGAGTTTCGTGTATGACGCACATGCCGATGAGGTATTCACATTGCGTGCCATGCTTTTATTCACTCTTAATGACTATCCCGCTTATGGGAACTTATCCGGTACAAGAACAAAGGGAAGAAAGCATGCCCGATTTGCACGGACGACACAAAGCATCTAAATACATTACTACTTGTCACAAAGAAGTTTATATGCGCACCCGAAGGTTCCTTCGACGCGGCCATCCTTATCGTAATAAGAAGAAGGCATTCGATGGAACAGTTGAGGAAGGGGGTTGCTCGTAGACCATTGACCGGTATTGAGGTTTATGATCAAGTCAAGGGTATTGAAACGATATTCGGCAAAGGAGCGAGTGTTGGTGATAAGGGACTTTGGAAAAAGGAGTCTATTCTCGTGGAAACTTCCATATTGGAGAGATCTAGAGGTTAGACATTGTCTCGACGTCATGCACATAGAGAAAAATGTATGTGACGCCATTCTGGGGACACTTATGAATATTCCACATAAGACAAAGGATAGCAAAGGGGTGCGACTGTATCTGGAAAGTGAGGGGCTTCGACCAGAACTATGGGCTCAAAAGAGGGACACTAAGAAAAGAAAGAAAGAAGAGAAAGTGTCTGGAAAAGGAAAAGGAAAGGGAAAAGAAAAGAAACAGGAAGAAGGGTCGCCTGCAGGAATTGAAAGAAAAGGAAAGAAAACGGTGAAGGATGATGATAGGAACTATTTACCTCCGGCTTGCTACACTCTATCTAGAGCTGAGAAGCGTCTTTTTTGCGAGTGTTTGTACAACATTAAGGTTCCATCAGGGTACTCATCGAACATGAAAAGATTTGTTACCTTAGACGGTGAGTTGAAATTATCGAGCATGAAGTCTCATGATTGTCATGTAATGATGCAAGTATTCTTACCGATTGCAATTCGAGGGATATTGCCGAAACATGTGAGACATACCATAACAGAGCTGTGTTCTTTTTTCAATACTATATGTAGCAAAACGTTAAAACCCTCGAAGCTTGATGCTCTGCAGGCTAGCGTGATACAGACTTTGTGCAAGTTTGAGATGTACTTCCCACCTGCTTTCTTCGACATTATGGTCCATTTGGTTGTACATCTAGTTCGAGAAATTAAGCTATGTGGTCCGGTGTTTTTGAGGTGGTGCTATCCCTTTGAGAGACATATGGGCTCTTTGAAAGATAAAGTAAGGAATCCAGCGCAACCAGAAGGAAGTATAATTCAGGGGATTGTGAGTGAAGAGGTCGGTAATTTTGTGGCTGAGTTCTTAACTAATGTTGATCCTATTGGACTTCCTACATCTCGACACGAGGGCAGACTCGCGGGTAAAGGTACACTTGGCTCGAAAATGATAGTACCTCCTGTTGAAAGCCGCATACAAGCACACTTATTTGTATTGCAGCATATGGTACAGGTGCATCCGTACTTGGATGAGCATTTGGAGGAGTTGCGTGACCAGAATCCAGGTAAAGGGACTAGAGCATTGATGCAGTTGCATAATAAGACTTTTATTGATTGGTTCCATAACCGAATAATGCGTGAAGTAGATTCCAATGTTTCTGAAACTCTGAAGTGGCTAGCATTTGGTCCTCGAGAAGCTGTGCACTCCTATGAGGGTTATGATGTTAACGGATATACGTATTGGACAGATCGTCAAGATCAAAAGTCGAGATCTCTCCAGAATAGTGGTGTTTCAGTAGAGGCATCATCTACACAGTATGCAAGTGCCAAAGACAAGTCTCCAATTGATGCTAGATTGTTATACTATGGACGAGTTCAAGATATATGGGAGCTTGACTACTCTGGTTTCACGGTCTGCTTATTTCGATGCAAGTGGGTTGAGTATAACCGGCGTTACATAAGGAAAGATGACCCTTGTGGATTTACTCTTGTAGACTTGGGTCGGTTGCGTGATAGTGAAGAGCCATTCGTGCTTGCATCACAAGTTAAGCAACTATTCTACGTAACTGACCCTTCTGATAACAAGTGGTCAATTGTTGTTCCGGGAAAAAGAAGTATACTCGGAGTTGGTGATGTTGAGGATGAGGATGAGTATGATGCATTTGAAGACACCCCGCCTTTCACCATTCCCAACTCCGATGTCACTGATGCGGAGTTAGCGACAAGTTACATGCGTGCTGATCACACGGGAAGGGATAATGGTTGATACTTCAAATGAAGGTGGCAAAAGTAAACAATAGGCTCGACTTCTTTTGTAACTGATTCCGGCTTTCGGATTTGCAATGTCATTTTACTTTATTTCTCGCTTTTAGCCGCATGTTAGGTCATGTATAGTTCTTATTATTGTATATATATGTATTTCAATCAACTAAACTCGCTTCACATGTATTGAAACCCATTTTGGGTAAGTGAATGTCATTTCGGACCAATTTCGGCTTTTCAACCTCAATTTACTTAATTTCTCGCTTTAAGCCGCTTGTTAGGTCATGTATAGTTCTTATTAGTATATATATATGTATTACAATCAACTAAACTCGCTTCACATGTCTTGAAACCCATTTTGGGTAAGTAAATGTCATTTCGGGCCAATTTCGGCTTTTCAACCTCAATTAACTTAATTTCTCGCTTTTAGCCGCATGTTAGGTCATGTATAGTTCTTATTAGTATATATATATGTATTACAATCAACTAAACTCGCTTCACATGTATTGAAACCCATTTTGGGTAAGTGAATGTCATTTCGGGCCAATTTCGGCTTTTCAACCTCAATTAACTTAATTTCTCGCTTTTAGCCGCATGTTAGGTCATGTATAGTTCTTATTAGTATATATATATGTATTACAATCAACTAAACTCGCTTAACATGTATTGAAACCCATTTTGGGTAAGTGAATGTCATTTCGGGCCAATTTCGGCTTTTCAACCTCAATTAACTTAATTTCTCGCTTTTAGCCGCATGTTAGGTCATGTATAGTTCTTATTAGTATATATATATGTATTACAATCAACTAAACTCGCTTCACATGTATTGAAACCCATTTTGGGTAAGTGAATGTCATTTCGGGTCACATGATTTGAAAACCGAATTGGGTAGATGAATGTCATTTATGGTGTAATTATGGATTTTTTTTGGGGGGGGAGGGGCTATGCGGGGGGCAGTGAATGGGGGGGAGTGAAGGGGGGCGTGGAATGGGGGTGGGACAGTGAAGGGGGCATGCGGTTCGGGGGAGTGTGCGGGGGCGGGGGAGGGGAGTGTGCACGGGGGGTCATGGCGAGGGGGGCAATGAAGGAGGCCGTGTGCGGGCGGTGAAGTGGGGGGACAGTGAAGGGGGGAGTGCAGGGGGAGTGCGGGGGGAGTGTGCGGGCGGGGGGCTTTGCGAGGGGGCAGTGAAGGAGGCATGCGGGGGGGCGGTGAAGGGGGGACAGTGAAGGGGGGAGTGCGGGGGGAGTGCAGGGGGGGAGTGTGCGGGGCGGGGGGAGGGAGTGTGGGGGGTGGCGAGGGGGGCAGTGAAGGGAGGCGTGCGGGGGCGGTGAAAGGGGGACAGTGAAGGGGGGAGTGCGGGGGGAGTGCGGGGGGGAGTGCGGGGGGAGGGAGTGTGTGGGGGCAGTGAAGGGGGGACGGTGATGTGATTGTTTAATCTTACGCGTTTCTAATATCGTTTTTTTAAATTTCAGGAGTTTAAACATGGTCCGAGATGATGTCATTGTGGAGGAAGAAACCGATGATGATTATGATAAGTCATTGGATGATGATGATGAGTATGATGCGGAGAAGGAGAACGATAAAGGTGACCCGGAAGACTTAGCGCATGATGAGGAGGCGCGCTTGCGTAAAAGGGAACTTGACTTGGCTGAAATAAATGAGGAGCTAGCCGATAAGGCTCCCCCCATTGACAACAATGCTAGGGAAGATTATCCTTGTACTTCATCCGTCATTGTGCCACAAAAAAATGCGGGGAAAGAGGTTCTCAGTACCAAAACTCCAAGTAAAGTTGCAACAAAAAAGCGGAAAGGAAGGGGTGCGACCAAGGGATTGAATTATAACACCCCTATGACCCTCGAGTATGATGATATGGGTCAACCTTGTGGTCAATGGCGTAAAAAGTATGGGCATCATTTAGGGTTATGTGTGCGCAAACTGAGCATTTTGGTGGGGTGGAAAGATGTGCCCGATGCAATGAAGAAATCATTATGGGAAGACACTTGTGTAAGTTTATTTTGTAACTGAATTACTTTTATTTTTTGCATGTTAGGGGCATGTTAGGTCATATATAGTCCCAATAGGTACATATATAACTATAAGAGTCAATTAAACTCCACTTATATGCTTTGAAACACATTTTGGGTAAATGAAGGCCATTTCGGGCCGATTTTGGCCTTTACACTCCAATTCACTTAGTTTATTGCATTTAGCCGCATGTTAGGTCATATATAGTCCCAATAGGTACATATAGAACTATAAGAGTCAATTAAACTCCACTTATATGCTTTGAAACACATTTTGGGTAAATGAAGGCCATTTCGGGCCGATTTTGGCCTTTACACTCCAATTCACTTAGATATTTTCATTTAGCCGCATGTTAGGTAATATATAGTCCCAATAGGTACATATATAACTATAAGAGTCAATTAAACTCCACTTATATGCTTTGAAACACATTTTGGGTAAATGAAGGCCATTTCGGACCGATTTTGGCCTTTACACTCCAATTCACTTAGTTTATTGCATGTTAGGGGCATGTTAGGTCATATATAGTCCCAATAGGTACATATATAACTATAAGAGTCAATTAAACTCCACTTATATGCTTTGAAACACATTTTGGGTAAATGAAGGCCATTTCGGGCCGATTTTGGCCTTTACACTCCAATTCACTTAGTTTATTGCATTTAGCCGCATGTTAGGTCATATATAGTCCCAATAGGTACATATATAACTATAAGAGTCAATTAAACTCCACTTACATGCTTTGAAACACATTTTGGGTAAATGAAGGCCATTTCGGGCCGATTTTGGCCTTTACACTCCAATTCACTTAGTTATTTTCATTTAGCCGCATGTTAGGTCATATATAGTCCCAATAGGTACATATATAACTATAAGAGTCAATTAAACTCCACTTATATGCTTTGAAACACATTTTGGGTAAATGAAGGCCATTTCGGGCCGATTTTGGCCTTTACACTCCAATTCACTTAGTTTATTGCATTTAGCCGCATGTTAGGTCATATATAGTCCCAATAGGTACATATATAACTATAAGAGTCAATTAAACTCCACTTATATGCTTTGAAACACATTTTGGGTAACTTTTTGTTTGTTTCTTGTTGTTATAGAATACGTTCCATATTACTCATAATGAGGAAAAAAAGGCGGCGTTCCTATCCGCGGTGGCCGAAAGATTTAGAGCTTTCAAAAGCAAACTAGTGAGTGGGTGGATCACGAAAAGGAGAAAGAGGACTACAAAGAGGAGGAAAATTCAAAAATCAAAGCAAAATGAGGGTGAGACGGACAAGGAGGCCGAAAAAGAAACAGAAAAGGAAGGGGGAGAGCAAGAAGATACATTTCAACCGGATTCTTTGCCTCATCAGATTTGGGGACATATAAAACCAGAAGATTGGGAGGCATTTGTTGCCCAAAATACTACGCCGGAGATGGTGGTAAGTATTGCACTTTAAACTATATATATTCGACTTTGCATGTTCACTTTCAATAAATTACATGTGTTTTCTAATTGCCCATGTGAATATATAGGCTAAGCGTGAGAAACATTCACTCAGTGCAAGACAGAGGAAGCACTACCATCATATGGGTTCCCATACTTATGCGAGCGGGAGAAAGTTGTGGATTGACGAGAAATTTTACCCTTCTACCGATACAACCACAACGCCGTCTTCTAGCTCTAAGGCCGCGCCGATTGTCAAAGTTGATCGTGTCGCTGATTGGTGGTGCTCCTTGCATAGGCGTGATATCAACAATCAAATGACCATTTCAGATCCGGGAACCTTGAAGATAGCCAATGCCGTTGTAAGTACATGCACTACCAATCCCCCACCTCCCCGCACACTCCCCCACCCCCACACCGCCCCCACACCCCCCCACACCGCCCCCACCCCGCACACCGCCCCCACTCCCCGCACACCGCCCCCCCCCCACCCCCACCCCCGCACACCGCCCCCACCCCCGCACACCGCCCCCACCCCCCCACTCCCCCCCCACCCCGCACACCGTCCCCACCCCCGCACACCGCCCCCCCACCCCGCACACTCCCCCCCACCCCACACTCCCCCCCACCCCCCACACCCCCCCCACTCCCCGCACACCGCCCCCACCCCCGCACCGCCCCCACCCCCCACACCCCCCCACCCCCCGCACACCCCCCCACCCCCCCGCACACGCCCCCCCACCCCCGCACACCGCCCCCACCCCGCACACCGCCCCCACCCCCCCCGCACACCCCCCCCACCCCCCGCACACCCCCCCACTCCCCGCACACCGCCCCCCCCCGCACACCGCCCCCCCCCCCCGCACATTGCCCCCCACCCCGCACACGCCCCCACCCCCTGCACACGGTCCCCTCACCCCCCACACATCCCCCACTCCCCGCACACCGCCCCCACCTCGCACACGCCCCCCACTCCCCCTCGCACACGTCCCCCCACCCCCGCACACCGCCCCCCACTCCCCGCACACATCCCCCACCCGCACACATCCCCTACTCCCCTGCTCCCCGCCGCACACTACCCCCACCCCTACTCCGCCCCACACACCGCCCCCACCCCCTTGCCGCCGCTTATGATGTTGATTTTTTTTTAAACTTACCGTTGTTAATTTCTCTATAGATGGGGCTCAAGCAAAAAGAGGTTAGCGGCGAGTTCACCCCCCAAGGCAACAAAGATGCCCTTTATGAGACTTTGGGAAAGGACCATAGTGGACGTTTGAGGGGTTTAGGTGGTATTCGTCTAGGTGTGACAAAAGCGTATCCTAAAGATTACTCCGTGGGTACAAAATCACGCTCTCAACCACATGATATGGAAGCTATGACACAAGCTATTCGGGAGAAGCTTACCGATGAAATTACGGAGAAAGTCACGGAGAAAGTGACGGAGAAAGTCACGGAGAAACTCACGGAGAGTTTCAACGCGGTCCTCTCACAGTTTGGTTTACCGGCGATACATCTACCTAAACTGGATCGTCTTTTGGAGGACAAAGCTAGCCATCCTAACACACAAAAATCCCCACCATCTATACTTGAGTTAGAGGTAACTATTATCCTTATAATTTTTAAAACTAAGTAACATGTTATATTATGTAATTGCATGTTCGTAACCTCAATTTCATTTACTTTTTGAAGGAAGAAACGCCTTGCCAGCTTTTACTAGATGTAAAAGATAAGGGTTTGATTGTGGTGGCTGTAGGAAATGCACAACCACGAAGTGAACGAGCAATAGTCCATCATGAGCCTGTGGACAATGAGCACTTGGCGGTTAGTGTAGTGACCATTACTCCTGGTTACGAAGACTTTGCTCTTCCGCTGCCTAAACCGTCAATTGATATAAATGTCTTGACCGACGCTCGTGGTGGTTATGTGTTGTGGCCATCGGCATGGGTGAGGTTTTCAGACGAGGTAAATTGAAGCAACTTAAATCCATATTCATAATGATTTGTTTCATACCTACCTACTAACTAAGTTGAATGTTTTTACCGTTGAATTATTAGGTTTTGGAGAGAATAAACAAGCCCAAGGAAAGCAAGGCGGACTCACCTCCTCTAGAGAAGGCGAAGAAGGGTTCAGAGAAGAAGGGTTCAAGCGGGCTAAAGAAGGCCATTACGGGCAAAGGAATGCAAGATTCAAGTCACCAAGAAAAACCAACTACATATACTTAGATCGAGAAACCAAAGATCGAGTGTCTCACTAAGGCATGCATATGGCTACATGCAAATGCGCGTGATATGTCGGATGATGCACCTCTCGAGGTGAATTTGGGTACCACGCAATTCAACTACTTTGAGGATACATCGACATGGGTGTCTAAGGGTGATTTGAAAGAGTTCCTTTGCGGAGAGATCTTGAATGTTTCCTTGATTCAAGTCTTCATGAGGTAAAACATTTGTACTTTTGAAGTAAATAAAAATGATTTGCAATATACAATAATATATTTATGTTACGAAGTTGGTTGTGCTTTAAAGATTACTCCAAGATGATTGTGGACGCAAGAGCATACAAGAGCAATTTGGGTGGTTATGTCCAAATTTCACCCGAGCCGACAATTGTTTGCAAAACACAAATGAGGTCAAGGAGTATATTTGGCTATGTATCAAAACATCTCTACGTGCACAACATAAGTTCATACTTGCCCCTTGTTTTGAAGAGTATAGTTCTTAACCTTGCATCTATTTTTACCACTTTAATTATCATTATATATACAATAGAAGTACTCACATGATTGCTTCCTAACTTTTTTGGCATTTTAGTCTTCATTGGTCGCTCGTTGTGATTTGTCCTTCAAACAACACAGTATATCATTTTGATTCTATAGCTCAAGATCCACCACGACACTTATTCCTCAAATCATGCATAAATAGGTATATTTGTTATTTTAAATGCTAATAAGCATTACACTTTTTACTAATTCCATTCTTTGGCCACTTCTCACATGAAATTAACTTAACTACTGTTCTTTGAAGAAATTTAAGAGCACGGGAAAAATACCTGAATGGAAAGCAATGAAGGTAATACATATTAGTTAAGCTACGTACTTCTTTCTTTTAGCAAAAAACAACCATGTATGTTAATTACATGATTTTTTTATGTAATTCTATGATTAGTGTGCTCAGCAACCGGGGGGAACCGAGTGTGGCTACTATGTGTTGAGGTTCATGTTCGATATAGCCTCAAGTTGCAAGGAAGTCGGGGATATTGAGAAGGTATATATATATATACATATAAAACTAATATACGTAGCTTAATTTAAAGTCGATTTTGCATTGGCCTCTTAAGCTCAATGCACTGAGTTTTGTTTTCTTTCCGCCTTTAGCCGCATGTTAAGTCATATATAGTTCCAATAGGTACATATATAACTATAAGAGTCAATTAAAGTTCACTCATATGCTTTGAAACCCATTTTGGGTAAACGAAGGCCGTTTCGGGTCGATTTTAGCCTTCGAAGCTCATTTCACTTAGTTTCCTGAATTTAGCCACATGTTAGGTCATATATAGTTCCAATAGGTACATATATAACTATAAGAGTCAATTATAGTTCACTCATATGCTTTGAAACCCATTTTGGGTAAACGAAGGCCATTTCGGGCCGATTGTGGAATTCGAAGGTCATTTCACTTAGTTTACCGCATTTAGCCACATGTTAGGTCATATATAGTTCAAATAGGTACATACATAACTATAAGAGTCAATTATAGTTCACTCATATGCTTTGAAACCCATTTTGGGTAAATGAAGGCCGTTTCGGGCCGATTTTGGCCTTCGAAGCTCATTTCACTTAGTTTCCCGCATTTAGCCACATGTTAGGTCATATATAGTTGCAATAGGTACATATATAACTATAAGAGTCAATTATAGTTCACTCATATGCTTTGAAACCCATTTTGGGTAAATGAAGGCCATTTCGGACCGATTTTGGCCTTCGAAACTCACTTCACTTAGTTTTCGGCATTTAGCCACATGTTAGGTCATATATAGTTCCAATAGGTACATATATAACTATAAGAGTCAATTATAGTTCACTCATATGCTTTGAAACCCATTTTGGGTAAATGCAAGTGTTTCGGCCGATTTTGGCCTTGAAGCTCATTTCACTTAGTTTCCCGCATTTAGCCACATGTTAGGTCATATATAGTTCTAATAGGTACATATATAACTATAAGAGTCAATTATAGTTCACTCATATGCTTTGAAACCCATTTTGGGTAAATGAAGGCCGTTTCGGGCCGATTTTGGCCTTCGAAGCTCATTTCACTTAGTTTCCCGCATTTAGCCACATGTTAGGTCATATATAGTTGCAATAGGTACATATATAACTATAAGAGTCAATTATAGTTCACTCATATGCTTTGAAACCCATTTTGGGTAAATGAAGGCCATTTCGGACCGATTTTGGCCTTCGAAGCTCACTTCACTTAGTTTTCGGCATTTAGCCACATGTTAGGTCATATATAGTTCCAATAGGTACATATATAACTATAAGAGTCAATTATAGTTCACTCATATGCTTTGAAACCCATTTTGGGTAAATGAAGGCTGTTTCGGGCCGATTTTGGCCTTCGAAGCTCATTTCACTTAATTTCCCGCATTTAGCCACATGTTAGGTCATATATAGTTCTAATAGGTACATATATAACTATAAGAGTCAATTATAGTTCACTCATATGCTTTGAAACCCATTTTGGGTAAATGAAGGCCGTTTCGGGTCGATTTTGGCCTTCGAATCTCACTTCACTTAGTTTCCGGCATTTAGCCACATGTTAGGTCATATATAGTTCCAATAGGTACATATATAACTATAAGAGTCAATTATTGTTCACTCATATGCTTTGAAACCCATTTTGGGTAAATGAAGACCGTTTCGGGCCGATTTTAGCCTTCGAAGCTCACTACACTTAATTTCCCGTATTTAGCCACATGTTAGGTCATATATAGTTCCAATAGGTACATATATAACTATAAGAGTCAATTATCTAAGGTCTTACTCAAACTAAAACTGATATTATGTGTGTTTCCTTATGTTTAAGGTATTCAACCAAAGGGAGAGTTCTTTCACCACAACCGAGATAAACGAGGTTCGGGATTTGCTAGCACACTACCTTACCGAAGTTTGCATGTGAAGATGATGCCGCGACTTTGAGTTTATTTGTTCTTATTGTTCTACTTGCTAGTTATTTAGGTACAACAATATAATTGATGTTTATTTTGGATTTTAGTACTTAATACAACTTCTTTTGTAGTACATTCTCCAAATTTTATATTTATATACATATATATATTAATTTGACTTGTATACGACGCGCTTCTGGGATTTGTGTCAACTATAGCAAGTTAGATATAATAAAATATTATATATATACAAATATAATATATATATATATATATATACAAATATAATATATATATATTATATAACATTAACGGATGCGGCTTACTAAGAAAACCGCATCAGTTAATGTTCCAATGCATACAAAGAGGCTGGCGGCAAAGAACAAACCGCTGCGGTTCCAAGGCAAAACCGCAACGGTTTTTCCCATGAACCGCTGCGGTTTTGCCTAGGAACCGCAGCGGTTTGTTCTTTGCCGCTGCAGTCCTCAACCGCAGCAGTTTCTTTATGAAAACTGCTGCTAGTCCAACCATTGCGGGCCAAAACCGCAGCGGCAAGCCCGGTTTTGACCGCAGCGGTTGGACTTTATTCTACTAGTCCTACTCGCCATTCTGACGTGATGAAGGGAATGAGAATAAGTGTTTTGGGCTCAATCCTTTTGGATGATTTTAGCTGAAGGAAGCAATGGGTTGTCCTCATAGGTATTTATAGAAAAATAGGTGTAGGTTAGTTTAGTAATTTGGCTAAATTAGCAAGGCTAATAACTTAAGTACTTTCTTGAATTCTCTAGTTTCCTTTAACCTTTAATTCGTTTTTAATGAAGCTCTAATGCTTTAGTATTCATAAACTAAATTATCATACTCTAATGAAGACATTAATAAGCCCTTAAATCATAATTACAGAATATCTCAAACACAATACCAACAATAGCTCGAAATCTCCAAAATTTTAGAACGATATTCAACATGCTTAACATAACTCATAAATAACTTATCTTAACTCATAATTTGTATTAATAATCACATAATTTACATATCATATTCACATTCACAAATATAATTCACATAATCTCATAAATTTTTGTTCCTGAAAAATCACAACAGATTACGCACTGATTCGTGCGTTAATAAATTCCGTTTGTCAAAACAATATCGGCTTAAAAAATAAGGCTATTATACCTCGTCATTGATCTCAGTAGCAGAGTCTGTGGCAGCTCTGTCACCCGTAGAAATAGGGGTGACATCACTAAAATCTTCATCATCCTCTCCATCATCATCACCATCTCAGTTTTGGGCAACCTGTTTACTGCTTTATTGTTCTTGAAAAACAATCAAATAATAAGATTGGAAACAATCAAATAATATTACACCCTCAAATACAATTCAAAAAATAAAAAACATTATATGTCCAGCTACTGACCATATCTGGTAGTAGCCGAAAATAACTCAGGTAATCACTGAAACAAGTACATGGAGTGTTAGGTAATCACCAGATAGGTTTTTGGTAATTACCAAACAATAAAAAATAGATACTCCAAATATTTTTTAATTTATGGACAGGTTAGGTAATTACCAACTACATGATAGGTAGTTACCAAACATAGTTCAGCCTATGTATTTATCATTATATTTCATCAATCAAACCACACTCTAAATGTGTATCTCATTTATATTTTAACATGATAATTAGATTCGTGCATTTTATTTTATGAATCACGATATCCGGACATAAATTTGAATTTAACATGTTCACAAATTCCAAAATTACTTAATGATCTCCAAACAATACACTAGTAAACAAAAAAAAAAGTTAAGGCAATCACCAACAACTTTTGAAATATCAACCTACACTATTATAACTACCATTGTAATTCATCAACCCAACCACATAATTAAGAAAATAGCATCTTATTAACCACCGAAGAGCCCAAATTAATGCAATTATAACATAATAGATAAGAATTAAACGATTAGAAAACAGACCTTCAAGCAACCATATTGAACATTTGTTCAATATGACAAACTGCATTGTAGACACCTAATCGTGTCTCCCCATTTAAGGGTCCAATGATGAAACATACCGCGATTTAGTTGGAGCAACCCAACGGACGAGCAATCCGAAGAGCCCACCCAAAATAAGTCAAAAATTGTGTTTTTAAATGATATTCTAAAGTCCAATTAATTATTCATGATGATTAATTGTATT
Organism: Beta corolliflora; assembly: GCA_947648045.1. Taxonomy (NCBI): domain Eukaryota; kingdom Viridiplantae; phylum Streptophyta; class Magnoliopsida; order Caryophyllales; family Amaranthaceae; genus Beta; species Beta corolliflora. The sequence goes on from CANSZD010003502.1 coordinate 442,785, forward strand.
TTAAGCCCATAAAACATTTTGAACCCATTTAAAGTGTTTTAAGATCCCAAGTAAATATTTATTATTTGAATAAATAGTTTTATTATCTTTGATAAATATTTAAAATACAAATCAGATTTTTATTCCGTGAAATTCAATCTCTGGATTATAGGGATAGAAAATTATCTTCAAAAGACGCATTTAATAAAAAACTGGAATATGCTGGAATATGCGCTGGACGCGGCGGCCGCGCTCAGCGCGCATGTGCGTCCAACACATTGGCCAGAACACGTCAGGTGCGCCACTGAGCGTCTGACACGTGGACTTGTGACTCACACCGAGTCCTGAGCCTGGCGCAGACCCTGTGTGAGACGCAAGTTTCTTTTTTATCTTTTTAAACACGCGTTTACACGTGTGCAACCCTGATCGGGTAGACCATGTTAGGCGCGCCAATGTGCGCCTGACACGTGGACCTGCGCTTGCCACGTCGGACTGCGCCTAGCGCAGGTTAGCGCGTGAGACGCAGACTCTCTCTGCCTATAAATATGGGCGATTTCCCGAATCAGTTACGACTTTTTAATTTATTATTTCACGAACACAAAAATTCCCGAGTACTTACGAATTAAATTATGAACCTTAAAATACCCAAACACTTTCAATACATCGATTCCTTTTCGACATACTGCGTTCTTGGTTCCACGATTGCTCCGCCTGAAGGTCGTTACGCTCTTCGACCTAAACCGCATAGGTATAATTCCTCAGGACCGTTATATAATTCAATTATTTTTATTGCCTAGAAGTTACTAACAATTTATTGTCATGATCTTGATATCCAATTATATAATCGCGTTTATTGTATATTCTAACCACTTTTCCTTTTATTTTTGTATATAATATTCATATAGTTATGATTGTCCAGCATGAATTTTTATCACCCACATGTTATTATTTCTAAACAAGACCTAAATAATTGTTCTAACTAATTCAGATAATTTGGACAACCTGTTAGGAACCTTGTAATTTTATTGCTTAATAACTTGTCACTAAAAAAATAGTCTTTTATGTGTTTCCTGAACCAACCTAGACTAAATATTTTTAGGGTGTTTAAAATATTATATGATTATTCTTTTGCATAAAATCTGTAATGAATTGATATTTAGTAAAGGCTAGCAATGGGCAAACGTGGTTCATTATGACCATATTTGTACCCTCACCCCCGAACTCAATCTATGGTTCATTTTGACCATCTTTGGAGTCAGGACGGGGAAATCTACATTGGATATGTCCCTAAGATGTCCCTACAGTTTAATATCCAATTAGGTTTATAAGTTTTCTTCTAAAAATTTGTTGGCAACTTCAAAAATATATTTTTAAATAAAACCTTAACAATGGGGTATTCAAATACGCGCTCACACCGCGGTCGGCAAATAAAATCACCCCTACATGCATCTTTTAACAATTGACCGCGAAATCGCTCGGCAAATGTCCCTTGATCAACTTCTTATCATTTTCAATCTTATGCATTAAATGAGATAAACAAAACAATAAACATTTGCTTTTATAAATTGTGAACCAAAAACTAACAACACAACTATTTAATGATCATTTATAAACTCACTTTGGTGTACTGTAAGAATCTTTCAACTTAAGGACAACGTCATTCAAGAGCTTGGTGTTGACATTACGCCAGTCAACCACCCTTGGAGTCTTAAACCTCCAAATCTCGTCGAGGGTAGAAACTAAAGAGTACTAAGTAAAAATCAACTGTTGCAGATATAGCAACTCACAAAACAATTTTTAATTGATCAAGGTAAACCACACAATGGAAAACTTTATCATATTAATATTCCTTTAGACCTCACCTAAACATGTTTGGATAATTACCAAATACGTTCAGAAGATAAATTAATCAATTGATTATGTAAAGATATACACCCAAATCATTTAGGTAATGACCTAAACAAACATTGGAAATTACCCAACACTGTCATAACACCATATTGTGTTCTGAAGAGGTTTAGGTAATTACTAAAGCAATTTTGGGTGATTACCGAACAATGTCAGACCACCTTATATACATATGAAGAGGAAAATATAATGAATACTTACAATCAAATACAAGAAACATCCACTAACATTTGGATGGATTGGCTTGAAAATTTTCCACTTCACTGATCGAAGTGTCGAAGATAAACTTGGCGTAATTCCATTGCAGAATCTTCTCCGTGTTAATCACAACATGAAGCCATGATTCCTTGGGTTTAAGGTTAGGAGTGGGCGAAAGTAGTACAATCATCATGAAGAGGTTGAAGAATGCCTTGAACAACTTGCCATCTTGATCAAGATTGTGTAGATTCACGACCATACTATCTACATCCATATTAGCCAATCCCATAAACCTTTCCTCGTAATCTTTGTCAAGCATTTTACTCTCAATTTCAAATCCTACGCTTTTAAACCTCAATAACCACTCCACATTCGTGGGGGTTATTATAGTTTGCTTCCCATGAATATCTAACATGTGTGTTTCAGGATCGAAGTGGTCAATCACCCACTTACACATTGTTTTGCTAATTATCGAGTCCCCTAGGTTTTGAATGATGAAAAACAGCTGCAGGGAACAATTGATATTATAGGTGGTTCTATGTTATTCGGAAACAACTGAAAATCTAATTGTTCCTGACTGTATACTGAAAAAGTCACAAGAGTATTTTCTACGCTATGATATGTTATTGTGTAGCTAACAGGTTATTATGAGACTTGAAGCTAGGAGGCTCTCTCGAAGATGTTCGAGGAAAATATAAAGTGCTACATTGTTGATTCAAGGGAAGCTTCAAGGATTAAAGTGCATGAAGATAGTTTATGATCCTTTATTTGATTTATCTTAGGTCTTCAAGTAATATTTGCGTATGATATTATTAGGGAAATTGTTTGTGTTGTTCATAAGTGTGAAACATAATTCGGTATTTACTTACCTTAAATCATGTGTGTATCTTGGATAATATCTTTCCCTCAAGAAAGATATTGTTCAAGGTATACTTTGATATATTAAGCTAGGGAACGCTCAAAGGTTAAATCTTGGTCTATAATACTGAAATATGATTCTCTTTCACTCTTGATGCTTTTCTGGATTTCATTGAGTACTATTGAGAGCTTTAACAAAGAGAACAGCTAAAAGCAGTTTCCTAAAATAAAGTATGCATCTTATAGAGCTTTACATTACTCTTTGTTTACTTTGTAAGAAAGTGTGAATTAAGATAAACATATTGTATTGAGTCTCTAACAAAGGGCTTAGAGATTGGGTAGCGTTTGCGAGTTCTTTCGCGAGTGCATGTGAGTTCAAGTGCGAAGTAGCACACTAGAGTTAGTGTGGGGTGTGCTGTTTCCCTGGACTACGGGAAACAAAAGAGTATAGAGTATCCTGGTTTATCAGAGTTGATTAATAAGAAAACTAGCATCGAGGACGTAGGCCCTTGTTTGGCTGAACCTCATTAAATTTGGTGTGTCCTTTACTTCTTTCAAGTTCTATTGAATCTGCTGTCAGGAACCAGCCAAACTGGTTCCCCATTAATTTCAAGGAATTTGAATTTGGCACCAATTTGTCTAAGTACTCAATTCACCCCCCTCTTGAGTACATTGCAAACCTTCACTAATGACCTTGCAATATATTGAAAACAAGCAATCAAAATCAAGTTGTTGCAAAACATTATTCTTCTCTCTCGAAAACCGTCTAGCTACATCAACAAACTGCTCAAGATCTCCTAAAGCTAATCATGTACTCTATGTGGATATTAGAAAGAATTAATTATGATTCAAATAATAGAGTTTCTAAAAAGACAACAAATGTGCTTAAAGAATTATAGCTTCGTTCATACCTTGCTTGTGAATGCAATCAGCATATTGGTTTTCCGTTTAGAAAGAGGTAGGGAAACTAGCGCCTCCGATTCGGATTGCTTTCGCTTTGACATCGTACCTAACAATATTATAAAATCTCAACAATTAACAAAAGCCACAATTACAGGATAATTTAGGTAATGACCAAAAACCATTAAGTAATTACCAAAAGTATTCAAGGTATCACCAATCAGTGTTAGGTAATCACCATATGTTTTTAAAAGTGAACTCCACAATTGCATTTTATTCATCAACATACCACATCTGAAGCATAAATATAGCAACAAATTTAACAAATATATTGCGCTGAGAATTCTGTGTTACATAACAATTTGACACAAATATAATTTTCCATTAAACTTTTAAGAAAATTTCAAAGAAATTCTCAAATAAAATAGGAAAAATTGTTAAGAATAAGCCAACCTTTGGCCTGTCTGCTTATAATAAGTCAGTCTCTTGATTAATTTAGAATAAGCAAAGCTTGTAGGGGTATTAGCTTTTACTAGGTTCAACAGGTAAACAACCTGTTATTGTGGGTAACTCATCCACATGTTTGTTTTTCATTGGTTTAAATTATAAAGTTTAATTTATTTTTAAATACTAATTGAAAAAAATAAAAAAAAAATCTTCCCTCCTCCCTCCTCTCCTTCACCTGGCCTCCTCTACCCTCCCCTGCTATAGTCCCCCCCTCCACCCCTAAAACCACCACCCCATCACCAACCATTAGCCCTCCCAAAAACCCTCATCTCTGACCCCGTCGCCCTCTTTCTCTCTCTCACTCGCACCCCATATCTCTCTTCGTAGCTCTCCGTTACCCCTTGAGAGAGAGCTCAAAGATCATGCCTATCTCTTTGATCTAACCAGGTCAATCGACCTATCTCCCAGTGTACCGGAGCTTCTCTACCGGCGGAAGATTAGTAGTCAAATGATCGATTCGTTCCTCAATCGCAGAAGGCAGACCTTCTTACTAATAGATGACGTTGGGATCAAGCATGACGTCATTCTTGTTGCTGAAATTGTGGTGTGCAACGACATCAGTGACCACCTCCTAACTCCTTCGGCAATCATTTCGCATATTCGAAACACAAGAAAAAGTAAAAATTAATATGAAATTTATAAAAAAAAAGAAAATTGATATAGAGACATTGAGAAACTGAAGCGAGGAAGAGTTGAAGATGTGGATCTAGGTTGAGGAGCTGCAGAAAACCTTGGAGCAGAAGTAGCAGATTTAATGGAGGATTTTAAGGACTTAAGAAAGTAATGCTATGTTGATAACTCTACTATACATTCCGACGCCATTGGAAGAGAGATGAGAATTAAGGTTTTGGGGTTGGGGGTGGCTGGGAGGGGGTTAGAGGGTGGCGGTGGAGTGAGAGATGAGGAGGGACAAATTGGTTTTGGATGAGAGAGAGTAGTCTAAAGAAAAAAAATAAAAAATAAAAGTAAAAAATTACCTATTGTTGAGGTTAGTAGTCACTTGAACCTATTAAAAGCTAATACCCCTACAAGTTTTGCTTATTCTAAATTAATCAAGAGTCTGACTTATTATAAATAGACATGCTAAATGTTGGCTTATTTTTGACAACTTTTTCCAAGAAACTAAAAACAAAAAAAAGAAAATAAAAAGTCATCTTACCTGTTGAACTGGTTATAAGTTATTTAACTTGTTTCAAATTGATCATTGTTATTGTTTAGTCTTCTTGGCTGGCAAGTAAACTATTATCCCTCAATATGTTCTTCAAATGGAGACTTGTGCAACGATGTCCAAATCTGGTAATCCGATCTTGAGCCCCGTTCCCAAACCTTCAGAAAAAGGAACCAACCCGGGAGGCTTGGGTGGTGGTTCCTCCTCCGAAGCTTAAGTCAGATATTAGGAGTGAAAAAGGGAAAAGTAGAGATAGAGAGAGAAAGTGAAAGAGTATTTTAACATAGCAAGGGCACACTGTTCAATGAGTTACTTTTTTCCTGATTTCATGGGGAGTATTTATAGTGTTTGGGATCTGAATGCTGCCTTTTGAGGTCACCCTAAAATAAGGGCACCTGATTGGCTAAGCAATAATATCGTGACACGTGGCAGGCAATGATTGGGAGCTGAGCATCAGCCAATCATGTGTGCAGTCGTTTTTTGGGAGTTGGGCCCTGAATATTCCTTCAGGCCAAAAGTCGGCTTTCATTCTTTAGTCAGTAAAAACCCAAAGTTTAAACCACCCTTTTTACCTCTTTTTAATGGGACACGTGGATGCTCTTGATTGATCCACGTGTCTCCTGGTGAGCCTTTGATTGTTTAGGCTACAACATTTACCCATTAAAGGGGATTTTACCATTGTTTTAAGACGGTTAATGCCCTTTTACTTGAGCAAGTTACCTCTTTTTCAAAAAGGCAAAGGCGCGCCATTTTCTTGTATTACCTGTCGTTTTTAACCGGTTCAAAAATTAGCGGTCATGTTTAACCGGTTCAGGAGGTTTTTCACCCCTTTATAAATATGTTATTTTGTATATCTGAAATCATTTCACACTTTGAGAGAATTTTTGTAGAGAGAAAGACACTGCATCTTTTCTGATTTTCTAGAGAGATAGTGAGTTCGTCCAGCTTTCGTTTTCTTCACCGAACGTCCAAGCGCTCATCAGGTATCCCTTCTTTCTTCGTTGTTCTCCTTTATTCTTTATTTTTTCTTAAAAAATCAATAAAATGAATTCCTCTTCTTCGTCAAATAATCCCGGCCATCCAAGAGTTTGCCTTGACGTTAGAACCGATAGTATTTCTTCTTCGGCACATTCTAGGGTTGGGCCTATTCTGGCCGGTCATGTATATTTTTATGGTTTTGGCCGACAAAGTTAGACGACCCAGTCTTTACCTGTGCAGGGTAATCTGGCGCGCGTTAAGAAAACGGCTCGTCTAAGACGAAGAATAGTTCTTCCTACTTATAACTCTGAAATGGAGGAGTCAACTGGACTAGTTCCAGAAGAGATGAGGGAAACTCAAAGTGCTCAGCCATTGGCCGAGCCTTCTTCCCCTGACCACAGCAGGGAAGAAAATTTCGAAGCAAGTCCCGAGCCTAGTCCGTCTAGTAGGTAGGTTGAAGTGGAAGAAGCCGACGAGGGCAGTAATGAGGGTGATTCCAGCACCGCTGAAGAATCGGACGATCCCTCTACTACTTCGTCTGATATTAGGAGACGCCTAGTTCACCTTTCTGACTCTGGTTTTATATTAGCCAACCTTAAGTGGTTAGAGAAAATTGCCCTGACCCCAGCTTCTTGTCTTTAGTCATGCCCATGTCCGGCTACTCCTTTGTCATTCCAAACGAAGAGGCTACAATTTTTAGCGCTCTTAAGAATCACTTTACTGTCTACAAGCTAGCCCTAGACGCGGGGTTGAAATTCCCCTTTCATGATTTCATCGAACAAGTGCTAAGGCATTACAACATCGGCCATAATCAGCTGGAGCCGAATGCCTGGCACAACATCCTCACCTTTATAGCCGTCTGCGAGTTGTGCAGCCTGGCCCTTTCTCTACCGGCTTTTACTCAGATACACTATGTAACTAAGGTTCCGAAGACGGTAGATGGAGCTTGGTTCAGCGTCTGCAACTGATACGCTCAAGTTATACGGTGTTCATATTATATTTTGGGTGCACTTTGCTAGGGGTTTGATTGTAATTGTTAACATTCGTGTTTTATTTAGCCCTTAGCGGAAGTTCGGAGCTTTGCGAGATAATTTGTGTTAATGTCATGTATTCCGAGCTTCCAAGGTGAAGTGCATTTGAGCCGAGCAAAGTACCAAGCATCACCGCAAGCCCAAGCATCACCGCAAGCCTAAGCATCACCACAAGCTCGCCAAGCCAGGCTCTCGTGAGCATCGCATGCCCAGCAGCCTCGCCCAAACAACACCGCAAGGCCCAGCCGCATCATCGCCCAGCAGGCTCGATGCCCAGCTCTCGCGTATGCTCGCAGCAAGCAGGACCGAGGCAGCTCGCACCTCGCGACCAGCTTGCTCGCACCTCGCGAGATCCTTCGCACCTCGCGACCTGCGTTGCCCAGCCAAGTTTGCGGAAGGCAGAGTATCCTTCGCACCTCGCGACCAGACTCGCACCTCGCGACCCCTAGGTCGGTGTAATTGTCGGCTGACTTTTGAGCCTTAGTATAAATACTAAACTTTGTTTTTGGACCTAAGGGGCATCAGCCACAAGGAGAAGGAGTCTCCAAAACTCCACTCCTCTCTTGTTGTCTTCTCTTTTTAGTTTTTATTTTCTAGTTTAGTTTTTGTAGATTTCAATTATGGGATTGGCTTATGCTATGCCGATTGTAGCTTGAACCGTTCTTGAACGAGATTAACATGAAGCTTCAAGCATTATTGTGAGATCTTTCCTCTCTATTTAGTTTCTTTGATTATGGTTTAATTTCTATGCTTGCTTTCTATGATTTTTGCATGATTATGCTAGGAACGTTACTAGTTTAATTGTGTAATTAATCTAATGCTAGATTTAAGAATAGAATCGGATTGTTTTATTCTTTTATCAATTGGTAGCAAACTAGGGAGTAACTTAGATGCGAGATCGTCTTGGTTATTTCTTGGGGAAATTGAATTAAGCGTTGAATGTTTATCGCTTGTATGACGTTAGCGGTGTCCGTTGGTTCTCTCGTGTTTATTCTTTGCTATTGGATTAAACTTAGACGCGATCGGACTAGGTTATCCTTTAGTTAGGGTTTTATAGTCACGCCGATCGTGCTATTCAACTAAGAATAAGGAGAATGCGAGATTAATTCTCAAAGAATAGATAATCATAGAAATAATTAGAGTTGAGGTTCAATGATCGATAATGAATTGAAGTGGATGTTAATCGGATTCAAGATCTTTCCATAATTGATTTCTCATCTTATTTATTTGCTAGTTAGTTTTAGTTTGTTCGTAAATCTACTTGAAACCCCCCTTTGTAATTAGGTTTCTCGGCCCTTAGCTTAATCTAGGTTTTGAATCACGCTAAGTATTAAACTCGTCCCTGTTTCCCTGTGGATACGACCCCTACTTCCATTATACTAGCTTAGTGTAAAAGAGAGTAGGAGAAATTTTATCTTTGGCCGGGTGCGGTGCACAACGACACATCCGCGCCCGCCAAATTTTGGCGCCGTTGCCGGGGAAACGGTGTTACTTGTTTGTATTTAGCGTGATTTTTGGATGGTATTGCTTGTGCTCTTTGTTTTTGGTTGGCACTGATAGCGCTAACAATGCATTGCAAGGGTTCTTCTCAATCAGTTTTGCAGGTACTTGAAGTGGAGATTGACATGGAACCACCATTGTCACACATGGAGCACAACCCAATGATTGAGCTTAAGGTACTAAGTCGAGCTAACGACTTTAATCAACAGCGCTTCTCGGGAGGCAACCCGAGACCCCTTTATTTTCTTTCTTTTCCTTTATTTTTCATCAAATTTCCACCACCACAACAAATTTTCTTTCACCCACCGCCCACCCACTAAAAAGATCCACAACCAATCTTAATTCACTTGGAACCAAAATCCACAAAAGAAAATCCGTTGGGAGGACTTCAATAGCTAGGAGTTGGTAACAATAGAGGATTGAGATTGTTAATGTATCTTTTCGATCTCTTAAGCTAGGTGCAAATCTCAAAAATCTAAACAAAATTTGAATTTGTCATTTGTTTGAGTGATTCGAGGGAGAGGGTTGTGAGTTGATTTATGAGATTTGAGTTGGTGTTGCTAAGAAATTTGAGTTTGACGGATTGTTTGTCATGAGTTTTGAGCATTCGATCTTCGATTTACCCGATTTTCGATTTCCCCCCCCATTTTCAGTTTACTTTTTCTTTTAATTGTCGACACATTGAGGACAATGTGTAGTTTAAGTAGGGGGGGAGGGTATTCTCATTCTCATGTATCTATGTTGTATTTATTACTTTCAAATTGAAAAATGAAAATGAAAAAAAAAAAATGAAAAATAAAAACAAATATTAAAAAAAAGTGATGAAGTGAATCCCGCTGAGTTGAAAACCCGCAAGGGCGGGCGACTCGGGCAAAATTGGGGGCTCGGATAGGTCGAAAACCCGAAAGGGCGGCCTATGCAAAAAAAGAGCTAGTTGAGCGGGTAAGATGGTGAGATGAAAAAAAAATGTGAGAAGCTAGGATGAAAACCCGAAAAGGCTCCTAGGCAAAATGAGAGATTATGAGAGAATTATATACTTTGGAAAACTCATTTGCCGGAGAGTGGAAAGCGTTTTCGGGTTGGGTTGGTTATTTCATCCTTGATTTTGTGAAGATTTATTTTGGCTTTCACATTCTTTTGGTTGATTGTTTGTTTTTGGGAGTAAGCATGGAATTTATACCTTTTTGTCTTTGTTCCATGGCTTGCTATTCTAAGTTAGTTGTAGTAGTAGTAGTAGTTTTAGGTCATCTTTTGAGGTTTGGGAGAGCTGATAGTTTAGGGTGTCGTAAGCTGGCATTTTGATTCTTGTTGGTGTTGTTGGTTAAACTTGTTGGTGTTGCTGGTTATTATTGTTGTCGCGTCTTTGTATATTTCAGGTGAGCTTGAATCTAAGTGTGGGGGAATCATCATCCCTTACGTTTAGGTTTCGAGCGGATGTTGTTAAGATGTGATGATGATGATGTAGTTGATGGGGAGTGTAGGTTGGTGTCGTTAGCTTGGGTGATGATTTATTTGGAGATCCTCATTTTGAGTTTACTCGAGGTCGAGTAAAGTTCAAGTGTGGGGGTATTTAATACGCTCAAGTTATACGGTGTTCATATTATATTTTGGGTGCACTTTGCTAGGGGTTTGATTGTAATTGTTAACATTCGTGTTTTATTTAGCCCTTAGCGGAAGTTCGGAGCTTTGCGAGATAATTTGTGTTAATGTCATGTATTCCGAGCTTCCAAGGTGAAGTGCATTTGAGCCGAGCAAAGTACCAAGCATCACCGCAAGCCCAAGCATCACCGCAAGCCTAAGCATCACCACAAGCTCGCCAAGCCAGGCTCTCGTGAGCATCGCATGCCCAGCAGCCTCGCCCAAACAACACCGCAAGGCCCAGCCGCATCATCGCCCAGCAGGCTCGATGCCCAGCTCTCGCGCATGCTCGCAGCAAGCAGGACCGAGGCAGCTCGCACCTCGCGAGCTAGGTCGCACCTCGCGACCAGCTTGCTCGCACCTCGCGAGATCCTTCGCACCTCGCGACCTGCGTTGCCCAGCCAAGTTTGCGGAAGGCAGAGTATCCTTCGCACCTCGCGACCAGACTCGCACCTCGCGACCCCTAGGTCGGTGTAATTGTCGGCTGACTTTTGAGCCTTAGTATAAATACTAAACTTTATTTTTGGACCTAAGGGGCATCAGCCACAAGGAGAGGGAGTCTCCAAAACTCCACTCCTCTCTTGTTGTCTTCTCTTTTTAGTTTTTATTTTCTAGTTTAGTTTTTGTAGATTTCAATTATGGGATTGGCTTATGCTATGCCGATTGTAGCTTGAACCGTTCTTGAACGAGATTAACATGAAGCTTCAAGCATTATTGTGAGATCTTTCCTCTCTATTTAGTTTCTTTGATTATGGTTTAATTTCTATGCTTGCTTTCTATGATTTTTGCATGATTATGCTAGGAACGTTACTAGTTTAATTGTGTAATTAATCTAATGCTAGATTTAAGAATAGAATCGGATTGTTTTATTCTTTTATCAATTGGTAGCAAACTAGGGAGTAACTTAGATGCAGATCGTCTTGGTTATTTCTTGGGGAAATTGAATTAACTGTTGAATGTTTATTGCTTGTATGACGTTAGCAGGTCTGTTGGTTCTCTGTGTTTATTGCTGCTATTGGATTGAACTTAGACGCGATCGGACTAGGTTATCCTTTAGTTAGGGTTTTATAGTCACGCTGATCGTGCTATTCAACTAAGAATAAGGAGAATGCGAGATTAATTCTCAGCAATAGATAATCATAGAAATAATTAGAGTTGAGGTTCAATGATCGATAATGAATTGAAGTGGATGTTAATCGGATTCAAGATCTTTCCATAATTGATTTCTCATCTTATTTATTTGCTAGTTAGTTTTAGTTTGTTCGTAAATCTACTTGAAACCCCCCTTTGTAATTAGGTTTCTCGGCCCTTAGCTTAATCTAGGTTTTGAATCACGCTAAGTATTAAACTCGTCCCTGTTTCCCTGTGGATACGACCCCTACTTCCATTATACTAGCTTAGTGTAAAAGAGAGTAGGAGAAATTTTATCTTTGGCCGGGTGCGGTGCACAACGACACATCCGCGCCCGCCAGCAACCACCCTGGATTTCTCACGGCTTGGGATAAGCCTTCGAAGATGCACGATTGGAAAGCCGATTTCATCTTCGTTCGAGCTGCTAATGATTATATTGCTGAGGGGTACCACGTCCACAGCCGTGCAACAATGAATACCGGACGTGGGACGTCCTTTTTGGAATTAGAGGATAAATTTGATGACGAGGTAGTGTAATATTTCAAGATGACTGAGTATTCCATACCAAATCGTCCGACCATTAAAGGGCCAGCTAACTGGATTCCCTACAAGGAAATGATTTTTAACGATAATTTCTTGGTCGCCGCTGGCTTGCGATTGGCCGAGGACGGAGGTATAGCTTCAAAACTCTCAGTAAACTGTGCCTTCTAGTGTATATACCTTACTAACCCCTTTCTCTTCTTTGCAAACACAGTCAAAGCGCTTCTTAAAAATTCTTGGACGGGCGAAATCAGTATGTCTAAGTTCACCAACAACCTTTGGAGGGAATTTTCCAAGACGGGCTCCGAAAAAAGGGTTGAGACTTTGGTAAAAATATTTTCCTCTTTTCAATTTTTTTCTTTTGAAGGCCTGTATATGGTCTTTAGACGTCTTTATTGGTTCAGACGAAGGTCCTTCACAGAAGGAGAACGTCTGGCCTTAGACGTTAGTCGCACATGCTATTAGCTCTGGACGAAGATTCCTCGTAGAAGGAAAGCGGCTATAGCTAGCCGGTCTCCTTTTGCGAGTGATCTTCGTCCGGCGCTTGATGCTGGTTTTGGACGAAGATCTTATTAATTCGTCCAAAGCCTGACCTTAATTTCTGGACGAGGGTTTCTCAAAGAAGGAAGGCGACTGTGATTAGACGGCTTCCTTCAAAGGCGAATCCTCGTTCAGGATTATCGGCCAATTTGGACGGCTTCCTGTAGCAATCAGAGTGCGTCCAAGACTCATAATTTGGACGATTATTCTCCTGACTTGTTATTTCCTTGGGCAGAAAAATTCCCCAACGAAAAAGACACCGGCTGGGAAACCTTCTTCGTCCAAGAAGAGGTCTACCGTCGCTAAGGATCAGCCCCCGGCCAAGAACTCCGAGGGCTTTATGAGCAAAAAGAAAAATGAACGGTAGTCTACTCACAAAGCAACTCCGGTCAGTCAACGGACCGGAGATAAGCCTCCCCCGCCTCCTGCGGGTAAATATTTGAAGGTGGACGAGTCGTCCACCGATGGTCTTGCCTTAGGAGAGAAAGGACTTATCTCCCCCATTCTCCCTGCTGATCAGTTGGACGCGGCTGATCATTTGGAGATCCAGCCGGAAACGGGAATTGCAATGGAGACTCAGCCGGACGCGGCTGCTAAGGACGGATCGGCCTTTATTGGGCCGGTCGCTCAGTTAGTGGCTCAGATGCCACTATCAATTAGATTAGCGTCGTTATCCTCGGGTGAATCATACTACTCTAACGTAGTTAGGACGCTGCGGGCTCGTGGACGTCCAATGAGTCCTTCCAACAAACTTGCGATAGTCATCCCCATCAAGAGAACTGACTCCTCCCCCTTTTCAGATAAGAACAAAGGACCAACTTTAGTTCCTATTGCTCCACTAGTGGACTCAGACGATGAGTCCTCTACTGTCTTTGCTAAAATGTCTAATGCTGAACGGGAGAGGCTGAAGCATGATCTGTTCAAATGCTACCCCGAGTCCTACATAAAGGGCCTGAGAGGTGCATCGTCTGGCCTTGTTGGCTACATGTCTCAGGTTGAAGCTGAGGTACGTGGTTTTACTGTTCTTATTTTGGTACTTGTAGTATTTTAAGTTTTTGCACTCGTCTAATGGCTAGTGTTTGTTTCCCTTTATTTCAGCTTTTTGCTCGCAGCATCATTACTGAAGACTGGGCGAGAGAGCTTAGGAAAGAGAATAAGCAACTCGCCCACAGGGCTACAGAGGCAGGAGACAAGGCAATCTATGACTGCCAGATGGAGACTCTCCATCGTCAATCTCGGGAAGCTTGGGAGAAGCGTATGGCCGAGATGCAGTCCAGCAACAAGAAGCCTCTCATTAAGATCAATGAGCTACTTGACGAGAAGGTTGAATGGCAGCTGGCCATGGACACTGTCTCTGCCGAGCTGAAGGGGGAGAGGAACACTGCTATCTAGGCTGCTGCGATGCTTAGGCAGGACAACCTCACACTAAGTGAGGAGAATGAACGTCTAAAGAAAGAGGCGGCCAGCTTCTTCAATGATGCAAAGGAGGCCCGGGTCAATGTGGTAGAGACTTCCAAAGGCTGGGCCACGAAGGCTTTTGAGATGCTAACCGAGCCTCAGGAGTATGATCGCTTTGAGCGTCGTATACTTTTTCAGGAAGATGTGCACAAAGCCTATGTTGATGGCCGCACACCCCCTACCTTCGTCCACTCTTCCGAAGACGAGGAAGAAAATGAGGAAGAGTCCCCTGAAGACGACCAAGAGCTCCCCGAGGATCCCCATATCGGCGAGGATACTCCCCCTGCTGAATAGATTTCCTAGTCTTAGGATAGGGTTTATTGGTTGTATCTTGGTTGATTGCCATTTCTGTAGCTCAATCTTATTTTGTTTAGATTAGTTTGTAACCCTTTTGGACGAAGATTAATGAACGATCTTTTGTTTTATCTAACAATGTTTGTCTTCGGTCCGATCATGAAAACAAACTTGTCTTAGAGTATGGGCGACCTTGGAACTTTTAAGTACGAATTCAAATGAGACTCGTCCTAGTATCTGGACGATCTTCGAACTTTACTCTAATAAGCATAAGTTCTAATGAGACTCGTCCTAGACTCTGGACGATCTTCGAACTATACTCAAATTATCATAAGTTCAAATGAGAACATCCTGATTCCCGGACGACCATCTAGTTTTTTGAACGAATGTCCAAGTCAGATGGGACTCGTCCTAAATGAGTGTCCTATGGGCTTGGTTATGTCCCCCCCTTCTTGGGCTGAGCTTGTCCTATTATTCTGAACGAGCTGTGTTCCAAGAAGGAGAATGACCAAAATAGGCCAACCTTTGTAAGACTCTCATTCTTGACGAGCTTGGACATCTGTTCATCTACCAGCCTTGTTTTATATGGTTGTTCTTTATGAGTTTACCATGTTCTGGCCAACTTCCTTGAGGAAGCAGTGCTCGTCATGCAGTAGTGAGCCCTTACTAGGGCTTCTACTACTTAGTCGAGCTTGCATTTGAAAGTGAGATACCTTTACTAAGGTGTGCTTATTTCTGATCGGCTTCCTTTTAGGAAACCATGATGTTTCTCTTACTATAGTTTTATCACTATTTGACTAACTAGATATGTAATCTACCTTTCTTTAGGTTTATTACATTTTGCCCGGTCTCCTTAAGGAAGCAATGTGCTTCAGAAGAATGATTATCCCTTGTTGGGGTGACTCATTCTTTTAGTTTGATTTTGGTCGTTCATTGTCTTCTTCAATTTTATCTAAGTTAATGTCACTTTTAGACCACTAGACTGACTAGTGGTAAAAATGCCTCAAAGTGAATGACTTTAGAAAAATAAAGAAACAATACGAATATTGGGAGAAAGTAGAAATTGTATTATATGAATTTTGCTTGGCAAACTACCAAGATACATGTATACATTTATAGTTCTCTTTTTTGTGTTGTGGCACTTGTTGAAATTACAAACGACTAGTATTGTTGCTAGCTATTTTATCAGACGTGGTACTTCTTCAGGGTGTCTGAGTTCCAAGTGCGTTGTATCGGACGTCCATCCATATCTTGGAGTCGAAAAGTTCCACTTCTCACTTCCTGGACAATCATATAGGGTCCTTCCCAATTTGGTGTCAGCTTACCCAACTCTTTAGCTCGTCCAACAGCTTCCATCTTCCTGAGAACCAAGTCCCCTACTTTGAGTGGTCGTCTAACGACTCTCTTGTTCAAGTCCCGAGCCATTCGCAGCTTGTACAATTGCATTCTCAATAAAGCATTGCCCCTAACCTCTAGTGCTTGGTCCAAGGCAGTGTGCAAGGCGGCCTAATTGGCTTCTTCTGTGTACAGCATGACTCTGAGGGTGGGTTCTTCTATCTCAATGGGCAAGACGGCTTCAATTCCATAAACCAACATGAAAGGTGTCTCACCTGTAGAGTTCTTGACCGTGGTTCTGATGGACCATAATGTAACACCCCGGCAATTCTCTCTTTTCTAAAATACCTTTTTAAAGTAAAAAATAGAGAATTATCAAAGTATTATCGCCCGTGTGAAAACGTATCGGCTTATTCAGAATTTTACAGCGGAAAACATAAAATAACTTTATAGCTAAAACTTAGTCAACAACAAAGTCAACTTAAACCAAACCAAACCAACTATGAAAATATAACTCCAAAGTATAGTAAATAAACTACATAAGCTCTCCAAAATCCCGATCCCAATGCTGCATCATCTTCAAACCTGTAAATAGACAATGGACTATTGATCCCTAGAGACTGCTCACCAAAATGGGTCATCACAGGATCAATAAGGCAAAGCCATGATCAACATACACAATAAAAGCACGTAATCAGCAAAGCTGAGTACTACATACTAAACAAGTAAACTATCCTAACATGATACTAATAGATAATAGGCAGAAATAAATAATAGCATAATAACTTGCAGATAACTTTTACTGAACTAAACTTTAATAACATTCTTATTACTTAAAAGGAATAGTCAATGGACCGAGTTGTCTAACTAAAACCAGCCTTCCCTTTGGAAGACGAAATACGGGCGCGACTCTGTATTCCCATGACCGACGATATCGAGGAACCTTTTTAAAAATAAATAGGACACGATGATCAATCCGGCCCTAGAAAAAGCCATGGCACGCTCACCATGTACCCCAACTCCTAATTATTCAACACTTCAGACGTGCACCAGTCTAAAGCTAATGCTATCCAGTTTCACTTTACATTAAAAGCATCAAACAAACATAAACTTCCATTTTTATCTTAGGATTAAATAAGTGATCAAACAACTTAACAACCCAGAATTAATTCCACTTTAATTCAATCCTTCTTATTTGTTGAACCTAGCCAACAATCAAATTACCTTTCATAGGTAGAAAATATCAACTTATCAAATAAGGCCATCGGTCCTCATAAAGCAGTGAAATACTAAAAAGGGAACAACGATCAACCATGATCCAATACTAATAAATATATTAATTACCCCATGTGAATTAATAAGATAAAGTTCCCAACCAACATGCTTGCATCAATTATCCATACAAACATGATATCAATCTTATAATATAAATCACATATCCAACATGTTCACACAATAGATCAAACATGCAAAATCCAACATAATAAATATCATATATGAACTGAACATAGTTCCTATACATGATACTACATAATTCTCCTTCTTAAATCATGATACTACATCAACCAACACATAGGTATGTACGCACCTTGTGTAGACAATCTGAGATGCCACTATAACAGACTTAAAAATCGCCTAGAGAGAATTCTCCGCCTAAAATAACCAACATAAATTCATAATCAATAAACCATGAATTTACAGCAATAATAAAATACTTTAAACCCTTCTTAAAAGTGTTTAGAAACTTTTCTCATCATTAAAACTTACTTAGTACAACCTTCTAGTATAGTACTACTATACTAGATGATTAAAAACCCATAAAACTCATGTTTAAATCATAAAAACTCCATCAACAATACTCATTCCAAATTTCCAGCATCATAATGTACACTAAAACTCTTTTTAAACATATTTAAACATGCTTATAATCATAAGAAAACCCAAAACCATAAACTATAACATGATACTATGATTTTCCAACATGTAAAACCCTAAAAATCCATGCTTTGAAATTTTAAACTCTATTTTAACATAACAAGTAAATCTGAAATTTTATTTCTTCAATACATAATTTATATAATCATAGATTCATAATCAAATCATCAAATCCTAACTTTTTAAACATAAACTTATTAAAACAAACCCTAAAGATACAAACTTTGCATAAAATAAAACTTGAGGAGGAATAAATAACAACCAAGCAAAGAGGGGGGGAGAAAGGACCAGCAGCCAAGGGACGGCGGCACGGGTCGGCGGCTGGCGGCTGCCGTGCGGCTGATGGTCGGCAGCGGTGGTCGGCCGTAAAAAGGAGGACGAAGGCCGAAGAGGAAGAGAGAGAAAGGAAAGAAGAGGAGGGCCGAAAAGTGAGGGAGAAGGAGGAGAGAGAAAATAATGTGTTTAATGTGTGGGGATTTGTGTAAATGAGGGTATTTATAGTTTCCCCCATTAGGGGTCCAACAAAGAGTTGAGCTTTGATGGGTTAGTTAAATGAGAATGACCATAGGTTAAGCCAAAAGGTTTGGGCTCCTCACACTCATTTTACAAACCCTTTTCTAAATCCAATAAGTGTTTCAAATATTTCAAATATTTTTCAAAGCATGACTTTAATAAAATATTTGACTTGCATAAGTTATTAAAATAAATGCTTTGACTTTCAAATAGGCAACATTTGAAGAAATAAATCGTTAAAATACATAAATATATTTAAATATAAATAACTATACATTAAAATATATTTATAAAATCCAATAAATTAACGGGGGATTACAGTCTACCCTTCTTAAAAGAAGTTTCGTCCCGAAAGTTGACACAAAAAAAATAAATTCACACATTTTCAAAAGTTTTTAACTCAACTCTCTAAGGAGAAAAAAACTTGTGCCGCTCATGTGCACTCTTTTGCCAACTTAAAATCACTCGTGTTGCTCATTAACACCCTTTTCTTATGCGGAGAATCTATTTATTTTGCACCAACATGTGCAAATCGCCAAAATAAGCATAAAAATGCATAAAAATACCATAAAAATAGGTAAAAGTGTGAAATTCTATCGCATTCTAGCCCCCTTAAAGAAAACGAGTTACGCCCTCGTAACTCACCTCAAGGAATAATTCCGGATACTTCTTCTTCATTTCAGCTTCAGCTTCCCACGTTGCCTCTTCGAACTCATGGTTCGACCAAAGCACTTTCACGATATTGACATCCTTATTGCGTGTACTACGCACCTTCTTATCGAGAATTTTCACAGGCCTTTCCTCATATGTGAGGCTACTATCAATCTGGATCCTCTCAGGCTCCAAGACATGACGCTCATCAGGGATATAACGCTTGAGTTGGGAAATATGAAACACATCGTGCATCTTTTCGAACTCCATTGGCAAAGCCAACCTATAAGCTACCTTCCCAATTCTTTGCAAGATCTCATATGGACCTACATATTTGGCACTTAATTTGCCTTTTTTCCCAAATCTCATCACACCCTTAGTTGGTGATACTTTCAGAAACACTTTATCATCTACTTCAAACTCATCTTCTCTTCGCTTCAAATCGGCATAACTCTTTTGCCTATCTTGAGCAACTTGAATTCTAGCCTGAATCAACTTCACACTCTTGACAGTCTCCTCAATGAATTCTGTCCCCAATACTATGTTCTCACTAAAATCATTCCAGCAAATGGGACTTTTACACTTTCTTCCATATAACGTCTCAAAAGGTGCCATCTTAATACTCGCATGATAACTATTGTTGTATGAAAACTCAATCAAATCTAATTGGTCTTCCCAACTACCCTGAAAGTCAATTGCACAGGCTCTCAACATATTCTCCATTGTTTGATTAGTCCTCTCAGTCTGACCATCGGTCGCAGGGTGAAAGGCAGTACTCATTTTCAATGTTGTCCCAAGATTTAACTAGACCTTTTGCCAAAACTTCGAGAGGAATCTCGAATCACGATCTGAAATAATATCGGTTGGAACCCCATGTAATCTCACTACATGTTTAACATACGTCTTCACAAGTTGCTTCTTCTTCCATGTCTCTTTGATTGGAATGAACACAGCCGACTTCGTCAGACGGTCCACAATAACCCAAATAGTATCATTGCCATTCCTCGTCTTAGGCAAAGCAGTCATAAAATCCTTCGATATAGAATCCCACTTCCATCCAGGAACCTCTAAGGATTGAACCTTCCCCATGGGTCTTTTATGATCTATCTTGACCTTCTGACAGGTTTGACATTTGGATACGAACTCGACAACCTCACGCTTCATGTTTGGCCACCAATAGATCTGCTTAAGGTCCTTATACAGCTTGTCACCCCCAGGGTGCACAGAATACGGCGTGTTATGCCCCTCATTCATAAGACGTCTCTTAAGCTCGTCACACTTTTGTGGTACACACCACCTTCCCCTGAACCTCAAACTACCATCCTCATGATCTTAAAATTCACTTCCTTACCTAGCCTCATCTTTTCCTTAATCTTCTCTAGGTGCTCATCCCCAACTTGACCCTCTTTGATCTCGTCGAAAATTGACAACCCCAACGATAAAGCACTCAATCTTGCCTCGATCTCCCCAGGATTTAAGATTTCCAGGCTAAGTCTTTGCATATCTCGACACAGCTCTTCAGGAACTACCAAGGCATTCATGCTATGACTCGACTTCCTACTTAACGCATCAGCAACGACATTCGCTTTCCCTTCATGATATTGGATGTCTAGATCATAATCTTTTACCAATTCTAACCATCTCCTCTGCCTCATATTGAGGTCTTTCTGAGTAAATATGTACTTCAAACTTTTATGGTCGGTAAAGATCTTACAGGTTGCCCCATAAAGGTAATGTCTCCAAATCTTCAAGGCGAACACAATAGCAGCTAACTCTAGCTCATGGGTAGGGTAATTAATTAGCCTCATAAGGTTTCAACTGACGCGACGCATATGCGATCACCTTCCCATTCTGCTGCAACACACATCCCAAACCATTCTTTGAAGCATCACTATACACCTCAAATCCCTCGTTCCCATACGGCAGGGTCAAAATAGGTGCGGAGGTCAAACGCTCTTTCAAAATCTGAAAAGCTTCCTCACACTTCTCACTCCACTCGAATTTTGACTCCTTTTTCATCAAATTGGTCATTGGCCTCGCTATGTTCGAGAAATCTCTCACAAATCTCCTATAATAGCCAGCTAGACCTAGGAAACTTCAAATATCAGACACATTCTTTGGAGTTGGCCACTCACTCACAGCTTGAATCTTTGCAGGATCTACAAAGACTCCTTCCTTAGACACATACACTAGTGGAAAAAAACGCAAGGGCTGCGGTGCAAGGGCTGCGGTTTTATTGCAAAGCACGACCCTTAAGAGTGAAGGGTCGGTTAGCATGAAAACCGCAGCCTCGTAGTAATAAAGGGTGCGGTTTTGGGCTTAACCGCGACCCTTTAGTGAAGGGTGCGGTCCATATAAAAACCGCAGGCCTTTTCACTTACGCGCGTTTCCCCCAAATACTAAAACCCCAACTTTTCCCCCTCTTTCCCCAGTCCCGATTTTTCCCTCCCTCACCTAATCAAACCCCCTCCTTCTTCGCGGCTCATTTCCCCGACCCTTCTCTCTCTTCTTCGCGGCTCATTTCCCCAACCCTTCTCTCTCTTCGTCGCTCTCCTCACCCCTCCATTGCCGTTCGCCCCTTGGAGTGAAAAACATATCGCCAGGGCTCCCAAGGCGGTTTCGGTCAATCGAAAGAATTCCTAGATCTCGTAAAATCAATCGGCGGAAGAAGACCGCATCGTTCTTCACGAGATCGAAACCCTAAAACGCCGAATCATCGAACCGGACATACCTAAACGCAAGATGAAGGATTTTATAATTCGCCTCGTCAAAGTTGATGGATTGGTGATGCAATTCGGAGTGACGGCCGGTTTCCATGGCGGGACTCTGCTGCTGGGATTCTAGAGAGAACTCGTGAATTGGAGAAGGTTTGGTGTTTTTTTTTATTTATTCTTGATCATCTTTTTCAAGTTGCAATTCTCGTTTTTTATACCTTGGTTTAAAGATTGTTGCTTGTTTGATTACCGGTTTTGGTTGAATCGGGTCCGTATGAAAGCGAAGACGAGATCGCTAAGAGGGAGGCGGTTTTGGCTCGCCTTAGAGAGGTACATGAATTATCCACTTTGGATTGAAGTTATTTGTTTTTTTGACATGAATTGAATGCGCAATTGTGTCCATATTCGAGCTCGAGTCCGTGGATTGATTATTTTTTCGCCGTCATATAAAAAGAGGATCTTAAGATTATATGGAAAGAATTGGATTGAGGGGTATATATGATTGGACATCATTGTATTTGGGTTAGATTGTGCAAATTAAATTGATACTTTTGTTCTGCTATCATTCGACCAAGCATCTTTATGATCGAAGCTTTATAGATGTTTATCTTGTATTTCGATGCATTGAATTACATGTGGCATTAAAAGTTCGGTATGACTCATGATGATAGTATTCTCCTTAAACGTATTGGTTACTTGACTCATCGATTTGTGAATTTACATAAACTTTTGTGCTTTTATTGGTTTAATATAAAAGGGTGGTAATTGTCTTTGGCTTTTCTTAATATGAACCTTGAGTATTCTTATTCATCTTGATTTCTTTGTTTATATAATGATGTTCGGCATTGTCTATTGTCCTGTCTATGGGAGTATTTGTTAAGGACGGGTGTTAACTTCTCTAGCCCTCTCTTGTTTTCGGTTAACAGAGTGCATTGTCCGTTCTGTTAACTCTTGACATCCTCTTCTTCACCCCGTGTTATATGAAAGGTTGTTGTTGGTGGTTGTTGTTGTTTGTTGTTGTTGGTTGTTGTTGTTGGTTGTTGTTTGTTGTTGTTGTTTAGTGATTTAGCTGAAATATGAATCTGAGTTTTAATTTGATTGCAGTGATGTTTATCATTTTTCATGAATGTTGTATTATTAGTGGCTACGTTGTGTTGTTGTTCGTTGTTATTGTTGTGGGTGTTGTAAGCTTTGCTACTTATCAAGAGTGCTGCTTATTTTTTGGGGTTTGGCTCTTCTGTTTGTAACGTGCATCTGGTGTTTTGAGTTTCACTTCCCTCCCTACACTTGAATATGCTATGAAATGTTGGTGTGCTTAAGTAAAAAGATTTGCAATTAGCAAGAAGAAATAATGAATTGTGAAGGATGCTAGGTTGGTAAATTTAGTTTCACTTCCCTCTACTCTTGAATGTGCTTTGAAATATTGGTGCGCTTAAGTAAAAACATCTGCATAGCACGAAGAAATCGTGAAAGGTAAAGGTTGCCAGGTTTGATAAATGGAGATCCAACCTTTTGAACCACAAATCGTTTACGCAAACGGATTCTTATTTATATCTAGCATCTCGCATCTAACCAAATTCTTGAAAAATCCAAAGTCATTGGTTTCAATTGAACCTAATACCGAGAAATGTTCCTCCTTCTTTCCCTTATATTTCTATTTTTTTGCAAAGTCTTTGTATATGTATCTCTCATATATTATTTGCTCGTCTTTGTCCTGAGTGGTTGGAGAACTCCATGGTGATCTGTATTTGGTTGCTTGCAGGGTGGTAGTAAACTATGACTTTCCTACGGGAATTGAGTCACCGTTTTAAGCCCCGCCCCCTTGCTACACCCTCACCCCGCCCCGGCACCCCCGCTGCGCCTGCACCCCGCCCCCTGCTACACCCCCCAACTGCCCAAGATGACACCCCGCCTGGCCAGGCACCCCCTGCGCCCTGCACCCTGTCCCCTGCTACACCCATGACCCCATAGCCCCCACGCCCAAGAACACCCCCGCTCCCCTGTGCCCCCCTTGCTACACCCTCACCCCGCCCCCTGCTACACCCCTTGGCCCTCCCCGCCCAAGAACACCCCGGGCTCCCCTTGCTACACCCCCCCCCCTAGCGCCCAAGGCACCCCACCCCACCCGGGCACCCCCCTGCGCCCTGCACCCTCGCCCCCTGCTACACCCCCACCCCCACCGCCCAGAGACACCCCTTGCTCCCCCTTGCTACACCCTCACCCGTCCCCCGCTACACCTTCAGCCCCCCATCGCCACACAGCACCCCCGCTCCCCCTTGCTACACCCTCACCCCCGCCCCTCGCTACACCCCTGACCTTAATTTAAATTTCATTCTTAATTTTTGCTTCCCATTCGTTTGTCTCCTCTCCTTCCCCATTCGGCTCCTTCATCTTCTTCACTCTTATTGTTCAATCATCATCATAATTGGTTATGATTTTGGGGTTTCGATTCTATCACAATTGGTTATGATTTTATCTTGTTTTGTTAAAGGTGTTCATTAATTTGTTAATTGATTCTTCCTTTTTTTAGTTCCATGAAATACCTAATTGTTCCTCTCATTTTTCTCTTCCCTTTTATGAATTTTTTCATCGGATGCTTAAAGATCTTGCATTTGTTGACGTTATTGCCAAGGATAAGGACCCGACCCGGGTACTCAATCTCAGACCATCTCATCCTTCTATTTATCCCCCTTCTATTAACTTATCTTAGAATTCTTTTTCCGATTATGTTTTAGAAATTAGAACCATCCTATCCGAAGTTGATTGTTCGAGGATGAACCTTATTTATCCCCCTTTTCCCCTTAGTTGAAGATGATTGTTCGAGGAATTAGTATGGGCATTGTAGCCCCTTTGGGATCATGGTGTTGGTTTTATTGAATCTTTTTGGCATTGATTGATTGTTTCATGCATAAAGTTGGTGAATATTAGTTAGTTAATGATTTTTGTGGGATTTCTTGGCCTACTATGCATCTAAGTGGTTATTTTAGGACTTCAATTGCTTGATCCATGGATAATAAAGTGGTTACGGCTTGATATTTGTGTGTTTTTGATGGCCTAATAAGCAATTAAGTGGATGTTTTCATGGTTTTTTGTCTCTTGATTCATGCAAAAACATGATTGTATAATGTAATCTTATGCATTTAGTGTCATCAAATGTAATTTGACAAACTATTATAATCATCTAAGTTTGTTGATTCATTTTCAACTACATTTGGGGTAAGTAGAGAACATTTTTTTTTGTTTAATCATGTAAAAAAACTCAGTTATGGGAGATTAGAACAGCATAACAATTAATTATGGACAAAAAGAGTAAAGGTATATAGTAGTGCATAAAATAGTTGTAAACTCACTTTTGGGAGCAGCTCGTCTAGCGCTAAATCCGCAAATTTGTTAAAAAGAATTAGCACTTTGGGTATGATGGTCAGTCATCCAGCCAGGAGGGTTGATTTAATATCAGGTGAAGTCTGCTGAGAAGTTTTGGTTCCAATTTCAAGTGTTTGTATTTTAGACATGTTTCTAAAGGTTATTTTGCTTGAGAAAGGTCTAATGTAGTGTTTGTGCTTTATTTAGGCTTTGTTGGATTTTGTAATTATGTGGAGTATGAAACATGTAGTCATTGTTTCGTACCTCAAGAATGAATCTACTAGTTTGCAAATCCCAATTGAGAGTGTGTACAACTTGCTTTTATTCAAAGCTGGTGTTATTTTGATGGTTTTTCATCTCATATTGCTGTTCTAGTTTTCTTTTTTGGGGTGTTTCCATTACAATATCTACTTTCTCACTTTGGTTTTGGTCGGATTTAACCCTACATGTTTTATATTCTTCTTTGTCTCTCGTAAAATGTTCCCTTCTGTAAGTGCTGATTATATTGTCGATTCTATGTTCATACTGACCCCCTGTAGCCCCACCCCCCTCACTGACCCCCTGCAATCCCCCCCTCCCTGACCCCCTGCAAGCCCCCCCTCACCCCCTGCAATCCCCCCCACTGACCCCCTGCAATCCCCCCCCACCGACCCCCTGCAATCCCACACCGACCCCCTGCCCCACCCCCTCACTCGACCCCCCTGCAATCCCCCCTCCACTGACCCCCTGCACAACCCCCCTCACCGACCCCCTGCACAACCCCCCTCACCGACCCCCTGCACCCCCCCCCCTCACCGACCTCCCTGCAACCCCACCCCCCTCACCGACCCCTGCAGCCCACCCCCTCCCCCGACCCCCTGCAATCTCCCACCTTACTAACCCCCTGCACAACCCCCCTCCTCGACCCCCTGCAGCCCCACCCTCCTCACCGACCCCCTGCAGCCCCACCCCCCTCACCGACCCCCTGCAATCCCCCCTCCCCGACCCCCTGCAAGCCCCCCTCACCCCCGCAATCCCCCCACCGACCCCCTGCAATCCCCCCCCCCGACCCCCTGCAGCCCACCCCCCTCACCGACCCCCTGCAAGCCCCCCCCTCCACGACCCCCTGCAATCCCCCCCTCACCGACCCCCCGCACAACCCCCCGATTTACCAATGATTTTTGTTTATTATAGTTCCAGTTTTGGTCGCTTATTGGTTGATTTTCCTGTTATTTACTTCGAGTTATTGGTGGCCAACGCGAACATAGACCGATTGCGATGGCAAGCGTAAATTTTATTTATTTTAGCTTTGAAGCGTATACTCGTGATGCATTGGCAAAATCTATCTATTCTTGCTTGTTTAATTAGCTTGTAGAACAAATATGGTTTTGAATCATTTGATGTATGTTTTTATTCATTTATTTATTCATTCGGGTTTACATTGTTATATTTTGTATTCCATTTCACCTCTTTAACTATCTTAATATTCATCTTGTACACCCTTGTTTTGAAAAATAGCTTTGAGCAGTTCCGCATCAATTATGCGAATGAGAGATTGCGGCAAAGCACTTCAATCGTCATTTATTCAAATTAGAGCGGGGAGGTAAGTTTGTTAGGAAAGTTTGAAATTTAAATTTCGAGACTATAGCGCATCCTTATAGAATTCAAGATGTATAACATGGCCATGTGTCTTTGCTAAACTGGCGATTGTTTTGGAAAGTTTTCCAGCTATAATACTTGCTTAAAGTTTTGTACGTGAGTACTTAATTTTTTGTCGTTTACTTGTGATATGTTTCAATAATTTTTATGGTGGGACACTTGCTACTTGTTTCGGGTTATGTATGACACAACAAGGTTTTAGGAGAAGAACAGAGACTGATGCATTTTGGCTCGTTCAACTTTTGTCTTCTTGTGAGACTTTCCTTCCTCGAAATTTGCTTCAAGTATCTTTGGTACAGGTCCAAAAAAACCCGTTGTTGGTCCCTTATTCAAGTCTAGGGAGGCGATTCACAAAAGTTGAGTGTTGCCACAAAATTTAAGGTATATGTGATGCCGTTTGCTTTATATTTAATATATGGATGTGAAGGTTGGTAATCTGGTTGCAGTATCAAAGCTACCAAGCACTAAGTGGTTGTTGGTTGTTTATTGGTTTAGTTAAGCTCTTGTGCGGTTGCACCTCAAACAATTTGAAAATTTTGCATCTAAGAATTTGTGAAGAAGAAAAAGATATGGATGGGTTTACAAGAGGATCTTCGCTCCTTAAGAAGAGAAAATATGAAGCTATCAAATTGAATTTAGCTGGAGTACCATATTTTTGTAACTTCCTATATATTTGTAATGAAAAATGATACTTTTCTATATATATAATTGTTTGGGGGGTCATTTTGGGCTAAAAAATGGAAAAAAAAAAAATTTTTTTTTTTATTTTTTGGGTCCAAAGGGCTGCGGTTCGGGCAAAAACCATGACCCTTGGTTGGTTAAGGGCTGCGGTTAAGGGCAAAAACCGCAGCCCTTAGTGAGTTAAGGGCTGCGGTTTTTGCCCTTAACCGCACCCTTAACCAACCAAGGGCTGCGGTTTTTGCCCCGACCGACCCTTAACGAGCTAAGGGCTGCGGTTAGAAACCATGACCCTTCCTAATTGCCAAGGGCTGCTAGTCTAATGGCTGCGGTCAAAAAACGCAGCCCTTGGGCCCCTTTTGACCGCAGCCCTTGGGCTTTTTTCCTCTAGTGATAGTGACCCAAGAATGCTACTTTTTCCAAATAAAACTCACACTTAGAAAACTTGGCATACAACTAATTCTTCCTAAGCGTCTCCAATATAATCCTCAAGTGCTCATCATGCTCATTTCCATTCTTCGAATAAATCAGGATATCATCAATGAATACCACCACGAACTTATCTAAGAACTCATGGAAAATCCTATTCATCAAGTCCATAAAAATGGCAGGTGCATTAGTTAACCCAAAAGGCATTACAGTGAACTCATAATGACTATAACGAGTCCTAAACACAGTCTTAGGTATATCCTTATCAGCTACCCTCAACTGGTGATACCCCGAACGCAAATCAATCTTCGAGAACACACTCGCTCCATTCAATTGATCGAATAGGTCATCTATCCTAGGCAAAGGATATTTGTTCTTGATGGTTACATTATTCAATTCACTATAATCGATACACAACCTCATACTTAGAGATGACAATGGGTCCTGGACCCGCCCCAGACCCGCTAGGACCCGACCAATTTATAAGGGTCTGGGTCCAGAAATTTTAGACCCAACGGGTCCGGGTCGGGTCTGGGTCCGTGGTGGGTGCGGATTTGTCGTGTGCACCTAACCAAAGATAAAATTTCTCCTACTCTCATGCACACTAAGCAAGTATAATGGAAGTAGGGGTCGTATCCATAGGGAAACAGGGACGAGCTTTATATTTAGCGGGATCCAATACCTAAATTAAGCTAAGGGCCGAGAAACCTAATAACAAGGGGGGTTTCAAAAGAGTTATGATTAAACTACAACTAACTAGCATATAAACAAAATGAGAAATCAATATAGGAAGATCTTGAATCCGATAAACATCCACTTCAATTCATTATCGATCCTTTAACCTCCACTTTAATTATTTCCATGATTATCTATTGTTGAGAATTAATCTCGCATTCTCCTTATTCTTAGATGAATAGCACGATCAGCGTGACTATAAAACCCTAACTAAAGGATAACCTAGTCCGATCAGCGTCTAAGTTCAATCCAATAGCAGCAATAAACACAGAGAACCAATAGACCTGCTAATGTCATACACGCGATAAACATTCAACAGTTGATTCAATTTCCCTAAGAAATAACCAAGACGATCTGCATCTAAGTTACTCCTTAGTTTACTACAAATTGATAAAAGAACAAAACAATCCGATTCTATTCTTAAATCTAGCATTAGATTAATTACACAATCAAACTAGTAACGTTCCTAGCATAATTATGCAACAATCATAGAACACAAGCATAGAAATTGAACCATAATCAAGGAAAATAGATAGAGAGGAAAGATCTCACAATAACGGTTGAAGCTTCATGTAAATCTTCTCCAAGAACAGTTCAAGCTACAATCCGATAGCAAAAACCAAATCCAACATTGAAATCTCTAAGAAAACTAAGAAAACTAAGAAAGATAACAAAAGTGAGGAAGGTGAATTAAGAGAGGAGTGTTGGAGACTCTCTCTCCTCAAGTGTGCTGCTCCTCCTCTCCTTCCTTCCTCTTCAAAATAGGTTTTAGGAAGCTTTTAAACCCCGCACAAAACGTGGCCCCAAACCGACTTAAGCGTCGCGAGTCGCGATACTGATCGCGAGTCGCGAAGGGCTGACTGACCTCCCGCACAAATTGACTGGGCAAAGGGCATCGCGAGTCGCGAATAACCTCGCGAGGTGCGACAAGCAGGGGTCGCGAGTCGCGACCCACTTCACGAGTCGCGACCATCGTGCTCTCGTGCCTGCTCGGCGGACGAGGCCAGCCGGGCGGGGCATTTTGTGTCTTTGCGTGCTTAGCCTCGTGCCGGGCGGGCGTACGGTAGTGCTTGGGCTTGCGATCTTGGGCATGCTTGCGATCTTTGCTGGTGGAGCTTGGTTGTGGCGGAGCTTGGTTGGTGAAACGATGTTGTGGAGTTGTTCCAACCATTCATGCTTCTAAGAGCTCGGAACTTACAACTTTAACAATAATTACTATACAAAATTCCGAACTTCCGCTAAGGTCGATTTATATGTAAAACATTAACAATTACGAATAAATCCCTTAGCAAAGTGTACCTAAAATGCCACAAAAACATCATATAACCTGGGCGTATCAAATACCCCCACACTTGAACTTTACTCGACCTCGAGTAAACTCAAAATGAGGATCACCCAATAAATCTTCACCCAAATTATCAACACCAACCTACACTCTCCACCATCTACATCATCATCATCACATCTTAACAATATCCGCTCAAAACCTAAACGTAAAGGATGATGATTCCCCCACACTTAGCTTCAAGCTACTATCAGAAATACAGACGCGACAACAATAATAACCAGCAACATCAACAAGAATCAAAATGTCAGCTCACGACACACTAAACTACCAGCTCTCCCAAACCTCAAAAGATGACCTACTACTACTATACTACTAGTACAACCAACTTAGAATAGCAAGCCATGGAACAAAGACAAAAAGGGATAAATTCGATGCTTACTCCTAAAAACAAACAATCAACCAAAAGAATGTGAAAGCCAACTTTAAATAGATCTTCACAAAACAAAGGATGAATTCACTAACCCAACCCGAAGACACCTTCCGCCTTATGACACCAACTCCGGCAAATGAGTTTTCCAAATACATAATTATCTCTTAATCTCTCATTTTGCCTAGGAGCCCTTTCGGGTTTTCATCCTAGCTTCTCACATTTTTTTTTCTTTTCTCTCTTCTTTTTCCGGCTCACAAAACTCACCCGCTTAACTAGCCCTTTTTTGCATAGGCCGCCCTTACGGGTTTTCGACCTATCCGAGCCCCCAATTTTGCCCGAGTCGCCCGCCCTTGCGGGTTTTCAACTCAGCGGGATTCTTTTCATCACTTTTTTTTTAATATTCTTTTTTTTCTCATTTTTTTTTATTTTTTCTTTTCAAATTGAAATAAATACAACATAGCGACATGAGAATGAGAATACCCTCCCCCCTACTTAAACTACACATTGTCCTCAATGTGACGACAATTAGAAGAAAAAGTAAACTGAAAATGGGGGGGGGGGATTTGAAAATCGGGTAAATCGAAGATCGAATGCTCAAAACTCATGACAAACAATCCGTCAAACTCGAATTTCTTAATAACACCAACGCAAATCTCATAACTCAACTCACAACCCTCTCCCTCGAATCACTCAAACAAATGACAAATTCAAATTTTGTTTAAATTTTTGAGATTTGCACCTAGCTTAAGAGATCGAAAAGATACATTAACAATCTCAACCCTCTAGTGTTACCAACTCCTAGCTATTGAACTCCTCCCAACGGGTTTTCTTTTGTGTATTTTGGTTCCAAGTGGATTAGGATTGGTTGTGGATCTTTTTAGTGGGTGGGCGGTGGGTGAAAGAAAATTTGTTGTGGTGGTGGAAATTTGATGAGAAATAAAGGAAAAGAAAGAAAATAAAGAGGGGTGTCGGGTTACCTCCCGAGAAGCGCTGTTGTTTAAAGTCGTTAGCTCGACTTAGTACCTTAAGCTTAATCATTGGGCTTGTGCTCCATGTGTGACAATGGTGGTTCCATGTCAATCTCCACTTCAAGTACCTCCAAAACTGATTGAGAAGAACTCTTGCAATGCATCGTTAGCGCTATGAGTGTCAACCAAAAACAAAGAGCACAAACAATACCATCCAAAAATCACGCTAAATACAAACAAGTAACACCGTTTCCCCGGCAACGGCGCCAAAATTTGGTGGGTGCGGATTTGTCGTGTGCACCTAACCAAAGATAAAATTTCTCCTACTCTCATGCACACTAAGCAAGTATAATGGAAGTAGGGGTCGTATCCACAGGGAAACAGGGACGAGCTTTATATTTAGCGGGATCCAATACCTAGATTAAGCTAAGGGCCGAGAAACCTAATAACAAGGGGGGTTTCAAAAGAGTTATGATTAAACTACAACTAACTAGCATATAAATAAAATGAGAAATCAATATAGGAAGATCTTGAATCCGATAAATTCCACTTCAATTCATTATCGATCCTTTAACCTCCACTCTAATTATTTTCATGATTATCTATTGTTGATAATTAATCTCGCATTCTCCTTAGTCTTAGTTGAATAGCACGATCAGCGTGACTATAAAACCCTAACTAAAGGATAACCTAGTCCGATCAGCGTCTAAGTTCAATCCAATAGCAGCAATAAACACAGAGAACCAATAGACCTGATAATGTCATACACGCGATAAACATTCAACAGTTGATTCAATTTCCCCAAGAAATAACCAAGACGATATGCATCTAAGTTACTCCTTAGTTTGCTACAAATTGATAAAAGAACAAAACAATCAGATTCTATTCTTAAATCTAGCATTAGATTAATTACACAATCAAACTAGTAACGTTCCTAGCATAATTATGCAATAATCATAGAACACAAGCATAGAAATTGAACCATAATCACGGAAAATAGATAGAGAGGAAAGATCTCACAATAACGGTTGAAGCTTCATGTAAATCTTCTCCAAGAACAGTTCAAGCTACAATCCGATAGCAAAAACCAAATCCAACAATGAAATCTCTAAGAAAACTAAGAAAACTAAGAAAGATAACAAAAGTGAGGAAGGAGAATTAAGAGAGGAGTGTTGGAGACTCTCTCTCCTCAAGTGTGCTGCTCCTCCTCTCTTTCCTTCCTCTTCAAAATAGGTTTAGGAAGCTTTTAAACCCCGCACAAAACGTGGCCCCAAGCCGACTTAAGCGTCGCGAGTCGCGAAGGGCTGACTGACCTCCCGCACAAATTGACTGGGCAAAGGGCATCGCGAGTCGCGAATAAGCTCGCAAGGTGCGACAAGCAGGGGTCACGAGTCGCGACCAGCGTGCTCTCGTGCCTGCTTGGCGGGCGAGGCTGGCCGGCGGGGTTTGTGTCTTGCGTCCTTAGCCTCGGCCTTGCCGCGGGCGTGTGGTAGTGCTTGGGCTTGCGATCTTTGGGCATGCGTGCGATCTTTGGGCATGCTTGCGATCTTCTTTGGTGGAGCTTGGTTGTGGCGGAGCTTGGTTCGTGAAACGATGTTGTGGAGTTGTTCCAACCATTCATGCTTCTAAGAGCTCGGAACTTACAAGTTTAACAATAATTACTATACAAAATTCCGAACTTCCGCTAAGGTCGATTTATATGTAAAACATTAACAATTACGAATAAATCCCTTAGCAAAGTGTACCTAAAATGCCACAAAAACATCGTATAACCTGGGCGTATCAGTCCGGGTCAACATATGCCAGACCCAGACCTGACCCAGACCCGACCCGTAGACCCATTTACATATTTAAAAAAAAATTATACCTAAACTCTAAGGTTTTATGAGTTGTGATTTTGTGAACTCGTTAGTGTTGTAACTCCATCTAAGACTTGTAACTTTATAAGTTGTAACATTTTAAGATTTTTTATGAGTTAATTTTTAAAATTTTATTTAGATAATGCTTTACCCATGGATGCATGATCTATATATATTAGTGCGAAATTTTTTAATTACATAGATTCATAAATGTGATGAAAACTAAAAACTAAGAAGGACCCATTAAGGACCCAATTAGGACCCATGGACCCGCTAGACCCAGCGAGTCTGGGTCTGGGTCTGAAAAATCTAGACCCACCGGGTCTGGAGCGGGTCTGGGTCTGTAAAAAATAAACGGGTTTGGGTCTGGGTGGACCCGACCCAGACCCGACCCATTGCCATCCCTACTCATACTCCCATCTTTTTTCTTAACAAACAACACAAGAGCTCCCCAAGGTGAAGCACTAGGCCTAATGTAACCTTTATTGAACAGCTCTTGCAACTGCGTCTTCAATTCATTCATCTCCGGAGGTGTCCTTCTATAGGGTGCCTTAGATATAGGTGCAGTTCCAGGAACTAAGTCTATGGTCAACTCAACAGCTCTAGCAGGCGGCATACCCGAAATCTCACTCGGAAACACATCCATGAACTCATTCACGATTGGAACATCCTCGATCTTCACTCTAGCTTCTTTACTCACATCTTGCACACTACAGAAAAATAACTCACACCCCTTCTTCATCAAATTCTTCACTTGCATCGCAGAAATAACCCCAAAGTTCTTGGACTTCCCAAAACGTCTATACGAGGTCAACTTCCCCAAAGGGTTTCTTAAAGCTACTTTTTGAACTTCACAGTCTATCTTGGCCTTGTATAAATTTAGCCAATCCATCCCCAGAATTACATCTAGGTCTCCAAGATTAAACTCTATCAAATCAGAAGGGAAAACACAATCTCCTATCTTCAGAGGTAAATTTTTAAAAACTTGGTACACCTTATGGTCTCACCCGTACGTATACTAATAGGCAAATCAATCACCTCAAAATCTATTAACCCCAGACTTTTAATAACAGATGACGAAACAAAAGAATAAGTCGCCCCCGAATCATATAATGCTTTGACTAGCACGAAGTTAATAGAAAAAGTACCGGAAACTACATCGGCAGATCTTTCAGCGGCATTGCGACTCATCACGAACAGTTTACCCGGAGCCTTGTTCTGATTGTTGCTCTCACTAGCAGGCTTATTGTAGCTCCCTTGGTTGTTCTGTGCCCCTACAGGCTCCGAACCCTGATTTCCTGACTGGTTAAATCCAGACCTCACTTGGTTACTACCCCCATTGCCATTTTGCTCTTTCTTTTGCTTAACAAAGCACTCATACTCCCTATGATTCTTCTTCTGGTAGTAGTTACAGGTCACTGGTTCTCCCTTGCAGTCTCTACCAGGATGGTTATTACTGCACTTCTTATAGTGGTACACTCTCTCATATTGACCCTTATTATTGTAGCCCTGATTATTCCTCCCTTGGAAATTCCTAATTCCATTCCTGTTCTCCTTGAAATTCCCTTGATTTCCCCCAGCATTGAAATCCTTTCTTTTCTCACCCAGTACAACACTCTTCTTGTCACGCCTCGACTGAAGACCATAAATGTGGGCGGCTCTCCCATACACAATATATAGGGATGAAAAAGTTTCACCACCTAACCCTAGCTGGATTTCCTCAGTCAAACCTTGCTCAAACCTTTGAGTCTTTAATTCAGGTGCAAACCTGGCTACTACTTCAGGTGCAAACCTCGACAGTGCTATGAATTTGCTATAGTACTAAGAGATTGTCCTGCTCCCCATCCTAAGGTTGATAAACTCTTGGGCTTTCTGTTTCCTCATAAAAGCAGGGTAAAACTTCCCTCTCAAGGCAGTAATAAAAGAATCCCAATTGAATCCCTCAGCAGCACTCAGTCTAGCCCCATTTTCTCTCCAGCACAAATCAGCCTCATCCTTTAGGTACAGCACAACCTGACCCACTCTCATATTCTCAGAACAGTTCACAGCCCCAAAGATTTTCTTAAACTCTGTAATCCAGTTCTCTAAAAATGTAGGATTATCTTGCCCCTTAAAGTATGGTGGTTTAACCTTGGCTAGTCTCTCAAACATGTCCCCAACAGAGTGGGGACGCTCAGATCTCTCCTGAGTAAATTTCTCCGCTAAAAGGCGAATAGCAGCAGCTAAGTCGTTATTGTTGTTTGCCATTCTAGTGTGCGACCTGAAATTAATGTACTCTACTTTAGGTTCGAAACATAACTTATATGCCATTCTCTACAAAGGTAACATTTGATTTGACCATAAAGATCGCATCAACAAACAATTTCTCATGAAGTTACAACAATATTATAGAATAATTATCATCAATCATCCATGAAGAATATTCACATTAAGAACACACAACTTAGGAACAATGAATAAAAATTCAATCATAACAAATAAATAAATTATTCCCATTCGCGTGCCCAAAATAAATCTTTGCTCACTTGGATAACTAAATATTTAACTTTTATTCCTCAAAAGATGCTAATAACAATTTTCTCAACCATAATACCGTACTTTTTCCTAAAAATAAATTAAAGGTACTATGAAATAAATTTTAACCATTGCTGGACGAATTATCCAACATTATTCTTTAAAGCATAAATAAATGGGTAAATAACCTAAGGTGAACCATCATCACTCCTATCCTTTGACTCCCTGTAGTTCTCTGGAGTAAAAAGCTCATCTTCCAATTCATCAATGTCCTTAGTATTATAATAAACATATCTTTTAAATCTCGTAGATCTCCGTTTAGGTTGAGGCTCGTCCTCCTCTGGCTCAGAATCGGTCTCATATCTGAAAGAAGCTTGGTAGATATCACTCCTGGTCTGTCCTCTAGCACGGTCAACTCATGAAGAATCTCATCATCACTATCAGGCATGTCTGCTCTTAATACACTACGCATAATGAACTCTAGTTTGGTGTAGTTATCATCATCAGACTCATAATTTCCATCACTCTCATCATCACTAAGCACAATAGGGTTGTAATAGCTCCCTATTCTAGTATCTTCTCTTTCAGACATGGCTAGGATTCTCTAACAAATAAATATAACTTCTATAAGCAATTGGTACTCTCACTTAACGTATAATCCCAACAATAACAATAAGCAAGAATAACCAACAACATAAAGCATAGGAATAACATAAAGAGTTAGCAGGGAAGAAAAATATAATCATGCTGAACTAACTATTTAATGCAGAAATATAATATTTCTATCCTATATGCCCTTCCTATACTACCCATCTCTCATAAAATAAACCAGAGTATTGAAAATTATTTAAATAAATAATTAAAAACGAACAACATAAAAAAATACATGGTTCGAAAATTTGAACATAATAAAGAAAAAAAAAAATTTCAGACACTATAATAAAAAAATATCGGACCTCATTAAAGAAAAAGGCTTTTCGAAGGTAATTTAAATACCATGAATAAGTAGGAGCTCAATTCTAAGAAATTCATTTTAAGTAACTAGCTAGTTAGGCGCCTAAAAACTTAAAGTTGGCACGAAAGGCCAATAAAAACCTAAAGCTCCAAGATACCACTTTGTAACACCCCGACAATTCTCTCTTTTCTAAAATACCTTTTTAAAGTAAAACATAGAGAATTATCAAAGTATTATCGCCCGTGTGAAAACGTATCAGCTTATTCAGAATTTTGCAGCAGAAAACATAAAATAACTTTATAACTAAAAATTAGTCAACAACAAAGTCAACTTAAACCAAACCAAACCAACTATGAAAATATAACTCCAAAGAATAGTAAATAAATTAAACTACACAAGCTCTCCAAAATTCCGATCCCAATGATGCATCATCTTCATACCTGTAAATAGACAATGCACTATTGATCCCTAGAGACTGCTCACCAAAATGGGTCATCACAGGATCAATAAGGCAAAGCCATGATCAACATACACAACAAAAGCACGTAATCAGCAAAGCTGAGTACTACATACTAAACAAGTAAACAATCCTAACATGATACTAATAGATAATAGGCAGAAATAAATAATAGCATAATAACTTGCAGATAACTTTTACTGAACTAAACTTTAATAACATTCTTATTACTTAAAAGTAATAGTCAATGGACCGAGTTGTCTAACTAAAACCAGCCTTCCATTAGGAAGACGAAATACGGGCGCGACTCCGTATTCCCATGACCTACGATATCGAGGAACCATTTTAAAATTAAACAGGACAAAGTGATCAATCCGGCCCCAGGAAAAGCCATGGCACGCTCACCATGTACCCCAACTCCTAATTGTCCAACACTTCAGACGTGCACCAGTCTAAAGCTATTGCTATCCAGTTTCACTTTACATGATTAATAATTTATTCACTTGTTATGACTCACAAGTTGAACAAACATTAAGAGCATCAAACAAACATAAACTTCCATTTTTATCTTAGGATTAGATTAGTGATCAAACAACTTAACAACCCAAAATTAATTCCACGTTAATTCAATACTTCTTATTTGTAGAACCCAGTCAACAGTCAAATTACCTTTCATAGGTAGAAAATATCAACTTACCAAATAAGGCCCTCGGTCCTCATAAATCAATGAAATACTAAAAAGGGAACAACGATCAACCATGATCCAATACTAATAAATATATTAATTCCCCCATGTGAATTAATAAAATAAAGTTCCCAACCAACATCTTGCATCAATTATCCATACAAACATGATATCAATCTTTTAATATAAATCACATATCCAACATGTTCACACAATAGATCAAACATGCAAAATCCAACATAATAGATATCATATATGAACTGAACATAGTTCCTATACATGATACTACATAATTCTCCTTCTTAATTAAATCATAATAGTACATCAACCAACACATAGGTATGTAGGTACCTTGTGTAGACAAACTGAGATGCCACTATAACAGACTTAAAAATCGCCTAGAGAGAATTCTCCGCCTAAAATAACCAACATAAATTCATAATCAATACACCATGAATTTACAGCAATAATAAAATACTTTAAACCCTTCTTAAAAGTGTTTAAAAACTTTTCCCATCATTAAAACTTACTTAGTACAACCTCCTAGTATAGTAGTACTATACTGGATGATTAAAAGACCTCAAAACTCATGTTTAAATCATAAAAACTCCATCAACAATACTCTTTCCAAATTTCCAGCAACGTAATATACACAAAAATAATTTTTAAACATATTTAAACATGCTTATAATCATAAGAAAACCCAAAACCATAAACTATAACATGATACTATGATTTTCCAACATGTAAAACCCTAAAAATCCATGCTTTGATATTTTTAAACCCTATTTTAACATAACAAGTAAATCTTAAATTTTATTTCTTCAATACATAATTTATATAATCATAGATTCATAATCAAATCATCAAATCCTAACTTTTAAAATTAAACTTATTAAAACAAACCCTAAAGATACAAACTTTGCATAAAATAAAACTTGAGGAGGAAGAAATAACA
This sequence comes from Beta corolliflora, assembly GCA_947648045.1. Classification (NCBI taxonomy): domain Eukaryota; kingdom Viridiplantae; phylum Streptophyta; class Magnoliopsida; order Caryophyllales; family Amaranthaceae; genus Beta; species Beta corolliflora. The sequence continues at coordinate 481,518 of CANSZD010003502.1, forward strand.
ACCAAACAAAGAGGAGGGAGAAAGGACCGGCAGCCAAAGTGCGGCGGCACGAGTCGGTGGCTGGCGGCTGCCGCGCGGCTGATGGTCGGCAGCGGTGGTCGGCCGGAAAGAGGAGGGAGAAGGCCGAAGAGGAAGAGAGAGAAAGGAAAGAAGAGGAGGGCCGAAAAGTGAGGGAGAAGGAGGAGAGAGAAAATAATGTGTTTAATGTGTGGGGATTTGTGTAAATGAGGGTATTTATAGTTTCCCCCATTAGGGGTCCAACAAAGAGTTGGGCTTTGATGGGTTAGTTAAATGAGAATGACCATAGGTTAAACCAAAAGGTTTGGGCTCCTCACACCCATTTTACAAACCCTTTTCTAAATCCAATAAGTGTTTCAAATATTTCAAATACTTTTCAAAGCATGACTTTAATAAAATATTTGACTTGCATAAGTTATTAAAATAAATCCTTTGACTTTCAAATAGTCAACCTTTAAAGAATTAAATCGTTAAAATACATAAATATATATAAATATAAATAACTATACATTGAAATATATTTATAAAATCCAATAAATTTACGGGGGATTACACATAACACCAGTTGTAGTTCTTCAAGCCGTAGTCCCTTGGCATTGTCCAGTTTCCTTTTTATGCCATTTGATAGGATCTTGTTGAAGGATTCTACTTGTCCATTGGCTTGTGGGTGGGCGACTGCAGCAAAGTGGACTTTTATCTCACTTTCTGCTAACCAATCTTTAAGTTTTGGCGTTTCAAACTGTGGCCACTGTCAAACACGATGGACTGTGGCATGCCGAACCGGGTTATAATGTTCTTCCAAATAAAGCTCTTGACGTCATTCGTCGTTATACCCGGTACTGCTTCAGCTTCTACCCATTTAGTGAAGTAGTCCACAGCAACAAATACAAACTACTTCTGCCCAACAGCCACAGGGAAGGGTCCTAGAATATCCATGCCCCGTTTGGCAAAGGGGGGTGGGAACAAGATGGAAATTAGGTAATTGGACGGCTTCTGATGCAAGTTTTCATGTTTCGTACAGCTGTCACACTTCTTTTCATAGGCAAGAGCATCTTCTTTCAATGTAGGCCAATAATACCCAGTTCTCAAGGCCTTTTCTCTTAAGGCTCTTCCCCCAATGCGAGATGCACAAGCTCCTTCATGGAGTTCTTTCAACACTTCCAGTCCATCCTCCTTAGTGTTACACTTCAGAAGAGGATGATTGAATGATTTCTTGTACAGGGTTTCATCCCACAACTCAAACCATTTATCTCTGGCCTTGACATCCTTGGCCTCTGCCGGGTCTGAAGGTAATTGACCTGTTTTCTTGAAGTTTATCATGGGCTCCATCCATACTGCCCTTGACTAAGAAACATTATTTGTTCTTGATTAATACTCTTTTTTGGCTTAACTTCCCAAAATATCGTCCTTGGTAGATCACAGTCAGCTGAGCTGGCCAACTTTGAGAGTGCATCAGCTTGATGATTTTCTAACCTTGGTACTTGGTCGAGAACAAATCGCTTTAATGGCTCCATCTCATATTTGATCAGACGCATGTATTTGCTCATTGATGCTTCTTCACATTCATAAATCTCCATTGACTTGTCTGACGACTAAGAGATAGTCCGATTTAGCCTCAATCTCTAAAGCCCCAGCCGCCTTACACATCTTGATCCCCGCTAGTAAGGCCTCATATTCAGCTTCATTGTTGGACGCCAGGAACTGGAACCTTAGTGCATATTCAAACTTATCTCCTTCGGGAGATTGACAAATGATTCCTGCCCTACATCCATTAACCGTCGATGACCCATCTACCATGAGCGTCTAGTGCTTCCTATCTTCGGCTGGATCGACTATTGGATCTATAGTTGGCCGGGTAAGCTCAACTATAAAATCTACCAAAGCTTGTCCATTAATGGCTTTCCTTGGTTCAAAGGTTATGTCAAACATGTTTAGTTCAACTGCCCACTTCAGCATCCGTCCAACAGCTTCCATCTTTTGTAAAACTTGCTTCAGAGGTTGGTCGGTATAGACTAGTATACTGTGAGCCAAGAAATAAGGTTTCAACTTCCGGCTGGCCATGACTAGTGCCAACCCAAACTTCTCGACCGGTGTGTATCTACATTCTCTGATCTTGAGTATATGACTCATAAAGTATATTGGGAGTTGCACTGACTCCCTTTCGGTCAGTAGATCATCACTCATGGCCTGAAAAGACACAATCAGGTATACGAACAATTTTTCCCCCTCGGCTAGACTGACTAACCTAGGCAACAGACGAAGATGATCCTTGACTTGCTGAAGTGCTTGCTCAACTTCTGTTGTCCATTCAAACTTAGCTTTCTTCTAAATGGTGGCGAAAAAATGATGGCACTTGTCACCTGACTTAGCCATGACACGTCCAAGAGCCGCGAGGCACCGTATCAGGCACTGCACTTATTTTATTTTAGACGGAGACTTCATGTCTAGAATGGCTTGGATATTTTCTAGATTTTCTTCTATTCCCCTCTGATCCACCAGGAATCCCAAGAACTTCCCAGCCAAGACGCCAAAAACACATTTTTTGGGGTTCAACTTCAACTTGTACTTTCTGAGAGTCTCAAAATTCTCCCTTAAATCACCAACATGGTCTTTTACTTGCTGACTTTTTACTATCATATCATCTGTGTATGCTTCCATGTTCCTTCCCAATTGTGGCTGGAAGACCGTATTGATCAGTCTTTGGAAGGTGGCCGACGCATTTCTGAGGCCAAAAGGCATTCTCAGCCAGCCATATAACCCCTTCTCTGTAATGAAGGACGTCTTGTCCTGGTCCTCCGACCTCATGGGAATTTAATGAAATCCGGAATAAGCGTCCTTGAAGATCCATGTGCCATTGGGATTTGGTACCATGACTACATTAGCTATCCATTCTGGATAGTAAGTTTCTCTTATGAATCGTGATTCCAACAACTGTTGTACTTCCTGGTCGACCACCTGATTTATGGCCGGCCCCAAATATCTTTTCTTCTGACGAACTGGCTTTGAGCTCGGATCAACATATAGCCGGTGGACGACTATCTTTGGATCAATTCCAGGCATCTCTTCAACACTATAGGCAAACACATCTTAAAATTCCTTGAGTAAAGTTATCAAAATGCCCCTTAACTCAGGGGTGAGAGAAGATCCAATCTGCAAGGTTCTTTCTGGAAGAGTCTCATCCAAACAAATGTCTTCTGGGGCCTCCACAGGTTCTGGACGTTTAAGTGCCACGCCCATGATGGCCATCACTTCTCCAGAGGAGGGAGGTTCTTCTTTGACGGGCTCATACTTTCTTTTCTTGCTGGAAAGGTTTTTAGACGTTTTCCTTGAGGGAGCAACCTACGTCTAGGACTCTCAATGGTCATTCAAAGTGAGGCCACCTGGTATTTCATAATTTGGGCCGTTTTCCCTTCACAAGCGACCTTCGTCTGGTTTTGCTTCTCTGCTTTCCAAGATGATGGTTTCAAGGTAGATATGTAACACTCTCTGGCCGCCTGCTGATCTCCATACAGGGTGCCAATTTGACCACCATCATAGTCGAACTTGTAAGCTGGGTAACTATCACTAATTTAACATGGTTTATAGTTGGACGTCAAAGAATGACATTGTAAGCTGTCAAGTCTCAGACGACCAAGAACAAAGTCCGGGAGACTTCCTTCTCTCCTACTCGGACTGACAAAGTAATTGTTCCCATAGGGTGGATAATTCCTCCCCTGAACCGAATGATTGGGTGGTGCACATGGACCAAGTTCTTCTCATCAAACTTCAATCTAGACAAGCAATCTGCACTAATGATGTATGTCGAGCTTCCGGTGTCGATCAGAATTCTTCTCACTCTCAAATTTGCTATTTTCATCTCCACAACCAAGGGGTCATCATGAGGAGTTTTCAGCCTCCCCCGATCTTGCTCACTGACTACTACTTTAGGGAATGGCTCGGCCTTTGTCTGATCAGTTAACAAAATTTGGCCGAGCTCCATGAGATAGTATTTGTGCCCTCTATTGGTTGGTCCTCCAGCTGCAAATCCTCCTGAGATGACAAGAACGACATCCTCGTCAGTGCTTTCACTTTCTTTCTTCTTGTTCTGACGATCATCCTTCCTTTAAAAGTTCCTTCTCCATAAGGGCAAGTATGAATTCATCTTTCCTTTTCGGGCTAAATCCTCCAAAGCCCTCTTAAGGTGTTTACATTCGTTTATCTCATGACCACATTCCTTATGGAAATGATGGTACTTGCTCTTGTCTCTATTCCTGTAAGGAGTATTCATCTCAGCTGGAGCCTTTAGCTCATATTGATGCTTTATCTCCATAAGAATGGAGTATTGATCTTTGCTAAATTCTGTGGGATCAGTTGTGGAGGTTATTGCCTCTGGCTTTTTAGGCTTTTTTTTTGGTTGAACCACCTCTTCAGGCTTCTTGGACTCAGGGTATTTCGCCTCAGCACATACTTCAGTGGCATGTATGAACGCTTCGGCCTCTTTCAAGGCTTCTGCGAGAGTGGTGATTTTCTTCTTCTTAAGATCAAACTTAAAACTTCTTGGTCGTAGCCCTCTGATAAAGGCGACAAAGACCACTCTAGTGTTAAGATCTTGAATCAGCAAGGCTTCTAGATTGACTCTCTTAATAAAACTTCTAAGGGCTTCTTTTGCACCTTGGACGACCTTTCCTAAGTGCATGCTTGTCTTATGTTCTTGTCGATTGGCAACAAAATGACTAGTGAAAAGATAACTGAGTTCAATAAAATTGTTGACTGAATTAGGGGGGAGGTTGTTAAACCACTTCTGAGCAACTCCCTTCAGAGTAGCCGGGAAGTTCTAGCACTAAGTAGCATCATCTACTGCTCGAACGTACATCTGATGCTTATAGACGGAGTGATGATCATCTGGATCAGTTGTTCCATCAAACGGCTCTATGGTAGGGAGTTTAACCTTTGGAAAGGGGGGCGCCTCCATGATCCTGGCCGAGAAGGGTTGGCCAGTTGATCCGGAGGTCTCCCAGCTGTCCCTCAATGGGTATGAACTCACAATATTCCTTTAACACGGGATCAAATGAGGTGTTTGCAGGGCTGCACGCCGATAAACCATGGGCTGCACCACCGTTTTCTCTTATCATTGACGAACATGGGAAGGGTCCAGGCTTCTTCCTTCTATTCTGGATGGTAACCTCAAAGAGAGATCTCTCAAATACGGTGTAGACCCTGTGGCCAACTGGCTGTCTTTCTCTGGCTGTTCTCCTAGAGGGTTCCTGACGAGCAGGTTGGCTTGGACTTGGACGATTCTCCTGGGAAAGCCCTTTAAGAGGAACTAGATTGTTAGCAGCCGGATCTGGATTGACTTCGAAAAACAGCATATTGTTCTTGATCTGTTCCTGGACGACTGCTGCCATCTTAGTCTGAAAGTTAATCAGGACGTTCTCCAAATGAGCAGCAGTCACTGGACGTTCAAGATTTTCCTGAATAACCGGTTCACGGCTCTGACCGGGGACATTAATGATGGACGGAGGTCTATCTGTCCCTCAAGGTGGTTTCTCATCGTCTACAGTGTCTTCACCTCGAATCTGAAAACTTCGATTTCTTGCCACAATGGACGAGTGACAATCAATCATCGTTGCATCTCCCCACAGACGGCGCCAAATGTTTAGTCTCCTTCGCTGGCAAGTAAACTATTATCCCTCAATATGTTCTTCAAATGGAGACTTGTGCAACGATGTCCAAATATGTTAATCCGATCCTGAGCTCCGTTCCCAAATCTGCAGAAAAAGGAACCAACCCGGGAGGTTTGGGTGGTGGTTTCCCCTCCGAAGCTGGGGGTTTTTTCCCGCGACTGGCAATGACTAGCTTAATACCCAAGCAATCGCCTTTTCACCATAGAGAGAAAACCATTTTTAATCTCCAATTATGATAAACTTTTTTTAAGGATTTTCAATGGTATTTTTTTCCATAAATAGTGGTATATATGTATCCTTGTACAGTAGATGTTTAGTAATTACTTGGAGATATTTAGGTAATTACCAAACATATACAAAATTTAATTAATATATTCCATTTAATTTTTTTTTATGATTGCATTAGCATTAACAAATGTTAATGATGACAAATGTAAGTAAACTCATCGCGTCAACGAAGCACAATGAATATATTGATGGTTTGGATGAGTTGGAGCTAACTCAAAAATTTGATAAAGAAGACGAAGCTATTCAGGCACCATTGTAATATTTATGAGGTTGACAAGAGTCGTATTAAATCCATGATCAGTTCGGGAGATTCTCCTTGTGTAAATATGCGTAATTTTGTCCAAGAAACAGGAGGTCCAGACAAGGTTTTTTTTTCCTAGCAAAGGACATGTACAACATTACAAGTTACAAAAGGAATAAATTGGCGATGGTGATACAGAGGCGGTAATGGCATACTTGTTATGTTCACAAGCGCATGACACTGAGTTTTTCTTAACATACACACGAGGCAAAGACAAAGACCTATAGAAAGTGTTTTGGTGTGATGGGACGTCCCGCGGCGATTACAAAATATTTGGTAATGTGATTGCGTTTGACACGACTTATAAGTGCAACGTTTACAATAAGCCATTAGTCTTGTTCATCGACATCAATTAGCATGGGAAGATACTTCCATTAACCGTTGCTTTGGTTTAAGATGAAACAACGGAGAACAATAAATGGATTTTGGAGCAGTTGGTCCAATATGGGGAAGGAAATATACCACACACGGTAATAACTGATGGGGACAAGCCCATGGCCGCAACAATCAAGATTGTCCTACTAAATGCCTATCATAGTGGCATTTGATGAGGAATATCAAAAAAATGGAGGAAAACGGTTTGGCAGTGGCTTCATCAAATGCGTTGATAAATGCCGAACAAGAGAAGAATTTGAAGAGGCATGGCGTGAACTTATTGTAAAGTACAAATTGCAAGAAAAAAAATGGGCTGCAGATTTGTATAATGACAAGGAAAAATGGGGAGAAGTATTTATGCATGGCTAGTTTTTTGCCGGTAAGAACAAATCCAAATTATCTTCCTCCAAACATAGCTTTTTAATATTTAGGTAATTGTCATACCTAGTCTAGGTGATTATTAAATAGTGAATACCCACTTATGAGTACATACTATAGGTCACTGTGAGTGTTTAATAGTTACTTACTTGTGTTTTGGTGAGTACTAACATGTTTGGTAAGTACTTGTGTTTGTTCCAGTAAATATCTAAATCATTCCTGTATAAAGTTCTCACTTATTTAACCAATGAATTGGTATGAGAAGCACGCATAGATGCGAGTCAATGAACCGCACTTTGAAGACTATTCTTGGAAGCAAAATAAAGTTGTATAAGTTTATTGCATTATACGACATAACAACAAAAAGAATTAGGTTCATTGAGACAGTCATCACAAGAGCTGAAGGAAGCTTTCTTCAAGCTTCAGTTCTGTGCTTCACTAATGTTAAATGACCAAAACTGATCTCGAAGGATTTTTGGTAGGTTTAAATGATCCAAAGGTAGTGCCGGTAAAGGGTAAGGCAAAAAGGAAGAGGGCAAAATGATTCTTCAATGAGCCCTCCATACCTACGATAAATGCGGATGAGAGTTCAACCAAGTCATTCGACTTAAACAAGCGACCTCCAGTTACTCCGCAAAAAAAACCTAAGACAAGCGACTCCCCCAAACTCAGGACATCCTAAAGACTCATATATGTAGAACATTAATAAGTGGAGAAGCAGCAGAGTGCACTTCTTGCTACGAAGTTTCTAACTTTCAGAAGGATCCCTAGTTTCTGATTGCGCGCCCCAGCCACTTTGGTATATATAAGTGCTAGTTATTGGTTGGTGCCTACAACCATATTGGGAATCTTGATTTTTTGTATCTTTTGGAAAGCTATACAACTCCTTTTGTATTTTTGCTTTTGCCATCTCAAAATACATTTCCACCTACTGTCTATGTTTGGTAATCACCATAAACATATTTCGAATGTTAGGTAATCACAAAACAGGTAATTGGTAATCACCAATCATCATAAAACTGATAACCCTAGCTACATTTCATATTCTGCACAGGTTAGGAAATAACCAAGCAAACTTCAGGCGATCACCAAACATTGTTTAGGTTATCACCTAATACATAAATTAAATCGTCATTTACATTTGAAATATCAACCTACCCTATCCAAGGATTAAGGTTATGCAAAGCTAAGGTCAGGGTTATGCAAGATAAGGAAAGATGAAACGTAATGCAAGGTCAGGGTTATGTAAGATTAGGAGGTCTAGATAGTAGAGAGATAGAATGATTTACGAAAACTGTATTGGCAATGAATCGGGGTCCGTCGAGTGAGATCCTTTTTTTGACACCTCTTCATGAGATTGATTTGGAGGAACCACCACATATATAGGAAGCTTCCAGTTTGGTTAAGCTTGTCCTGAATTACGCATTTTGAGCCTAGATTGGAATGTATATGATCTGTATTAAGTAAATCATCTATTAAAGTAACTGGTACACATACCTGTTACCCTACGTAGTAGTGTTCTGAATATGTAACCAACTGGTTTCATATTCAAAACCCTATTGTTTCACACTTAAGAACAACACATACAATTCCACTAGAAATATCATACGCAATTATTACATGAAGACCCAAGATGAATCAACGAAATAATCTTAAACTATCTTCGTATACTTTAATCATTGAAGCTCCCTTGGATCGATAATGAAGAACTTTGTATTTGCATCGAAAAACTTCGAGAGGGCTTCTTAGCTTCATGTCTTGTAATAATATGTTTGCTACACAAGACCACATCATAGCATAGCAAATATTCTTTTGACTATTTCATTTAAAGAGTGAGGAATAGTTGGATACTTAGTTGTTTCCTAACATCCTAGAACCACCTGTAATAACAACTGTTCCCTGCAGCTGTTTGTCATCGTTTAAAACCTAGGGGACTCAACAGATTCCCCCCTTTTGATAATGACAAACGTTTTGAAGTTTTCTGCAACCAACAAGTTAGTAAACACAGATAACTGCAACCAAATCTCAAATACCTCATTAAAGGTGCTTACTTGACACAAGACTCACAGGGTGAAACAATAAACTATTTCAACTTTTTCCCGAGACTCTTTTTTTTTTTAATATAATTAACTACAAAACTATACTAGGACTGTCTCAATCTATACTAGACTTAGGCGCTTCAATTTCAACTAATTTTCCCCCTTTTAGCATCATTCAAATTTACTCAAAGATTGATCCATTGCACATAAGTTATCACCTAATTCAAAAATAGTAGCATCAACTACCAATCAAGTCATCGTGCTGCAAGAAATCAAGTTAGTCCCACAACTCATAATCCATAACCAAACACAAATTATCCAAATACAAACCAACAAAGTTAAACGAGAACCCTAAATTACATAAGAGAATGTTTTATAATAAGGGGTAGAAAACCGTAATGCAAAAGCAGTTTATCAGAATGGGGTAGGGGGAAACAGTTGGAAATAACAATCACTTATCGTCATCCTTTCTTCCTCTCCTTCTTTCTCTCCAACAAAGGCATCATCATCACTATCTTCTTGGTTGGAGGAGGAATGTGAGGATCCAGCACCTTCTTCATCTTCCTCATCATCATGATCCTCAGTCATAGGATCAGTAGGAAAATGGGGATCAGCATAACCAGTAACACCCCTAGCAGCAGGAAGTTGAGCCTTTACATCTGGAAGAGAGAAAACCAGCAACTTAGTCTTGGCCATCTTCTTCTCAAGCTTAGTGACCTTAGACGTGTAGGACTTGGACATACCCTCAATCCGCTTATACATTTTATCCCATGTTTTCTCTTGGTTGTCCAACCTTTCAATCACAGCAACATATGTGTTGGTTCCCCCTATCTTTCTCTTCTTCTTCTCCGGCTTCTTCTTCTTGGCTGGTACTCCTAACTCCTTGAAGCTCAACATATCCCAGGAAACATTCAACCGTTTCTACCCCAATATTTTCTTTATAAACACTTGAATGGGAACTATTTCCCCATTGAGAGGAATCTTTTGCTTCTTGAGCATGAGGGTGATGATTGAACCATAGGCTACGATATGGTGAGAGGAGGAACAACAGTTCATGATATTATCAATGATTATGGCAGGGAGATTGATCATGATCTTTTTCATCATTGAGTAAATCAAGACCAACTCCATTATACGAATTGTTCCCCTGTCCTCAGCCCCGGGAATTAACACTTTATTATAGATGGAATGGAGGACCAGCATAATGGGTTCACGCAAATTAGCAGATTGGTAACTAGCCTTTTTGGAGTAGGGAACAACAAATAAAAAATTATAGATCTCCTCAGTTGTTACCCCGAACAATAATAGGTCAACCATCCCCAACATAATTATGAAATCCATCGCTTGGAACATTAAGCATAGAGGCCACTAAAGAATCAGACATGGAGATTTCACTTCCAAAAATAGTAGATCCCAAAGACATATCAGGAAATTGATTCAAATTCATATAAAATTATCAAAAAAGCATACACAAAAGCATTCTTAACCTTCTTAAACAAAGGCATCTAACCTTGAAATTCCAATAAATCACGAACCTCAGATAAACCAGGTATATCAAAATAACCATCTTCTATAGAACAACCAGATAACACACTTCTTTCCACAAGAGGAGTAGAACCAGTAGAAATAGGAGTTTCAACAAATTTACCTTTTGTAGCGCGAGGGGGTCTAACTGGTACCTTTTTCCTCTTAGTTCCCCTAGTAGAACCAGCATATTGATCCTTAGAAACTTCTTATGCTTCCTTCTTCATGGCATATTTGGTCACTCTCCTTCCTCAAGCCCTAGTAGAGGCAGATGGAGACCCTTCCTTGTGGCCAGTGACCACCAGATCTTCTTCCTCCTTTTGTTCCTTCTCAACAGGAACTTAAGTTGACAACTCTTCCAAAACCCATTCAACAGTACCAGTGATAAAATCCTTCTGATGTTTCCCCTTAGGAACATCTTCACCCTTCTTAGTGGAAATTAGATTATGGGAAATAGCAGAGGTGGCTGGGTTTTTGGTTGAGGTGGCGATTAAATATTTGGCGGTTAAGAGAGTGGGTGATACATGTACATCAAGGCGACTCAAAATATTACAATTAGATGATCTTTTCAATTACTGGATTTGGATCATCTTACAATTCAAGGTTGCAAAAGGCCAAGTTTGTCATTTATATTACATGGGAGTACGATTGAAGCCCAACATGAAGAAACAACATCACAAAGGCGTGTAATGTGGCGTGCAAAGAGTAGCTCAAAGTTTTGTTTTGGGCAATGATGTTTTATTTGCTTTTGCTATTATTTTTAGCTTGTAACAAAGCCAAGTGATTACTCCTAAAGTAACTCACTATTGTACCATGTGTTTTAGCTGAATAGGCGTGTGATCAGGAGCCAAATCAGCTCATCATTTGTTGTAGAGATCTTGGTTGTAACAGCTCATTAATGGAGCTTAATTAGGGCGTGAATTAAGAGAGATTTGTAACTCCGAAAGCTGTCTAAGTTTGGACGGTTATTAGGGTGAGCTTTTAAAGAGTTTTTACTTCCTTTTGCTGCTCCTATTCACTCTATATAAGGAGAGCTCATAAGCAATAGAAATCAGATTTTGAGTGATTATAAAAAACCTAGTGTTTTGAAGTTTAAGCTTTGAGTGTGTCTCAAGTGAAAACTTACCCTTATTATTTTGAGTGAGTTCTTGAGTATGAAGCTTAGGAGAGGTTGAGTGGGTCTTGCCTCGGCCCAAAACCCCAAAATATTGAGTGTGTTCTTGTGTTTTGGTACCATCCTTTGTTTCAAGTGGCTTTGTCTTGAATTGTGACTGTTCTATGTTCCTTAAGTTTAGATTCATCATCTAACACTTTGGAGGGTGTATTTAGATTCACATCATCTGGTATCAGAGCTTTGGCGTGGAGATCTTGAAGAAAAAATCGCATTTTGGTGGTTAAACAAAACGGCAAGAATACATCCAATTTTTCATCCGATTTAAAAAGGCAATTTCTTGGGCTTGAAGTCCAAATTAGGTGATTCTTTTTTTTTCTCTCGCATAAATTTTTGCCTAGAATACTCACGAAATTTTTAGGTTTTTGTTATTTTTTTTAGATATTAAACTGGGAACGTTTTTCGCAATCTGCGCCTTAAAGAAGCAAATCCAGTGCACCCAACTTCAAACGAAGATTTTTCCTTCATCCGGAATGCTTTAAGGAGTTCCTTCTTTTTAATCTACTTATTTTTTCTTGAAATTTCATAATATGTAATCCTTTGAGAGTCTCAAGGCCGTTTAGATATGAAATGGCTTTGCAAGTAACTAGAAAACCGAATTTTTTAAAAAATGATGAGAATACAATCCTTAGGGCACTGTTGTTAATCGGCCTACTTATCATGAGATAAAAGAAGCACTCGAGAATTTGTCAACATCTAGTTCTCGATGCTTCTCCTTAAACCAATATCACACAAGAAATTAAGGATGATTCTCGGTTTTGTAGAGCATCCTATGGAAGAGACTATTATTGTTGATCAAAGTCAAAAAAAACTAAAAAAGAAGAGATAAAGGAAGATTTGGTGGTTCCTTCTTTAATGGCCGATGTTGATCTTGAGTCAACCTATTACCTCTAGTGTTTGCAAGTTGCCAAGTAAGATTGTTGTGAGAGATTTTGATACTATTTTTGAACCCCCTCAGGAATGGTTAGTTCACACTTTTTGGGTTGACAAGAGTCTTGGTGATAACGATTATGATTGTCGAGTCGAGGCTCAAGATGATGTTCCGATACTTTCTTTTGACACCTTTTGGGGTTCTACGATGCAATGGACCTTGTTCAAAACGATTTTCGTTTCTATTGATAAGTTTGTACTTTTGAAATTCGTTCAAATTCGTGGTCGAATTTTTTTCAAAGAAAGAAAGAATGATACATGTGCGTCAAGGCGACTCAAAATATTACAACTAGATGATCTTTTCAAATACTGGATTTGGATCATCTTACAATTTATGGTTACAAAAGCCCAAGTTTGTCATTTATATTACATGGGAGTACGATTGAAGCCCAACATGAAGCAACAACATCTACAAAGGTGTGTAATGTGGCGTGCAAAAAGTAGCCCAAAGTTCTTTTTGGGCAATGATGTTTTATTTACGTTTGTTGTTATTTTTAGCTTGTAATAAAGCCAAGTGATTACTCCTAAAGTAACTCACTAATTGGCCATGTGTTTTAGCTGAATAGGCGTGTGATCGGGAGCCTAATCGGCTCATCATTTGTTGTAGAGATCTTGGTTGTAATGACTCATTAATGGAGCTTAATTAGGGCGTGAATTAAGGGAGATTTGTAACTCCGAAAGCTGTCCAAGTTTGGACCGTGATTAGGATGAGCGTTTAAAGAATGTTTGCTTCCTTTTGCTGCTCCTATTCACTCTATATAAGGAGAGCTCATAAGCAATAGAAATCAGATTTTGAGTGATTATAAAAAAACCTAGTGTTTTAAAGTTTAAGCTTTGAGTGTGTCTGAGGTGAAATCTTACCCTTATTATTTTAAGTGAGTTCTTGAGTAGTAAGCTTAGGAGAGGTTGAGTGGGTCTTGCCTCTGGCCTAAAACCCCAAAATATTGAGTGTGTTCTTGTGTTTTGGTACCATCCCTTGTTTCAAGTGGCTTTGTGTTGAATTGTGAGTGTTCTATGTTCCTTAAGTTTAGATTTATCATCAAATACTTTAGAGGGTGTATTTAGAATCACATCATCCTGTATCAGAGATTTGGCGTGGAGATCTTGAAGAAAAATCACATGTTGGTGGTAAAATAAAACGCCCAGAATACATCCAGTTTTTCATTTGATTTTAAATGACGATTTCTTGGCCTTCGGGAGTCCCGATTGGATGATTCTTTTTTTGATTCTCGCATAAATTCTTGTCTAGAATACTCACAACAATTTTCAGGTTTTGTGAATTTTTTAAGGATATTAAACTGGGCACGTTTTTCGCAACTGCGCCAGAAAGAAGCAAATCCAGTGCACCCAACTTCAAACAAATATTTTTCCTTCATCCGGAAAGCTTTTAAGGAATTCCTTTTTTTTAATCTACTTATTTTTTCCTGAAATTTATTAATATGTAGTCCTTTGAGAGTCTCAAGACCATTTACATATTCGTTTTGTTGTTTGAAGTTCTTGCGATTCATCATTGTAAATCGTAATAGGCTAGCAAAATAGCGAGAAACAAAACATGGCCGATGGGGATCTTGCTAGAATGTTTCAGGTTATCACTAAAATATTAGAGAATTTGGAGAAAAAATCAGTGGAAAACGACGTGGATAAAAAAAGACAAAACAAAAGATGGGATGCTATGGCCGAAATGGCTTTGCAATTAACTAGAAAACCGAATTTTTCGTAAAATGATGAGAATACAATCCTTAGGCAGTAGATAATCGGTCTACTTATCATGAAATAAAAGAAGCACCGAGAATTTGTCAATAACTAGTTCTCGATGCTTCTCCTTAAACCAATATGACACAAGAAATTAAGGATGATTTCGGTTTTGTAGAGCATCCCGTGGAAAAGAATATTGTTGTTGATTAAAGTCAAGAAAAAACTAAAAAGAAGAGATAAAGGAAGATTTGGTGGTTCCTTCTTTAATGGCCGATGTTGATGTTGAGTCAACCTATGACTCTAGTGTTTGCAAGATGCCAAATAAGGTTGTTGTGAGAGATTTTGATACTATTTTTAAACCCCCTCAGGAATTGTTAGTTCATACATTTTGGGTTGACGAGAGTCTTGGTGATAAAGATTATGATTGTCGAGTCGAGGCTCATGATGATGTTCCGATACTTTCTTTTTACACCTTTTGGGCTTCCACGACGCAATGGACCTTGTTCAAAACGATTTTCAATTCTATTGATAAGTTTGTACTTTTGAGATTCGGTCAAATTCGTGGTCGAATTTTTTTCAAAGAAAGAAAGAATGATACATGTGCGTCAAGGCGATTCAAAATATTACAACTAGATGATCTTTTCAAATATTGGATTTGGATCATCTTACAATTCATGGTTGCAAAAGCCCAAGTTTGTCATTTATATTACATGGTAGTACGATTGAAGCCCAACATGAAGCAACAACATCAACAAAGGCGTGTAATGTGGCGTGCAAAAAGTATCCCCAAGTTCTGTTTTGGGCAATGATGTTTTATTTGCTTTTGTTGTTATTTTTAGCTTGTAATAAAGCCAAGTGATTACTCCTAAAGTAACTCACTAATTGGCCATGTGTTTTAGCTTAATAGGCGTGTGATTAGGAGCCTAATCAGCTCATCATTTGTTGTAGAGATCTTGGTTGTAACGTACTCATTAATGGAGCTTAATTAGGGCGTGAATTAAGGGAGATTTGTAACTCCGAAAGCTGTCCAAGTTTGGACCGTAATTAGGGTGAGCGTTTAAAGAATGTTTGCTTCCTTTTGCTGCTCCTATTCACTCTATATAAGGAGAGCTCATAAGCAATAGAAATTAGATTTTGAGTGATTATAAAAAAACCTTGTGTTTTTAAGTTTAAGCTTTGAGTGTGTCTCAAGTGAAAACTTACCCTTATTATTTTGAGTGATTTCTTGAGTAGTAAGCTTTGGAGAGGTTGAGTGGGTCTTGCCTCCCTTGTTTCAAGTGGCTTTGTGTTGAATTGTGAGTGTTCTATGTTCCTTAAGTTTAGATTCATCATCTAATACTTTGGAGGGTGTATTTAGAATCACATCATCTGGTATCAGAGCTTTGGCGTGGTGATCTTCAAGAAAAATCGCATGTTGGTGGTAAAACAAAACGGCTAGAATACATCCAGTTTTTCATCTGATTTTAAATGACGATTTCCTGGCCATCAGGAGTCCAGATTGGGTGATTCTTTTTTGATTCTGCATAAATTCTTGTCTAGAATACTCACAAAAATTTTCAGGTTTTGTGAATTTTTTAAAGATATTAAACTGGGTACGATTTTCAAGAATCGCGCTGAATGAAGCAAATCCGGTGCACCCAACATCAAACAAAGATTTTTCCTTTATCCGAAAAGCTTGTAAGGAGTTCAATTTTTTTTAATCTACTTATTTTTTCCTGAAATTTCATAATATGTAGTCCTTTGAGAGTCTCAAGACCATTTACATATTCGTTATGTTGTTTGAAGTTACTGGCAGATTCATCATTGTAACTGTAATAGGCTAGCAAAATAGCGAGAAACAAAACATGGCCGATGGGGATCTTGCTAGAATGTTTCGAGTTATCACTAAAATATTAGAGAATTTGGAGAAAAAATCAAGTGTAAAAACGACGTGGATAAAAAAAGACAAAACAAAAGATGGGATGCTATGGCCGAAATGGCTTTGCAAGTAACTAGAAAACTGTATTTTTCAAAAAATGATGAGAATACAATCCTTAGGCAACCTGTAGATAATCGGTCTACTTATCATGAAATAAAAGAAGCACTGAGAATTTGTCAACAACTAGTTCTCGATGCTTCTCCTTAAATTAATATCACACAAGAAATTAAGGATGATTCTGGTTTTGTAGAGCATCCTATGGAAGAGAATATTGTTGTTGATCAAAGTCAAGAAAAAACTAAAAAAGAAGAGATAAAGGAAGATTTGGTGGTTCCTTCTTTAATGGCCGATGTTGATGCTGAGTCAACCTATGACCTCTAGTGTTTGCAAGTTGCCAAGTAAGATTGTTGTGAGAGATTTTGATACTATTTTTGAACCCCTCAGCAATGGTTAGTTCACACTTTTTGGGTTGACAAGAGTCTTGGTGATAACGATTATGATTGTCGAGTCGAGGCTCAAGATGATGTTCCGATACTTTCTTTTGACACCTTTTGGGGTTCTACGATGCAATGGACCTTGTTCAAAACGATTTTCGTTTCTATTGATAAGTTTGTACTTTTGAGATTCGTTCAAATTCGTGGTCGAATTTTTTTCAAAGAAAGAAAGAATGATACATGTGCGTCAAGGCGACTCAAAATATTACAACTAGATGATCTTTTCAAATACTGGATTTGGATCATCTTACAATTTATGGTTACAAAACCCAAGTTTGTCATTTATATTACATGGGAGCACGATTGAAGCCCAACATGAAGCAACAACATCTACAAAGGCGTGTAATGTGGCGTGCAAAAAGTAGCCCAAAGTTCTGTTTTGGGCAATGATGTTTTATTTGCGTTTGTTGTTATTTTTAGCTTGTAATAAAGCCAAGTGATTACTCCTAAAGTAACTCACTAATTGGCCATGTGTTTTAGCTGAATAGGCGTGTGATCAGGAGCCTAATCAGCTCATCATTTGTTGTTGAGATCTTGGTTGTAACAACTCATTAATGGAGCTTAATTAGGGCGTGAATTAAGGGAGATTTGTAACTCCGAAAGCTGTCCAAGTTTGGACCGTGATTAGGATGAGCGTTTAAAGAATGTTTGCTTCCTTTTGCTGCTCCTATTCACTCTATATAAGGAGAGCTCATAAGCAATAGAAATCAGATTTTGAGTGATTATAAAAAAACCTAGTGTTTTAAAGTTTAAGCTTTGAGTGTGTCTCAGGTGAAAACTTACCCTTATTATTTTAAGTGAGTTCTTGAGTAGTAAGCTTAGGAGAGGTTGAGTGGGTCTTGCCTCTGTCCTAAAACCCCAAAATATTGAGTGTGTTCTTGTGTTTTGGTACCATCCCTTGTTTCAAGTGGCTTTGTGTTGAATTGTGAGTGTTCTATGTTCCTTAAGTTTAGATTCATCATCAAATACTTTAGAGGGTGTATTTAGAATCACATCATCCTGTATCAGAGATTTGGCGTGGAGATCTTGAAGAAAAATCGCATGTTGGTGGTAAAATAAAACGGCCAGAATACATCCAGTTTTTCATTTGATTTTAAATGACGATTTCTTGGCCTTCAGGAGTCCAGATTGGATGATTCTTTTTTTGATTCTGCATAAATTCTTGTCTAGAATACTCACAACAATTTTCAGGTTTTGTGAATTTTTTTAGGATATTAAACTGGGCATGTTTTTAGCAACTGCGCGAGAAAGAAGCAAATCCAGTGCACCCAACTTCAAACAAATATTTTTCCTTCATCCGGAAAGCTTTTAAGGAATTCTTTTTTTTTAATCTACTTATTTTTTCCTGAAATTTCTTAATATGTAGTCCTTTGTGAGTCTCAAGACCATTTACATATTCGTTTTGTTGTTTGAAGTTACTGGCAGATTCATCATTGTAACTGTAATAGGCTAGCAAAATAGTGAGAAACAAAACATGGCTGATGGGGATCTTGCTAGAATGTTTCAGGTTATCACTAAAATATTAGAGAATTTGGAGAAAAAATCAGTGGAAAACGACGTGGATAAAAAAAGACAAAACAAAAGATGGGATGCTATGGCCGAAATGGCTTTGCAATTAACTAGAAAACTGAATTTTTCAGAAAATGATGAGAATACAATCCTTAGGCAGCCTGTAGATAATTGGTCTACTTATCATGAAATAAAAGAAGCACTGAGAATTTGTCAACAACTAGTTCTCGATGCTTCTCCTTAAACCAATATCACACAAGAAATTAAGGATGATTCTGGTTTTGTAGAGCATCCTATGGAAGAGAATATTGTTGTTGATTAAAGTCAAGAAAAAACTAAAAAAGAAGAGATAAAGGAAGATTTGGTGGTTCCTTCTTTAATGGCCGATGTTGATGTTGAGTCAACCTATGACTCTAGTGTTTGCAAGATGCCAAATAAGGTTGTTGTGAGAGATTTTAATACTATTTTTAAACCCCCTCAGGAATTGTTAGTTCATACATTTTGGGTTGACGAGAGTCTTGGTGATAAAGATTATGATTGTCGAGTCGAGGCTCATGATGATGTTCCGATACTTTCTTTTTACACCTTTTGGGCTTCCACGACGCAATGGACCTTGTTCAAAACGATTTTCATTTCTATTGATAAGTTTGTACTTTTGAGATTCGGTCAAATTCGTGGTCGAATTTTTTTCAAAGAAAAAAAGAATGATACATGTGCGTCAAGGCGACTCAAAATATTACAACTAGATGATCTTTTCAAATACTGGATTTGGATCATCTTACAATTCATGGTTGCAAAAGCCCAAGTTTGTCATTTATATTACATGGTAGTACGATTGAAGCCCAACATGAAGCAACAACATCAACAAAGGCGTGTAATGTGGCGTGCAAAAAGTATCCCCAAGTTCTCGTTTTGGGCAATGATGTTTTATTTGCTTTTGTTGTTATTTTTAGCTTGTAATAAAGCCAAGTGATTACTCCTAAAGTAACTCACTAATTGGCCATGTATTTTAGCTTAATAGGCGTGTGATCAGGAGCCTAATCAGCTCATCATTTGTTGTAGAGATCTTGGTTGTAACAACTCATTAATGGAGCTTAATTAGGGCGTGAATTAAGGGTGATTTGTAACTCCTAAAGCTGTCCAAGTTTGGACCGTAATTAGGGTGAGCGTTTAAAGAATGTTTGCTTCCTTTTGCTGCTCCAATTCACTCTATATAAGGAGAGCTCATAAGCAATAGAAATTAGATTTTGAGTGATTATAAAATAACCTTGTGTTTTTAAGTTTAAGCTTTGAGTGTGTCTCAAGTGAAAACTTACTCTTATTATTTTGAGTGATTTCTTGAGTAGTAAGCTTAGGAGAGGTTGAGTGGCTCTTGCCTCCCTTGTTTCAAGTGGCTTTGTGTTGAATTGTGAGTGTTCTATGTTCCTTAAGTTTAGATTCATCATCTAATACTTTGGAGGGTGTATTTAGAATCACATCATCTGGTATCAGAGCTTTGGCGTGGAGATCTTCAAGAAAAATCGCATGTTGATGGTAAAACAAAACGGCTAGAATAAATCCAAGTTTTCATCCGATTTTAAATGACGATTTCTTGGTCTTCGAGGAGTCCAGATTGGGTGATTCTTCTTTTGATTCTCGCATAAATTCTTGTCTAGAATATTCACAAAAATTTTCAGGTTTTGCAAATTTTTTAAAGATATTAAACTGGGTACGATTTTTCGCAATCGCGCTGAATGAAGCAAATCCAGTGCACCCAACATCAAACAAAGATTTTTCCTTTATCCGGAAAGCTTGTAAGGAGTTCAATTTTTTTTAATCTACTTATTTTTTCCTGAAATTTCATAATATGTAGTCCTTTGAGAGTCTCAATACCATTTACATATTCGTTATGTTGTTTGAAGTTCTCGGCGATTCATCATTGTAATCGTAATAGGCTAGCAAAATAGCGAGAAACAAAACATGGTGATGGGGATCTTGCTAGAATGTTTCAAAGTTATCACTAAAATATTAGAGAATTTGGAGAAAAAATCAGTGTAAAACGACGTGGATAAAAAAAAGACAAAACAAAAGATGGGATGCTATGGCCGAAATGGCTTTGCAAGTAACTAGAAAACCGTATTTTTCAAAAAATGATGAGAATACAATCCTTAGGCAACTCTGTAGATAATCGGTCTACTTATCATGAAATAAAAGAAGCACCGAGAATTTGTCAACAACTAGTTCTCGATGCTTCTCCTTAAATTAATATCACACAAGAAATTAAGGATGATTCTCGGTTTTGTAGAGCATCCTATGGAAGAGAATATTGTTGTTGATCAAAGTCAAGAAAAAACTAAAAAAGAAGAGATAAAGGAAGATTTGGTGGTTCCTCTTTAATGGCCGATGTTGATGTTGAGTCAACCTATGACCTCTAGTGTTTGCAAGTTGCCAAGTAAGATTGTTGTGAGAGATTTTGATACTATTTTTGAACCCCCTCGGGAATGGTTAGTTCACACTTTTTGGGTTGACAAGAGTCTTGGTGATAACGATTATGATTGTCGAGTCGAGGCTCAAGATGATGTTCCGATACTTTCTTTTGACACCTTTTGGGGTTCTACGATGCAATGGACCTTGTTCAAAACGATTTTCGTTTCTATTGATAAGTTTGTACTTTTGAGATTCGTTCAAATTCGTGGTCGAATTTTTTTCAAAGAAAGAAAGAATGATACATGTGCGTCAAGGCGACTCAAAATATTACAACTAGATGATCTTTTCAAATATTGGATTTGGATCATCTTACAATTTATGGTTACAAAAGCCCAAGTTTGTCATTTATATTACATGGGAGCACGATTGAAGCCCAACATGAAGCAACAACATCTACAAAGGCGTGTAATGTGGCGTGCAAAAAGTAGCCCAAAGTTCTTTTTGGGCAATGATGTTTTATTTGCGTTTGTTGTTATTTTTAGCTTGTAATAAAGCCAAGTGATTACTCCTAAAGTAACTCACTAATTGGCCATGTGTTTTAGGCTGAATAGGCGTGTGATCGGGGAGCCTAATCGGCTCATCATTTGTTGTTGAGATCTTGGTTGTAACAACTCATTAATGGAGCTTAATTAGGGCGTGAATTAAGGGAGATTTGTAACTCCGAAAGTTGTCCAAGTTTGGACCGTGATTAGGATGAGCGTTTAAAGAATGTTTGCTTCCTTTTTGCTGCTCCTATTCACTCTATATAAGGAGAGCTCATAAGCAATAGAAATCAGATTTTGAGTGATTATAAAAAAACCAAGTGTTTTAAAGTTTAAGCTTTGAGTGTGTCTCGGTGAAAACTTACCCTTATTATTTTAAGTGAGTTCTTGAGTAGTAAGCTTAGGAGAGGTTGAGTGGGTCTTGCCTCCGTCCTAAAACCCCAAAATATTGAGTGTGTTCTTGTGTTTTGGTACCATCCCTTGTTTCAAGTGGCTTTGTGTTGAATTGTGAGTGTTCTATGTTCCTTAAGTTTAGATTCATCATCAAATACTTTAGAGGGTGTATTTAGAATCACATCATCTGTATCGGAGATTTGGCGTGGAGATCTTGAAGAATACATCCAGGTTTTTCATTTGATTTTAAATGACGATTTCTTGGCCTTCGGGAGTCAGTTGGATGATTCTTTTTTTGATTTCGCATAAATTCTTGTCTAGAATACTCACAACAATTTTCGGGTTTTGTGAATTTTTTTTAGGATATTAAACTGGGCACGTTTTTTCGAACTGCGCCGGAAAGAAGCAAATCCGGTGCACCCAACTTCAAACAAATATTTTTCCTTCATCGGAAAGCTTTTAAGGAATTCCTTTTTTTTAATCTACTTATTTTTTCCTGAAATTTCTTAATATGTAGTCCTTTGTGAGTCTCAAGACCATTTACATATTCGTTTTGTTGTTTGAAGTTCTTG
The DNA here is from genome assembly GCA_947648045.1 of Beta corolliflora. Classification (NCBI taxonomy): domain Eukaryota; kingdom Viridiplantae; phylum Streptophyta; class Magnoliopsida; order Caryophyllales; family Amaranthaceae; genus Beta; species Beta corolliflora. The sequence goes on from CANSZD010003502.1 coordinate 503,734, forward strand.
CGCATTCATCATTGTAACTATAATAGGCTAGCAAAATAGTGAGAAACAAAACATGGCTGATGGGGATCTTGCTAGAATGTTTCAAGTTATCACTAAAATATTAGAGAATTTGGAGAAAAAATCAGTGGAAAACGACGTGGATAAAAAAAGACAAAACAAAAGATGGGATGCTATGGCCGAAATGGCTTTGCAATTAACTAGAAAACCGAATTTTTCGGAAAATGATGAGAATACAATCCTTAGGCAAATTGTAGATAATCGGTCTACTTATCATGAAATAAAAGAAGCACTGAGAATTTGTCAACAACTAGTTCTCGATGCTTCTCCTTAAACCAATATGACACAAGAAATTAAGGATGATTCTGGTTTTGTAGAGCATCCTATGGAAGAGAATATTGTTGTTCATTAAAGTCAAGAAAAAACTAAAAAGAAGAGATAAAGGAAGATTTGGTGGTTCCTTCTTTAATGGCCGATGTTGATGTTGAGTCAACCTATGACTCTAGTGTTTGCAAGATGCCAAATAAGGTTGTTGTGAGAGATTTTAATACTATTTTTAAACCCCTCGGGAATTGTTAGTTCATACATTTTTGGGTTGACTAGAGTCTTGGTGATAAAGATTATGATTGTCGAGTCGAGGCTCATGATGATGTTCCGATACTTTCTTTTTACACCTTTTGGGCTTCCACGACGCAATGGACCTTGTTCAAAACGATTTTCATTTCTATTGATAAGTTTGTACTTTTGAGATTCGATCAAATTCGTGGTCGAATTTTTTTCAAAGAAAAAAGAATGATACATGTGCGTCAAGGCGACTCAAAATATTACAACTAGATGATCTTTTCAAATACTGGATTTGGATCATCTTACAATTCATGGTTGCAAAAGCCCAAGTTTGTCATTTATATTACATGGTAGTACGATTGAAGCCCAACATGAAGCAACAACATCAACAAAGGCGTGTAATGTGGCGTGCAAAAAGTATCCCCAAGTTCTCTTTTGGGCAATGATGTTTTATTTGCTTTTTGTTGTTATTTTTAGCTTGTAATAAAGCCAAGTGATTACTCCTAAAGTAACTCACTAATTGGCCATGTATTTTAGCTTAATAGGCGTGTGATCGGGAGCCTAATCGGCTCATCATTTGTTGTAGAGATCTTGGTTGTAACGGCTCATTAATGGAGCTTAATTAGGGCGTGAATTAAGGGAGATTTGTAACTCCGAAAGCTGTCCAAGTTTGGACCGTAATTAGGGTGAGCGTTTAAAGAATGTTTGCTTCCTTTTCTTTGCTCCAATTCACTCTATATAAGGAGAGCTCATAAGCAATAGAAATTAGATTTTGAGTGATTATAAAATAACCTTGTGTTTTTAAGTTTAAGCTTTGAGTGTGTCTCAAGTGAAAACTTACTCTTATTATTTTGAGTGATTTCTTGAGTAGTAAGCTTAGGAGAGGTTGAGTGGCTCTTGCCTCCCTTGTTTCAAGTGGCTTTGTGTTGAATTGTGAGTGTTCTATGTTCCTTAAGTTTAGATTCATCATCTAATACTTTGGAGGGTGTATTTAGAATCACATCATCCGGTATCGTAGCTTTGGCGTGGAGATCTTCAAGAAAAATCGCATGTTGATGGTAAAACAAAACGGCTAGAATAAATCCCAGTTTTTCATCCGATTTTAAATGACGATTTCTTGGTCTTCGAGAGTCCAGATTGGGTGATTCTTTTTTGATTCTGCATAAATTCTTGTCTAGAATACTCACAAAAATTTTCAGGTTTTGTGAATTTTTTAAAGATATTAAACTGGGCACGTTTTTCGCAACTGCGCCAGAAAGAAGCAAATCCAGTGCACCCAACATCAAACAAAGATTTTTCCTTTATCCGGAAAGCTTGTAAGGAGTTCAGTTTTTTTAATCTACTTATTTTTTCCTGAAATTTCATAATATGTAGTCCTTTGAGAGTCTCAATACCATTTACATATTCGTTATGTTGTTTTGAAGTTCCTTGCGATTCATCATTGTAATCGTAATAAGCTAGCAAAATAGCGAGAAACAAAACATGGCTGATGGGGATCTTGCTAGAATGTTTCAGGTTATCACTAAAATATTAGAGAATTTGGAGAAAAAATAAGTGGAAAACGACGTGGATAAAAAAAGACAAAACAAAAGATGGGATGCTATGGCCGAAATGGCTTTGCAAGTAACTAGAAAACTGTATTTTTCAAAAAATGATGAGAATACAATCCTTAGGCAACCTGTAGATAATCGGTCTACTTATCATGAAATAAAAGAAGCACTGAGAATTTGTCAACAACTAGTTCTCGATGCTTCTCCTTAAACCAATATCACACAAGAAATTAAGGATGATTCTGGTTTTGTAGAGCATCCTATGGAAGAGAATATCGTTGTTGATCAAAGTCAAGAAAAAACTAAAAAAGAAGAGATAAAGGAAGATTTGGTGGTTCCTTCTTTAATGGCCGATGTTGATGTTGAGTCAACCTATGACTCTAGTGTTTGCAAGTTGCCAAGTAAGATTGTTGTGAGAGATTTTGATACTATTTTTAAACCCCCTTAGGAATGGTTAGTTCATACATTTTGGGTTGACTAGAGTCTTGGTGATAACGATTATGATTGTCGAGTCGAGGCTCAAGATGATGTTCTGATACTTTCTTTTGACACCTTTTGGTGTTCCACGACGCAATGGACCTTGTTCAAAACGATTTTCATTTCTCTTGATAAGTTTGTACTTTTGAGATTCGATCAAATTCGTGGTCGAATTTTTTTCACAGAAAGAAAGAATGATACATGTGCGTTAAGGCGACTCAAAATATTACATTTAGATGATCTTTTCAAATAATGGATTTGGATCATCTTACAATTCATGGTTGCAAAAGCCCAAGTTTGTCATTTATATTACATGGGAGTACGATTGAAGCCCAACATGAAGCAACAACATCAACAAAGGCGTGTAATGTGGCGTGCAAAAAGTATCCCCAAGTTCGTTTTTGGGCAATGATGTTTTATTTGCTTTTGTTGTTATTTTTAGCTTGTAATAAAGCCAAGTGATTACTCCTAAAGTAACTCACTAATTGGCCATGTGTTTTAGCTTAATAGGCGTGTGATCGGGGAGCCTAATCAGCTCATCATTTGTTGTAGAGATCTTGGTTGTGACGACTCATTAATGGAGCTTAATTAGGGGCGTGAATTACGGGAGATTTGTAACTCCGAAAGCTGTCCAAGTTTGGACCGTAATTAGGGTGAGCGTTTAAAGAATGTTTGCTTCCTTTTGCTGCTCCTATTCACTCTATATAAGGAGAGCTCATAAGCAATATAAATTAGATTTTGAGTGATTATAAAAAAAACCTTGTGTTTTTAAGTTTAAGCTTTGAGTGTGCCTCAAGTGAAAACTTACCCTTATTATTTTGAGTGATTTCTTGAGTAGTAAGCTTAGGAGAGGTTGAGTGGGTCTTGCCTCCCTTGTTTCAAGTAGGCTTTGTGTTGAATTGTGAGTGTTCTATGTTCCTTAAGTTTAGATTCATCATCTAATACTTTGGAGGGTGTATTTAGAATCACATCATCTGGTATCGAGCTTTGGCGTGAGATCTTCAAGAAAAATCGCATGTTGGTGGTAAAACAAAACGGGTAGAATAAATCCAAGTTTTCATCCGATTTTAAATGACGATTTCTTGGTCTTCGGGGAGTCCAGATTGGGTGATTCTTTTTTGATTCTCGCATAAATTCTTGTCTAGAATACTCACAAAAATTTTCAGGTTTTTGCGAATTTTTTAAAGATATTAAACCAAGGCACGTTTTCGCAATCGCGCGCTAAAGAAGCAAATCCAGTGACACCCAACATCAAACAAAGATTTTTCCTTTATCAGGAAAGCTTGTAAGGAGTTCATTTTTTTAATCTACTTATTTTTTCTTGAAATTTCATAATATGTAGTCCTTTGAGAGTCTCAATACCATTTACATATTCCTTATGTTGTTTGAAATTCTTGCGCGATTCATCATTAGAATCGTAATAGGCTAGCAAAATAGTGAGAAACAAAACATGGCCGATGGGGATCTTGCTTGAATGTTTCAGTTATCACTAAAATATTAGAGAATTTGGAGAAAAAAAATGGTGGAAAACGACGTGGATAAAAAAAGACAAAACAAAAGATGGGATGCTATGGCCGAAATGGCTTTGCAAGAAACTAGAAAACTGTATTTTTCAAAAAATGATGAGAATACAATCCTTAGGCAACTTCGTAGATATTCGGTCTACTTATCATGAAATAAAAGAAGCATCGAGAATTTGTCAACAACTAGTTCTCGATGCTTCTCCTTAAACCAATATCACACAAGAAATTAAGGATGATTCTGGTTTTTGTAGAGCATCCTATGGAAGAGAATATTGTTGTTGATCAAAGTCAAGAAAAAAACTAAAAAGAAGAGATAAAGGAAGATTTGGTGGTTCCTTCTTTAATGGCCGATGTTGATGCCGAGTCAACCTATGACCTCTAGTGTTTGCAAGTTGCCAAGTAAGATTGTTGTGAGAGATTTTGATACTATTTTTGAACCCCCTCACGAATGGTTAGTTCACACTTTTTGGGTTGACAAGAGTCTTGGTGATAACGATTATGATTGTCGAGTCGAGGCTCAAGATCATGTTCCGATACTTTCTTTTGACACCTTTTGGGGTTCCACGACGCAATGGACCTTGTTCAAAACGATTTTCATTTCTTTTTTGATAAGTTTGTACTTTTGAGATTCGGCCAAATTCATGGTCGATTTTTTTTCAAAGAAAGAAAGAATGATACATGTGCGTCAAGGCGACTCAAAATATTACATTTAGATGATCTTTTCATATAGTGGATTTGGATCATCTTACAATTCATGGTTGCAAAAAGCCTAAGTTTGTCATTTATATTACATGGGAGTACGATTGAAGCCCAACATGAAGCAACAACATCAACAAAGGCGTGTAATGTGGTGGTGCAAAAAGTATTGCCCCAAAGTTCCTTTTGGGCAATGATATTTTATTTTTTTTGTTGTTATTTTTAGCTTTAGTAATAAAGCCAAGTGATTAGTCCTAAAGTAACTCACTATTTAGCCATATGTTTTAGATGAATAGGCGTGTGATCGTGGAGCCTAATCGGCTCATCATTTGTTCAGAGATCTTGGTTGTAACATCTCATTAATGGAGCTTAATTAGGGCGTGAATTAGGGAGATTTGTAACTCCGAAAGCTGTCCAAGTTTGGACGGTTATTAGGGTGAGCGTTTAAAGAGTTTTTTTGCTTCCTTTTGCTGCTCCTATTCACTCATAAGGAGAGCTCATAAGCAATAGAAATCGGATGTTGAGTGATTATAAAAAAAACCTTGTGGTTTCAAGTTTAAGCTTTGAGTGTGTCTCAAGTGAAAACTTACCCTTATTATTTTGAGTGATTTCTTGAGTAGTAATCTTAGGAGAGGTTGAGTGGGGTCGTGCCTCGGCCTAAAACCCCAAAATATTGAGTGTGTTCTTGTGTTTTGGTAACATCCCTTGTTTCATGTGGCTTTGTGTTGAATTGTTATTTTATATGTTCCTTATGTTTAGATTCATCATCTAATACTTTGGAGGGTGTATTTAGATTCACATCATCTGGTATCGAGCCTTGGCGTGAGATCTTGAAGAAAAATAGCATTTTGGTGGTAAAACAAAACGACTGTAATACATCATGTTTTTCATCCGATTTTAAATGACGATTTCTTGGCCTTCGAAGTCCGGATTGGGTGATTCTTTTTGATTCTCGTGAAATTTTTTGTCTAGAATACTCACAGTAAATTTCCAGGTTTTTGTGAATTTTTTTAAGATATTAAACTGGGCACGTTTTTCGAATCGCATGCTTAAAGAAGCAAATCCAAGGCACCGAACTTCAAACGAAGATTTTTCCTTCATCCGGAAAGCTTTTAAGGAGTTCCTTTTTAAATCTACTTTTTCTTTCCTAAATATTTCATAATATGTAGTGCTTTGAGACTCAAGACCGTTTACATGTTCGTTATGTTGTTTGAAATTACTCGCGCATTCATCATTCTAACTCGTAATAGGCTAGCAAAATAATGAGAAACAAAAGATGGCCGATGGGGATCTTGCTAGAATATTTTAGGTTATCACTAATATATTAGAGAATTTTGAGAAAAAATCAGTGGAAAATGACGTGGATAACAAAAGACAAAACAAAAGATGGGATGTTATGGCCGAAATGGCTTTGCAAGTAACTAGAAAACTGAATTTTTTCAAAAATGATGAGAATACAACTTAGGCGGCACTGTAGATAATCGGCCTACTTTTCATGAAATAAAAGAAGCACTGAGAATTTGTCAACAACTAGTTCTCGATGCCTCTTTTTAAACCAATATCACACAAGAAATTAAGGATGATTCTGGTTTTGTAGAGCATCCTATGGAAGAGAATATCATGTTGATCAAAGTCAAGAAAAAACTAAAAAGAAGAGATAACGGAAGATTTGGTGGTTCCTTCTTTAATGGCCGATGTTGATGCTGAGTCAACCTATGACTCTAGTATTTGCAAGTTGCCAAATAAGGTTGTTGTGCGAGATTTTGATACTATTTTTGAACCCCCTCGGGAATGGTTAGTTCACACTTTTTTGGGTCGACAAGAGTCTTGGTGATAACGATTATGATTGTCTAGTCGAGGCTCAAGATGATGTTCCGATACTTTCTTTTTGACACCTTTTGGGAATCCACGACGCATTGGACCTTGTTCAAAACAATTTTCATTTCTATTGATAAGTTTGTACTTTTGAGATTCGGCCAAATTCGTGGTCGAATTTTTTTCAAAGAAAGAAAGAATGATACATGTGCTCAAGGCGACTCAAAATATTACATTTAGATGATCTTTTCAAATACTAGATTTGGATCATCTTACAATTCATGGTTGCAAAAGCCCAAGTTTGTCATTTATATGACATGGGAGTTCGATTGAAGCCCAACATGAAGCAACAACATCAACAATGGCGTGTAATGTGGCGTGCAAAAAGTAGCCCAAAGTTCCATTTTTGGGCAATGTATGTTTTATTTGCTTTTGTTGTTATTTTTAGCTTGTAATAAAGCCAAGTGATTACTCCTAAAGTAACTTACTATTTAGCCATATGTTTTAGCTGAATAGGCGTGTTATCGGAGCCTATCGGCTCATCGTTTGTCAGAGAGATCTTGGTTGTAACCGCTCATTACTCGAGCTTAATTGGGGGCGTGAATTAGGGGGAGATTTGTAACTCCGAAAGTCATTCAAGTTTGGACGGTTATTAGGGTGAGCGTTTAAAGAGTTTTTGCTTCCTTTTGCTGCTCCTATTCACTCTATATAAGGAGAGAGCTCATAAAAATAAGAAATCGATGTCAGTGATTATTAAAGAAACCTTGTGTTTTTAAGTTTAAGCTTTAGTGTGTCTCAGTGAAAACTTACCCTTATTATTTTGAGTGATTTCTTAAGTAGTAAGCTTAGGAGAGGTTGAGTTGGCCTCTTGCCTCTGGCCTAAAACCCCAAAATATTGAGTGTGTTCTTGTGTTTTGGTACCATCCCTTGTTTCAAGTGGCTTTGTGTTGAATTGTGAGTGTTCTATGTTCCTTAAGTTTAGATTCATCATCTAATACTTTGGAGGGTGTATTTAGATTCACATCATCCGGTACATCGTAGCTTTGGCGTGGAGATCTTGAAGAAAAATCGCATTTTGGTGGTAAAACAAAACGGCTTAAGACATCTAGTTTTTCATCTTATTTTAAATGACGATTTTTGGCCTTCGTTTCCAGACAAGGATTCTTTTTTGATTCTCGCATAAATTTTATTCTAGAATACTGGCACAAAATTCCAGGTTTTTGTGAATTTTTTTTAAGATATTAAACTAGGCACATTTTTCGCAACCGCTGTAAAGAAGCAAATGCCAGTGCACCCAACTTCAAACGAAGATTTTTCCTTCATCCGTAAAGCTTTTAAGGAGTTCCTTTTTAATCTACTTTTTCCCGAAATTTCATAATATGTAGTGCTTTGAGAGTCTCAAGACCGTTTACATATTCGTTATGTTGTTTGAAATTACCGCGCATTCATCATTGTAACTGTAATAGGATAGCAAAATAAATGAGAAACAAAAGATGGTCGATGGTGATCTTTCTAGAATGTTTCGGGTTATCACTAAAATATTAGAGAATTTCGAGAAAAAATCAGTGGAAAATGACGTGGATAAAAAGACAAAACAAAAGATGGGATGTTATGGCCGAAATAGCTTTCAAGTAACTAGAAAACTCGAATTTTTCAAAAATGATGAGAATACAATCCTTAGGCATCCTTGTAGATAATCGGTCTACTTTTCATGAAATAAAAGAATCACCGAGAATTTGTCAACAACTAGTTCTCGATGCTTCTCCTTAAACCAATATCACACAAGAAATTAAGGATGATTCTGGTTTTGTTGAGCATCCTATGGAAGAGAATATTATTGTTGATCAATGTCAAGAAAAAAAACTAAAAGAAGAGATAAAGGAAGATTTGGTGGTTCCTTCTTTAATGGCCGATGTTGATGCCGAGTCAAGCTATGACTCTACTGTTTGCAAGTTGCCAAATAAGGTGTTGTGAGAGATTTTGATACTATTTTTGAACCCCCTCGGGAATGGTTAGTTCACACTTTTGGTGAGGGTCTTGGTGATAACGATTATGTTTGTCGGTCGAGGCTCAAGATGATGTTCCGATACTTTCTTTTCGACACCTTTTTGGGATTCCACGACGCAATGGACCTTGTTCAAAACCATTTTCATTTCTATTGATAAGTTTGTACTTTGAGATCTCTGACAAATTCATGGTCGAATTTTTTTCAAAGAAAGAAAAAGAATGATACATGCGCCAAGGCGACTCAAAATATTTACATTTAGATGATCTTTTCAAATACTAGATTTGGATCATCTTACAATTCATGGTTGCAAAAGCCCAAGTTTGTCATTTATATTACACGGGAGTACGATTTAAAGCCCAACATGAAGCAACAACATCAACAAAGGCGTGTAATGCGGCGCTGAAAATGTAACCCTCCAATGTTCTTCGTTTGGGCAATGATGTTTTATTTGCTTTCGTTGTTATTTTTAGCTTGTAATAAAGCCAAGTGATTACTCCTAAAGTAACTCACTATTAAGCCATATGTTTTAGCCGAATCTAGGCAGTGATCGGGGGCCTAATCACTCATCATTTGTCAGAGATCTGCGTTGTGTCACCACAATCGAGCTTAATTGTGGCGAGAATTAGGGAGATTTGTAATTTCGAAAGTCGGCCCAAGTTTGGACTTAATAGGGTGAGCGTTTAAAGAGTTTTTGCTTCCTTTTGTCGCTTCCTATTCACTCTTTATATGAGAGCTCATAAGAATTAGAAATCGATGTTGAGTGATTATAAAAAAAACCTTGAGTTTTTAAGTTTAAGCTTTGGAGTGTGTCTCAAGTGAAAACTTACCCTTATTATTTTGAGTGATTTCTTGAGTAGAGTTTAGGGAGAGGCCGAGTGGACCTTCGCCACTGGCCTAAAACCCCAAAAAAAATATTCAGCGTACTTGTGGTTTCGTACCATCCCTTGTTTCAAGTGGCTTCAGGTCAATTGTGAGTGTTCTATGTTCCTTAAGTTTAGATTCATCATCTAATACTTTGAGGGTGTATTTAGATTCACATCATCCGGCATCGTAGCTTCGCGTGGAGATCTTGAAGAAAATCGCATTTTGGTGGTAAAATAAAACGTCGAATACATCTAGTTTTTCATCTTATTTTAAATTACGATTTCGTGCCTTCTAAGTCCGCATTGGGTGATTCTTTTTCGATTCTCGCATAAATTTTTGTGTGAATTTTTTTAAGATATTAAATCGGGTACATTTTTTCGAATCGCGCTGTTAAAGAAGCAAATCCAAGGCACCCAACTTACAAACGAAGATTTTTCCCTTCATCCGAAAGCTTTTAAGGAGTTCCTTTTTTTAATCTACTTTTTTTCTTGAAATTTCATAATATGTAGTGCTTGAGAGTCTCAAGACCGTTTACATATTTGTTATATTGTTTGAAATTAATGCGTATTCATCAGTAATCGTAATAGGCTAGCAAAATAAGAGAGAAACAAAAGATGGTCTACGGTGATCTGCTAGAATGTTTCAAAGTTATCACTAAAATATTAGAGAATTTCGAAAAAAATCAAGTGGAAAATGACGTGGATAAAAAAAAGACAAAACAAAAGATGGGATGTTATGGGCCGAAAATGGCTTTGCAAGTAAACTAGAAAACTCAATTTTTCAAAATGATGAGAATACAATCCTTGTAAAGATAATCGGTCTACTTTTCATGAAATAAAAGAAGCACCGAGAATTTGTCAACAACTAGTTCTCGATGCTTCTCCTTAAACCAATATCACACAAGAAATCAAGGATGATTCTGGTTTTGTAGAGCATCCTGGAAGAGAATATCGTTGTTGATCAAAGTCAAGAAAACTAAAAAGCAGAGATAAAGGAAGATTTGGTGGTTCCTTCTTTAATGGCCGATAAGCCGATGCCGGAAGTCAACCTATGACTTCTCGTGTTTGCAAGTTGCCAAATAGGTTGGTCAGTGAGAGATTTTGATACTATTTTTTGAACCCCCTCAGAATGGTTAGTTCACACTTTCGGGTCGACAAGAGTCTCGGGTGGATAACGATTATGTTCGTTTGGGTTTAGTCAAGGCTCAAGATGATGTTCCGATACTCTCTTTTGACACCTTTGGGATTCTACGACGCACCCGACCTCGGTCTCAAAACATTTTTCATTTCTATTGATAAGTTTGTACTTTTGAGATCTGGCCAAATCCGTGGTCGAATTTTTTCAAAGAAAGAAAGAATGATACATGTGCGTCAAGGCTTGACTCAAAAATAGTTTACATTTAGATGATCTTTTCAAATACTAGATTTTGGATCATCTTACAATTCATGACGTCAGTAAAGCCCAAGTTTGTCATTTATATTACATGGGAGTACTGACTGAAGCCCAACATGAAGCAACAACATCAACAAAGGCGTGTAATATGGAAACTGGAAAAAGTAGCCCAAAGTCTGCTTTGGGCAATGATGTTTTATTTGCTTTTGTTGTTATTTTTAGCTTGTATTAAAGCCAAGTGGTTACTCCTAAAGTAACTCACTATTAAGCCATATGTTTTAGTGGCCGAATAGGCGCGTGATCGGAGCCTAATCAATTCTCATCATTTGTACAGGATCTGCTGCATCAAACTCTCACACCGAGCTTAATTGTAGCGTGAATTGGGGAGCATTTGTAACTCCCAAAGTCGGGCCCAAGTTTGGACTGGGTATTAGGGTGGGAGCGCTTAAAGAGTTTTTGCTTCCTTTTGCTGCTCCTATTCACTCTATATAAGGAGAGCTCATATGAATTAGAAATCGATGCCGAGGATTATAAAAACCTCGTGTTTTTAAGTTTAAGCTTTGAGTGTGTCTCAAGTGAAAACTTACCCTTATTATTTTGAGGATTTCTGAGTAGTAAGCTTAGAGAGGTTGAGTGGGCCTTGCCACTCGCTCTAAAACCCCAAAATATTGAGTGTGTTCTTTGTTTGGTACCATCCCTTGTTTCCAAGTGGCTTCGTGTTAATCATGAGTGTTCTATGCTCCTTAAGTTTTAGATTCATCATCTAATACTTTGGAGGGTATATTTAGATTCACAAAACTGCACCGTGAAGCCATGCAGATCTCTGAAGAAAATCGCATTTTGGTGGTGTGAAAACAAAACGCCGTAATACATATAGTTTTTCATCTTATTTTAAATGACGATTTCTCGGCCTTCGAAGTCCAGATTTGGGTGATTCCTTTTTGATTCGCATAAATTGCCTAGAATACTCACAAAAATTCTAGGTTTTTGTAAATTTTTTAAGATATTAAACCTGGGCACATTTTTCTTAACCGCGCTTAAAAGAAGCAAATCCAAATTGCACCCAACTTCAAACGAAGATTTTTTCCTTCATACTGAAAGCTTTTGGACAGCTCTTTAATCTACTTTTTTTCCTGAAATTTCATAATATGTAGTGCTTTTATAGTCTCAAGACCAAGCTTACATATTCGGCAGAGCTTGCTTGAAAACATCAGATTCATCATTGTAACCGTAATAAAATAAAAAAATAGTGAGAAACAAAGATGGTCAGAAGCAGGATCTTGTTGCTAGAATGTTTCAGGTTATCACTAAAATATTAGAGAATTTCGAGAAAAATCGAAAATGAGATGATAAAAAAAGACAAAACAAAAAGATGGGATGTTAGTGGCCGAAAATGGCTTTGCACGTAACTAGAAAACTAATTTTTCAAAAATGATGAGAATAAAATCCTTGTTACTCTCAGTAGATAATTTGGCTTCTACTTTTCATTTAAATAAAAGAAGACTGAGAATTTATCAATAACTAGTTTCGATGCTTCTCCTTAAACCAATATCAAGAAATTAAGGATGATTCTCGTTTTGTAGAGCATCCCATGGAAGAGAATATTGTTGTTGATCAAAGTCAAGAAAAACTAAAAAGAAGAGATAAAGGAAGATTTGGTGGCTCCTTCTTTAATGGCCGATGTTGATGCCGAGTCAACCAAGGACTCGAGTGTTTGCAAGCTGCTGGAACAAGGGTCATGTGAGAGATTTTGATACTATTTCTTGAACCCCTCAGAATGGTTAGTTCACACTTTTGGGTCGACAAGATTCTTGGTGATAACGAAGATTATGTCTGGCTTGAGTCGAGGCTCAAGATGATGCTCCGATACTTCTTTCGAAATAATCTTTTGGGATTCCACGACACAATGGACCTTGTTCAAAAGAATTTTCATTTCTAACGATAAGTTTGTACTTTTTGAGATTCAAACAAATTGGTGGGTCGAATTTTTCAAAGAAAGAAAGAATGACACGTGGCGCCAAAGCTACTTCAAATATTACATTTAGATGATCTTTTCAAATACTAGATTTGATCATCTTACAATTCATGGTTGCAAAAGCCCAAGTTTGTCATTTATATTAGCATGGGAGTACGATTGAAATTTCTCTCAACATCAGCCAAACAACATCAACAAAGGCGTGTAATGTGGCGTGAAATAGTAGCCCAAAGTTCGTTTGGGCAATGATGTTTTATTTGCTTAAGGTGTTATTTTTAGCTTGTAATAAAGCCAAGTGATTACTCCTAAAGTAACTCACAATTTAGCCATATGTTTTAGCTGAATAGGCGTGTGATCTGTGAGCTCAATCACTCATCATTTGTTTGTGAGAGATTCGCTGTAATGCCTATTAATGCAGCTTAATTAGGCGTGAATTGGGGGAGATTTGTAACTCCGAAAGTCATTCCAAGTTTCTGGACGGTTATTGTGGTGAGCGTTTAAAGAGTTTTTGCTTCTCTTTTGTCGCGCTCCTTCTATTCAATCTATATAAGGAGAGCTTCCATAAGAATTAGAATCTTAATGTTGAGCGATTATAAAAACTCGTGTTTAAGTTTGTTGATGTCTCAAGTGAAAACTTACCCTTATTATTTTGAGTGGATTTCATGAGTAGTAAGTTTAGGGAGAGGTTGGGAGGCCTTGCCACTTGCCTAAAACCCCAAAACATTGAGTGTGTTCTTGTGTTTCGGTACCATCCCTTGTTTCAAGTGGATTCGTGTTGAATTGTGAGTGTTCTATGTTCCTTAAGTTTAGATTCA